>CM060966.1:64001785-64545920 GCA_030765045.1 Tenodera sinensis | reverse complement strand
CACAGATATTTTGTAAATAAAAAAACAATAAGGTGCTAACTCTGTTACTATGAGTAACTTCTACTGTCTTCCTTTCATAGAAGTTTGAAAACAGTGTTGTAATTAATTAACTCACCTTTTAAATTAAACTTCTACTGTTCTCAAAACCTTTAGTAAAAGAGAGATGTTTACTGAAATACCTAACTAAAGCTGGAAATAATGGTGCACAAACAGCTGAATAAAATGGAACAAGTCCATTAAGGAACCATTAGGTTAATCCAGGTTATTAGGCAACAGTCAAATTGCCATTTCCATTCTCTTTACATACATAGCCAAGAGCTAAAAAAAGGAATGCTGTTCACAGACAGTAGAGTGCATGCACAAACACCCACACACATGCGCACTTTCTAAAAATGCTTTTATTTTTTTGATTCAGGGAGTCTCAAAACATGTGTTGCCGGTGAAATTTTGGTACCAAATTTTTGGGTGGAATACAATACTTACTCTACTTACCTATTGTATGTAACAGGCAAAGTAAAAAATAAACTAAAGAAACCAAACAGAATGCGTTAGTAAATTTAAAACTTATATTATTTTATTTTTGCTCTATTAAACAGATATTCATGAAACATGCCCAGCCAATTTCTCTCGCATTGCCTCCAGCTGCTATTACTTCAGTGAAAGGCAGCTTAACTGGAAATCTTCAGCATCCATGTGTAGAGCTATGGGTGCCAGCCTTGCAGAGCTAGATTCCTCAGAGGAGAAGCTGGATATCATAGCTTATTTACAAGTCTCCAAGGTTACAGGTAATTCTTATCTCCTAGTGGGCAAGTTCATTTATGAGTAAGTGTTCAGTAATGTTCAACTATGAAATGCTGGCTTACATTTAAATACACACAATTTACTTAGAGGTGGTCATCTTCTCAGCACAGTGGTAGTGTTGCTGGTTACCGAGCAGGGGATCCAGATTTGATTTCCGGTACCAGCGTGGGGATTTTTGCCTGCTTGGAGACCTGGGTCCAGGATGCACTCAGCCTCGTTAGGTCCCTGGGGGGCCAATTGAGGAGCTACTTGATTGAAAAGTAGCGGCCCCTGGTTGAGAAGACCGCATAACCAGCTGGAAGGGACTGGGCTCTGACAAATCCCACCTCCAGTACTGCACCTCATTCAAGCTATGTTGGGTATAGATGGGGGATGCAGCAATTGAATGGCAGGCTTTGGCCCACAAATGGCTGTTGTCCCACAGGGTTAAATTTTAATGTAGAAGCACTTCTTCAATGTGGCATGGCCGGAACAGAATTTAATTTATTTGTCAATCTAAACTAATTTTTATAAAGCCCCTTTCTTACAAAAGGCCTTGAGCCAATAAACTAAATGTTGATAATTTCTAAGCACTTATCAGTTTTGCTTATTCTTTTAATAAATTTTATTAACTATAGTACAACACGACACAGCTCTAGGCTCATTTGTTTAAGAAGTTAGCTATTATTACACTGTCCTGCATTTTAAAACTTATTTTTTGTTTTTTTGAATCTGAAAGGTGATCCTAAATGGATTTTTTGTTCTGAATTTGAAAATAATCTCCATTTTCCCCCATCATGTCAGGTTTTCAAAATATTCATCAATAAGAGAAATTAAATTAAAAATTTGTGAAATGTAAAAATTACTTTCAACAAGAATTTTGTATGAAAACTAGGCCATAATTATAATTTGTTATTTGATACTAGTTAATCACCAATTAATAATAATTATAAGTGCATTCATAACCTTACCTCAATATTGCACTCCAAATTTTCTCCTCTTTGACCATCTCGCATATTGTTCAGAGCAGTCCCTTTGTAACATCCAACAATAGTCTGCCATCATATGTACCTCCACTTCCCTTGATACCTCATTTCCAAATTTTTATATCCTGGTGAAATCTTTCGCCCTATTTCTCACTAAAATCTCCTAAATTCTCAGGGAAACAATTTAGATGGGAATGAAGAAAATGTACTTTGTGGCGGCCAATTTGTTTGAAATTTTGTAGCATCACTTTCACTATGTTAATATAATTTGGGTCCTTTTTACTTCCAAGGAAATTAAAACCAACATTTCTGAAAGCATTCTGGGCATCCTTCACTTCCCGACTCATAGTATTCTCGAACTGACTGTCCATCAGTTTTCAAATTCGTGGGCCAACGAATACCTCCATCAGCTTTAATTTTTTTTCATTGAATAATGAAGGAAATGTAATGTAAAGGTATTTAAAGTACTCACTTTCCTTAGCTAGAGTTTTCACAAATTGTTTCATTAAACCTAATTTTACATGGGGAGGTGTCAACAATACTTTTGAGGGATCAATAAGAGGTTTACTATATATATACTTTTTTTGCCCAGTGTTAAATTAGTCCTATGTGGCCACTGTTCTCTTTCCTAGTATACTGACCTAGCTCTGCTATACTTTTGAAGGCTTTCGTACTGTAGTTTTTGTAACAAAAATTTAACATTTTCATGTGTCTCCTTTAAAAGAATAGAGTGGGCTACAGGAAAGGAAGGATGAATGTTTTCATTACGATTCAAAACACCTTTAAGACTTTTTGAGAAGAATCTATGAAGAGTTTCCACTCTTTGGAATTATAACTTATGTTATAACTTATAACATTTGAAGACAGCAGGGGTGTCTTGGCAATACACCTAATTTTCTTCTTGAGCAAAAAAAAGGGACAAGTTTCTCCTCATTATGCCTGTACCATGAAAAATATGTATCCTCAGCCAATATTTCCTTTACTTTTCTTTTAACCTAGAGCCTAAAAGTTCTGTCGATTCTTTAGGCAAATTTAAATCCCTCACTAAATCATTAAGTTCATTGTGATTAAAATATCTGTCCTCATCAGAATTGTCTGTCTCGTAAGTATTATCCACTGGAGATTCAGTTTCAGTGCTACTGGGTGCAGATGGCAATGTATCTGATACTGTGGATAAACATACCCAAGAATAAACATTGTATGTCTTATCGCCATGGCAAATTTTTGCACATTCCCTAGGGCATATATAGTAAGTAGATTTTAATAAATATAAAAAATATAAAAATATAAAATATAAATATAGTAATTGTTATATTGGCCGCCTCTGTAGCGCAGCTGGCAGCGCGCTTGCCTGTGGCGCGGAGGACCCGGGTTTGATCCCCGGTACCAGCATGGGGATTTTATCCCCTCTGGGAGGTCTGGCACGGGGTGCACTCAGCCTCGTTAGGTCCCGGGGGGACCAATTGAGGAGCTACTTGATGGAGAAGTAGCGGCCCCAGGTCGAGAAGACCGCATAACTGGCCGGGAGGGCTCGGGGCGCTGACCACGTCCCACCCTCCAGTACTGCACCTCACCAATGACGCCTGTAGTGGGCAGAGGTGGGGGACGCAGCGGCTGGGCGGTAGGCCTTGGCCCTTCGTGGGCTGTCGCGCGGGGTTTACATTTACAATTGTTATATTATTTCACATTTTAAGTAATAAAGTTGAAATTATAAGCTGTTGAGCCTTTCTAGCAAACGATAGGCATGCAGTAATATTACTGCAGTACGTGCATCATGAAAAATATGAAAAACATAAAATTTTGAATTGCAAAAAATTCTGACGTGATATATGAAAACGGATTTCAGTTTTGCAATCACTGTGAAAATATGATTCAGAAGTGCCCATTCACCTTAAAAAAAAAAAAAAAAAATGAAATCCATGCAGAACAGTGTTATCATTAATTATTACTCTTATAATTTTAATATACCACTTTCTCTCTGTCTCTCTGTCACTCACTCTTCATAAGAATTTTCTAATGAGCTTGTTTTCATATTAAGAATGACTAAAATGGTTGCTAAAGTAAAATCAATCTATGTAATCAAACAAAGGTGTTTGTGAAACTTCAAGGGCATTCTCTGCATGTAGAAGATACAAAAATGTTAAATGAATATTTGCTGGAAATGCTTCATTATCCCACTACATTTTCCAACCTATAGCTCTGTTTACACTGTCATCTTCAAGCTTTCTGGTTTTGCATGGAATAGCATTTAAACTATCTCGTAATAACAACACAAAACAAAAACAGGCAGATTACGAGGTAGGCGTTCCGGTTTAACACTGTTATAATAGGAAGCTGTGCGGCTGGTGCAACAGGAAGTAAGATTTGGTGCTTGTTATGGAACAACAGAGCATCCAGTATCAGTGTGATAGCACCTTCATATATGTACCTATCTATGCTAATATGGGCCATTTCTACATTTAATAAACTTTTTTTTTTCATAATGTACCATGTCATATACTGTGTATACTGTAAACAAAGATACAAGAAAAGAACTGCAACAGGAGAATAAAGCTGTTTGGAACCCATGATTATATAACATGTTTTGTTCTCTGTATCTTCTCTTTTTCTTTTTTGGCAAATCTGTAACTGAAAAAATAAATTTAAAGCATTCTGGTCACATTAACCAGTTACTGAATTCCATATAAATACAACACTGGCTCTCTCTATACAGGTACCCATTGAGTTTGAAGTTTAAATTTGCCAACATTTGATTTTCTGCTTTGTGGAAAAGTCTCTCTTATTTAGTAACATATTTTTAATGATATAATTGATTTGAAGTTTATTATACGCTGTAACGGATTAATTTGGTGGGGGCATGAAGGGCCATTCGAAGAGAGGGTGGCCGGCAAAAAGATGGAACATCTTGAGGTGACGTCAGAGACAAAAGCCGGTTGTCAAGGTGATTCTACTGCGTGGAGTGAGTGTGTGTAGGAGTCTACCATGAGATGTGACCTGGAGTGGGTCAGCCCTGAGCAACGGGAAGTAGAACCAGGGGACCATTGCAAGTGGTTTGGACGGCGCTGAGCCGTTGTGAACGCAGGACAGGCGTATAAGCCCAACCCTACTAGTTACATGTAATTCAACTTGGTGAATGTGGTTCCTTTGGGAAAGGAGCGGTATGGACTTCTGATTCGAATTGGCCAGTTAATTCTGGTAAGAGACGTCGCTTGTGTGGAAAGAAGAATTTGATGAGTGGCTGTGAAACCAGAGGAGCCAGTTGTATACTGTCGACCAGGGCGTGGCTCTTCCAGGCTGAAAGTTCACCGTACATCCTATAGCTTCGAGTGCCGACATCGGGATGAGTACCAATTTAATTAATACTTGTCCTGTGGAAGTGGGAAAACTCCAGAGGAACAGTTAACAAGGGGGGATTGCACTGAATGAGGCCCTTTAATTAGTAAACCGGAGAGCAACTTGGTATATGTGGAGATTGTAACAGACTGTAAGCAAGATTTATATAGGTGGAAGGGGTGTTAAGTGGTGATAAGTTGTGGATGAGGACAGAATTGCAGTACCCGAGTATATGAAGCAAGATTTTCCAGTTAGATTGCATTTTCTCCTTCTTTTTTTTTTTTTCTTAATTTCAATTATAGGAAAATTTATTGATTTCTTCTAATATTTTCATGTTAATATTTAAGGGACACTGGGAGTGAAATTTTGGTCAAAATTGTCAAAAAGTTGAAAATTGTTTTTTTACCTCAAAATGTTCCTGGTACACTTGTTCATTTGGATCAGCTAACATTTTTCATATCCCCCACTCCATGTGGTCATTACGGCCCTTTCAAATAGCGCTCTTCCCTTAATGTACACAGGATGCTCCTATATAAAAGCCTGTTTTTCTCAAAATTACATTTCTGCGTATTCCAAAAGTAGGTCACGCCTGAGTTTTTCTTCAAATTCAATGAAAATTTTCAAAAGTATTCATAAATGGCATCTAAACAAAACTATGATTCAATATTGATGTTATCATTAACATGAATTCCAAAAACCTTTTTTTTTGTATGGAAAAAAATCAATAATTTTTAAGATTAAATTTTCTTTGTTATTAAAAAAATATGTACAGCATAATCAGCAAGCGTATTTGAAATATCTCTTCATACAATTGTTACCCATGTTTTAGAGTAACAGTTCTGCCAATATAAATGAATTTTGAAAAGTCAAAAGACGCGAGCTACATTTTGAAAATGTGCCTATTAAATTCATAAAATAATTTATATATCATAAATGAATTATCCAATTTTAATGAAATTTGGTGTACCTCCTATTCTCATATAAATACAAACACAGTAAAAATTTCAGAAAAATCTATCAAGAAATGTGGAACTTCCAAATTTTACTCCCAGTGTCCCTTAACAGAGTCCATTTTCAAATTTGTTGTTTGCTTTTAATAATTGCTTGTTAATATGTAACAGTGTTCATTTATAATAAATGTTATGTTATGCTGTAGTTTGTTGTGTTACTTGGTAGTACCCTGTCTCGATCCTGCGGAATACATTATTAGAAAAAAGAAATGTAGTAGGTGAAAGTAAAGCGCAAAAGGAGGCGTAACACTGGTAGCAGATCCATTTTTGTCCTATATACACGTTTTAGTGTCAGTAGGAACATTTAACAGGATACTACAAAGTACACCAAATAGTGTTTTAGGTCAATAATATTGTCAGTGTGATAATGGAAATTGTATTTCAGCCCAAATTCTTCCATCGTACAGAGTTGGAAAGAGAACTTAAAATAAGACAGATAAAATATGATTCAAGAAGTACAGTAGTTGAATTGGCCAGAAGTTTACGAGAAGCATTAAACCAACCAGGCCCAATTAATCTCGGAGCGAGTTTTGATCCGGTACAGGAAATCGGACTTTGTGAGTCGAATGTTAATTTATTTGATGAAATGTTAAAAGAACTTAGTTTGTCGGAAATCACACCGAGTCAGAAACGAAGAATAGTGGGAAGGTTAAAGTATTGGAATTTTCGAATAAAGGAAAATGCACGATTATTAGAAGGAGAACATAGTGAACAGTTTAATAAGTTGGGGATGCGCCTGTCGTCATTAGCAACACAATTAGATGTCACTGGAACGGAAAATAAAGGAGTAACTGATTCAGTAAATACTCTGAATATCAATCAGGAGTTACTTCACGTTAAATTCGCGAAACTTGTACCGAACCCATGGCAAGCGTTCTTAGCGTCACTAAAATTTTTTGAGGTAAAATCGCCAGACGACATATTTGATTTTCTCATTTGTTTGGCGAAAGCTAAAATGCAAGCTGAAGTTTTCCGAACACCACAAGTTACTGTGTTACAAATGTTACAACCTTTTGTAGGCTTGAATTTACAGTCGGTGTTGTTACAGGTAATTGCAGAAGATGGCTCGTTAGATAGTTTTCATAGTAAGGTGTTACATATGTTTCTGTCATCAGCACAAATTCATGAGCTCTTATATCGACATTTTTTTAGGCTACAACGGACTTCTGAAAGTATTTTAGATTATATTAATCAGCAGAAGTTGGTAGCCTTGGCACTAAAAGTAGTATTTTCGGAAGAAGAGATTGTAAGCAATATATTACAGAATGCAGCTCATATAGAACTCTAATAATTATTTTTGAGTAAATCAAAACCTTTAAAGAGTTGGAGGAAGTGGCTTGGAAATGTACACAATTACCTACCAAGTTTAAATAGGGGCCGGCCTCAGAGTCAAATGGGGCAACCACTATCGAATGCCGAGCTAACGAAACAAGAGAGTAAACAAGTGTTTGTGTGAGAGGTAGAACTGGAACTTAAAAATTCAATGCCACAACTGGGATTTGAACCACAGACCTTCTGCTTACCGGGCGGCTGCTCTAACCACTGAGCTATTGTGACAAACTGCCAGAATGGCACTAAATTCTCAAACCAGTTCGTATTTCTCCTAGTAAACTACAAAGGCAGTCTCACATCAGAGACAAATTACCCCAATGGTGACTTACTATTGTAAGTACTTTATATCCCAGGATTAAATAACCTTCAGATGGTAATTATTATTTATTTATGCCAACAAACTTACTGTTGGTGTTTTTAAACACACAAGCCGTGTGTGGGCAAAGTTTGAGAGGTAGAGCTGGAACTTAAAAATGTGTTTTACCAGGAGAAATACGAACTGGTTTGAGAATTTAGTGCCATTCTGGCAGTTTGTCACAATAGCTCAGTGGTTAGAGCAGCCGCCTGGTAAGCGGTAGGTCTGTGGTTCAAATCCCAGTTGTGGCATTGAATTTTTAAGTTCCAGTTCTACCTCTCAAACTTTGCCCACACACGGCCTGTGTGTTTAAAAACACCAACAGTAAGTTTGTTGGCATAAATAAATAATAATTAGCATATGAAGGTTGTTTAATCCTGGGATATAAAGTACTTACAATAGTAAGTCACCATTGGGGTAATTTGTCTCTGATGTGAGACTGCCTTTTTGGTTTACCAGGACCAATACGAACTGGTTTGAGAATTTAGTGCCATTCTGGCAGTTTGTCACAATAGCTCAGTGGTTAGAGCAGCCGCTCGGTAAGCGGAAGGTCTGTGGTTCAAATCCCAGTTGTGGCATTGAATTTTTAAGTTCCAGTTCTACCTCTCAAACTTACACCAACAGTAAGTTTGTTGGCATAAATAAATAATAAGTGTTTGTGTGTTATTACTGTAATAAGCCAGGTCATAAGGTAAAAGATTGTTATGCTAATCGTCTTAAGGGAGAGCAGATATTTCAATACTCGTCTTTTCTGAGAAATTCCTGACAATTAAGGGAAAGGCTGGGTCAGGGAATAAATGCAGTAGGTACAGGGTTTAGTGCATAAAGAATTGCCTTTTATAAAGGTAGAGGCAGGCTTCCCTCATTTGCGTTGATTGACACGGGCAGTGTGGTAACATTAGTTAATGCACAGTATGTTAAGGATAAGCGTAGAGATCTAATGGTTGAGGAAACACAATTTATTACGCTAGATAGCAGTCCGTTGAAGATTATTGGATCCTTAGTAATTCCATTGAAAATTGGAGAGTTTCGTCGAAACTATAAAGTTTATGTGATAGAGAAATTATTTGTACCACTGATTCTAGGAGCGGAGTTTGTTAGACATACACAAATGGTAGTGGATTTAGCGAGAGCAAAAGCTTATTTCGGTTTTCAACCGAGTACTTATATTCCATTGCAAACTTGGTTAAAACAGAGTCCAGGGGGCACAGTTATTTCTAATGTGGAAGAAGAACGGTTAAATATGGAAACTGATCTGCGACATTGATCATCGCAACAACGGAGGAAATCACAACCACTTTTGGATGAGTTTACTGATGTGTTAACGAAACGTCTGGGACGAACGAGCCTTATGCAATATGAAATTCAGTTACAGGATCAAACACCGGTACGATTACCACCTTATTGGCTACCCCCAAATCGGCTAAATTTATTAACAAAGAAAGTGAACGAAATGTTAGAAACAGGAGTGATAGTACATTCCCAGTCAAATTATTCAAGTCTGGTGTTCGTAGTAGCAAAGGCAAATAATGAGGTGCGGTTAGTAGTGGATTATAGGCAGTTGAACCAGAAACTGCGGATTGATTCAACCCCATTACCCCATATTCATTACTCATTTCATTGGTTTGCAGGAGCAAGGTATTTTACAACTTTGGATTTAAACAGTGCGTATTACCAGATCCCTTTACATAAGGATTCTCGACTGTATACAGCTTTCACCACCGATTATAATTTGTTTGAATTTACTTCACTACCTTTTGGTTTGGCGGTTGGAGCTCAGGTCTTAACACAGTTACTAGATAAGATCTTTGGGGATATTAAGTTTAATTATCTTTATCATTATCTATATGATCTTTGCATTTATTCAAATATCTTTGAGGAACATCTTTGTCATGTAAGAGAGGTGTTTACGAGATTACGTAACGCTGGGTTAACAGTTAATCCGCAAAAAGTGAAGTTCGCTACCTCAGAATTGAGATTTTTGGGGCATATTATTTTGTCACAGGGAGTACGAGTAGATCCTGACAGAGTAGTTAAGATTCGCGAATATCCGCGACCACGGACGGTTAAGCATATAGCAAGATTTTTGGGAATGGTTAATTACTTTACGAAGTTTATTCCCGATTATGCAGATTTGGCCGAACCATTAAATAGGTTACGTAAGAAAGGAGTAAAGTTTCATTGGGATATAGAGCAAGAAAAGGCGTTTATTAGATTAAAGCAATGTTTAATGTCACCTCCAGTGTTGGCAGTACCGGACTTCTCTAAAAAATTTGTGCTTCAAACAGATGCCTCGTCTGGAGCGATTTCGGCGGGATTGCTATAGGAATCTTCCGAGGGGAGGAAAGCGGTGGCTTACGCCTCACGACAATTATCAGTAACCGAGAGAAAGTATTCAATTTACGAATTAGAGGCCCTGTCGGTGTTGTATGGCTTGGAGAAATATCGATTTTGCCTGGAACATACCGAATTTCAATTAGAAACAGACAATCAGGCTATATCATGGGTTTTAGCGAAACCGAGGAAAGCAGGGAAAATTGCCAAATGGGCATTAAAATTATCTAGCTTTAAGTTCACAGTAAAACATGTTAGAAGTTCGAGTAATTCAATAGCGGATGCCCTGTCAAGGATGTATGATACGCCAGTGGATAATTGTGAACAAGTGACAGGAAAAGTATGTACGATATTATCAAATCTTCCCTCGTTGTTTGAAGATATCCGGACCTATCAACGTAACGATAGTGAATTGGAGCCCCTATTGCAGCAGCTTGAGGGGGGGGGGGGACGGAGGAGTACAAAAATATGTCGTACAGGATAGAGTATTGTGTTGTAAAAATAGAACGCAGGACGCGAAGATTCTGGTACCAAAGAGCTTAGTGCCAGAGCTGTTTACCTATTTTCACGAAGCGCCTAGTGGGGGCATTTAGGGGGGTTTAAAACTAGAACTAGGACCAAACAGTATTTCAGATGGAAAGGGATGGATAAAGAGATAACCCAGAGAGTAGCTCAGTGTCATAGGTGTAAACAGAGCAAGCCTGTAAAGGGTAAGCAAGTGGGGTATCTGGCCTCCGAGGTAGCTGAACGGCCAATGTCGATTACATCTGTTGAGGACACAGAGTAGCTGAGGACATCTACCGTCAGTGATTATAACCAAATAGTTGTTGTTAACGCCACCAGATGCGTTTTTGTTCTTGCTTTGTTTTGTAAGAAATAAAGAGAGTTTAAGTATGGAGACCTAGCTGTTTGTGTACGTTATTTATACTACGACATACTGGTGCCGAAACTTAATTACTGTTCGAATCACGGATCACTACATCACGAAACGAAACATCTTGAAGATTTCAAGCAGAAAATACTAAGTTAAAGTGGCAGTGAAGTGCAGATTACTTGAAATAAGACACGGAACCTCACAACGCCACACGACGACACCATTTCAACACAACGGATAAGTACAACATTCCATTGTATACGGGTTGATTTGCATAACGCAGCAGCATGTTTGCAATAACACTTGCTACATTAATTTCATTGATTTGGTAGAACTGTGTATTATGTATGCTTGATAACCTCATCAGTTTCGAGTAGCCATTTTTTTTTTGCCATTGCCAACGCCATCTGGTTCCTGCAAGGAGACTTCACGAATAAGGTAGTGACTGGTGCTGCAAATCCACTTAGCTAACAGACCTATTCTTATTCACATAATGACGGACAAAGAACAAGAAATTAAGAAACTTAAACGAAAACGTACCACTCAGCGCAATAATTGTACACGGTTTGCAACATCTTTAAATGGCAGTAATGACTCTACAGATCCAGCTGAGATCGAACACATCAGCGATCGTCTTCAGGATACTTTAAACATGTTACTCACCTTAGATGACTATATTCATGACATTTTAACAGACGAAGAATACGAAGCAGACGCACAGACTTGCGAAGAATATTTAGACAGATCGAAGCGCGCACTTCAGCACGCCAAAACCCTCCTTACAAAGAAGAAAGACAAGCCTGGTGTGCTTTCTACTACTAATAACTATTCTGACGGTATACCCACGGTCATACAAGGGGTTAAACTACCCACAATACGGCTCGAACCCTTTTCCGGTGATATAGAAACTTGGTGCAGGTTCTGGGAACAGTTCCAGTCCTCAGTTGACAAGAACCCCACAATATCTGACATAAATAAGCACGTGTTTCTAAGAGGATACCTCGAAGGAGAGCCAAAGCGACTCATAGATGGCATAGCAGTGAGCGCAGATACCTATGAACAGACGAAAAAGATACTTGTAGCACGATACGGAGACAAGGATAGAATAATCCAGGCCCACCTTGACTTCCTGGAAAATTTAAGACCTGCTTTGTCGGAAAGTCCTCAAGAGTTGAACTCGACGTACGTGGAGTGTCATCGCAGAGTACAAGCCCTCATAGCCCTAGGGGAAGATGTAAACCTATACGGACGTATATTGGCTCCAAAAATCCTACGAGCTTTTCCAGCTGAAATTTGCAGACGCTGGCTAATACACGCAAAGCGAGAAAACATTACAGAAGGTCACATGATGTCATTAATGGCGTTTCTCAATGAAGAGGTAGAGGGATCGCTAACAACTGAGAAGATCAGAGGAGAAACCACCACGTCCGCTCCATCCTTCTATACTCCGACAGCGGCCACTCTTCAAATTTCTGCAAAAAGGGAAAAATCAAAACCGAGATGGAAGAAAACCATAAATCCATTCTGCGTCTTTTGTGAAAATAAAGGCCACTGGGCCCAAGAATGTAAAAAAATAACCAACCTGGAAGACAGAATACAAAAGCTCAGACTTTCCACGCGATGTTTTCTTTGCCTTAACAGAGGACACACTGTCCACCAGTGCAACAAGAAAGGAAAAGTTTCTTGCTCAAATTGCAAGCAACTTCATCACATATCCGTCTGTAACGCCAATAACACGCCACCCACTACTGTCAGCAAAATTCAAGTGGCAACATCACATTTATCATTTCTCCAAACTTCTCGTGTGTGGATCAAAGGGCCCACGGGAATTTCTAAACTCACACGATGTATCCTGGATGCTGGAAGTCAATCCAGCTTCATTGCACAGGTTCTAGTAGACACTCTCAAACTAAACGTAACTGACAAGCGAGACCTATCGGTGAAATCATTTGAAGCAACGTCCACTGGTTCCCAACTACGACGGCTTGTTCAGTTTGACATTATCGGATTTTCAACAAGGAAAACCGTCACTCTCACGGCCTTTGAAAGTGACAACACTTATTCATCGCATCCAAGTGTCACCCAGGACTTCAGTAATCTAACGCTTGCTGATCCGGGAACTAACAACGAAGAACTTCCTATTGAGATATTAATAGGTGCTGGCCATTACTGGAAGATAGTAAAAATGGAACAGCCAATGCCAATAACGCCTTCACTTGTACTGCTTCCTACAGTCTTCGGCTGGGTTCTGACAGGTAACCGGTCCGGAGCTTCAGTTAATCACGTTACGACCTACCACATCTCAACCACTGACTGCGAAATATCCGATGAATCCATGAGACAGTTCTGGGATCTAGAAACAATTGGTATTCGAGAGACACATGGCAGACAAATGTCCGGGAAAGATGCAACTATCCTACATGAATTCCACAAAACATACTGTATCCAAGACGGTAGAAGAGTTGTATCACTTCCACGTAAAAAGGGCGTAATTTTGTCAAATAACCTGCCAATAGCTGAGAGAAGATTCCAGACTCTTGAGCACCGAATGCAACACGATTCGGTTTTCAAGGCAATGTACCACGCACACATGTTGGACTACATCGTAAAGGAACAAGTCGAAATAGCTCCAACGAACGAGACTCCCGGAAACGTCTTCTATCTACCACATCACGCAGTCAAGAAGCAAAAGAAAGATGGCACTAAATGGAGGATCGTGTTCGATGCCTCTTCTCATGAGCGAGGCCAACCGGCGTTGAACGACGCACTAGAAATGGAACCTAATCTCCTACCCGAAATCGTAGCGACGTTACTCAGATTCAGAGTGTATCCAACTGCCCTTGTCTGCGATGGCAGTCAAGCATTCTTACAGCTAACTCTACATGAGAACGATAGGGATCTAACAAGATTTCTATGGTACCGAGTGGAACCTCATGTTGATGGAATTACGCAGGCGAGCACGGACATTGTACCGTATCGCTTCAGACGATTGCCGTTTGGACTTACCAGTAGCCCGTTCCTCCTTTCGGCAACCTTGCGAGAACTTGCAGCCATGTATCATGAGAAGTACCCAACTGCAGCACAACTTCTAGACAGCTGTACCTTTATGGACGATTTTGCAGCCAGCGTAGATAATTATAACTTAGCAGTTACCGTTTATTATGAACTTATAGCTCTACTTCGACACATCAAACTCCCATTGTCGAAATGGTTTACGAATTCCCTACCACTCAGAGAAATATGGAGAGCAGAAGGTCAAGAGGTGAAATCAGAAACACGGGTTCTCGGTGTTAACTGGAATGCACAGTCGGACTTACTCTTTGCCACTCCAGAGGACATTACTCACGAACTAGTAGACAAACCAGCAACTAAACGCCTGCTTCTACGTGTTACAGCTAGATTTTATGACCCACTTGGTTTGTTTTCACCAGTACTGATCATCGGCAAGATTCTCTTTCAGGACACATGGTGTAAGGGATTAAAATGGGATAGTATCTTACCAGTTGATCTTGGCCAGAGATGGCAAGCCTGGAATTCAAATCTGTCGTACTTGTCTTCTATTCAGGTTCCAAGATGGATTGGTGTATCCACATTAAGCGATAATCTGTCTGTCCATGTGTTTTGTGATGCTTCAGAAAGAGCATATGGCGCTGTACTATACGTTCGGTCAACCACTGACAACACTTGCAATGTCAAACTTGTCTTCAGAAAAAATAGGTTATCACCTGTGAAGAGAGTAACACTTCCCAGACTGGAATTACTTGCAGCCTTGGTTGGATCACGTCTTCTTCGCTACTTCTGCAAGGAAACTGGAATTGATTCCTCTTGTGCCACCTTATGGAGCGACTCGGCCGTCACTTTGGGCTGGATTCGCAACAATCCAAATCGATGGAAAACCTTCGTTTGCAACCGTGTGACCGAAATTCATACGTATACTTTGTCTAGGCAATGGAGACACTGTCCCGGCATCGAGAATCCTGCAGACTACCTCTCAAGAGGACTACAAGCAAAAGAGCTGTCTTTGAAGGATTCATGGTGGAAGGGGCCTTCTTGGCTTGTCCAACATCCTAACTCGTGGCCTCGTGATATCACTGTGCCGGACACGGCTCTACCAGAAGAAAAGAAGATCTCTTAAGTCCTTATTGTTACAGCCCCAGAAACACTGTTCAGAGCGTCACGCTACAGTTCATACTGGAAAATATTACATGTCACCGCGTGGATTCTTCGCTTTGTAAGATGCATAAAAGAGAAAAGAAAGGGATGTGTCAACTATTTATCTGCAGAAGAAATAGAGACAGCAAGGATGTATTGGATACGTCAGGTGCAACGGGAATGCTTCGGTACTGCACTAGCATCCTTGAAGAAAAGTAAACCACTGCCGAAATCTTCCAAGATTTTTCGATTTAATCCCTTCCTGCGTGATGATATTATTCGCCTTGGGGGACGTCTACAATTCGCAGATCTGACAAATGATGAAAGACATCCAGTGCTTTTAGACGGATCACATGCATTCACATACCTTCTTATCAGACAGACTCACATCAGGCTTCATCACATGGGTGTCCGTGTAATACTAGAAGAGCTTCGCTCGGAATTTTGGATTTTGCGAGCTCGACAGGTGATCAAAAAGGTCTTGCATGAATGTCTACCATGCAAAATATCCCACAAGAAGAGGTGTGAAGAGATCGAAGCCCCATTGCCATTGGATCGTGTTCGTTCTACTCGATTTTATTTTTTGAGTGAAATTTATATCTGGCTATTGCCATGAGTCTGTTAAGGGCGCTGATGACCTAGAAGTTGAGCGCCCTTAAACCAAATCCATCCATCCATTCGACCATTTGCCGTGACTGGCATCGACTTTGCCGGCCCACTCTATATCAAATCGGGGAACGAGATGAACAAAGCTTACATCGTTCTGTTTACATGTGCAACGGTACGAGCTATACACTTAGAACTGGCTACGGACCTATCTACTGACAAATTTTTAATGGCATTCCAGCGATTTGTGGGACGCCGAGGAGTACCACGAATCATATACTCTGACAACGCTCAAACTTTTCAAGCAGCAAATAGAGAGCTTCAACTGTCAAAAGTTCTCACCGATCCGAAGACGCATGAATATCTAGCGCATCACAACGTGACCTGGAAGTTCATAGCTCCACGGGCGGCTTGGTGGGGAGGATGGTGGGAAAGGATGATCGGTTCCACCAAACGCTGTCTCAGAAAGGTACTTGGTCGATCACAGGTCGATGAAGAGGGACTCAACACTGTTCTGATCAGCATCGAAGCCACCCTAAATTCACGTCCCATTGTACAAGACGGGAGCAACCTTGAAGCTCTTACACCTTCCCATTTCCTCAACGGAGAGAAACTCACGACCATTCCGAACGGACCTGAGCCTGACGGAAGAAAAGATCTTACGAAGGAATTCCGAAAGAAGATGAAAATCTCCGAAGACTTCTGGCGAAGGTGGAAAAAGGAATACCTCCTGCAACTGCGGAGTTACCACGAGGTTAAGTGTCCAGCCGGCAAACATCCGAAACTGCGAGTTGGAGACGTCGCCCTCCTGCAAGAAGACGTCCTGCCCAGACACATGTGGAAGAGAGCCCGAGTCGACGAAGTACTACAAGGGAGAGATGGCCGAGTGAGGACAGCCATCCTGCGTCTACCCGATGGTACGAGGATCAGTCGACCGGTACAACTGGTGATTCCACTGGAAATCGACCAGGGTGGGGAGGATGTTGAGGACACAGAGTAGCTGAGGACATCTACCGTCAGTGATTATAACCAAATAGTTGTTGTTAACGCCACCAGATGCGTTTTTGTTCTTGCTTTGTTTTGTAAGAAATAAAGAGAGTTTAAGTATGGAGACCTAGCTGTTTGTGTACGTTATTTATACTACGACAACATCGGACCATTTCCGAGGAGCAAGATGGGAAATAAACATGCGCTGGTGATAGTTATGTGTTTACAAAATATGTTTGGATACGAGCAGTTCGTGAGGCGAACACCCACAATGTGATTAAGGAATTGCAAGAGATAATTGCTGCTTTCGGTGTACCGGAGGAAGTCGTTTCTGATAATGCTATGTGTTTTAAGTCAAGGGCCTTTAAATCCCTTTGTTGGGTAAGTGGCATTCGTAACATATTCATGGCACCCTACTATCCAAAGGCATCCCAAAGTGAAAGGGTTAATAGGAGCCTGAAGAATGCTTTGATTGGCTATCACTCAGACGATCATACCAAGTGGGACCAGAACTTGTACTGGTTGCAATTTGCATTCAATGCGGCTAGGCACGAGAGCCATGGCGAGAGCCCGTTTAGGTTAATGTTTAAATTCCAGCCTAACTGTCCTCTATCTAATTTATGGGGGATTAAGGATATTTTGCCGGATAAAGTAAGTGAATCCGAGATTTGTGAGACCTGGAAACGGGTCAGACGTAATTTATTGAAAGCTAGAGGTAAAGTGGCTAAGTATTATAATGCGGGACGACAAGCTCATCACTTTCAGGTTGGCGATATAGTGTACGTACAAAACCACCCACAGAGTAAGGCAAGTAATAAGTACTCGGCTAATCTCGCCCCGAGGTATAAGGGCCCATGGGTCATAGAAGAATTCACATCTCCAGTCTCAGTGCGATTGAGGGAAAGCGGTACTGGAAAATTAAGCTTTGCACATGTGTCTCAATTGAAGAAATAATAGGAATGGGAATTGTAAACTGAGATGTTCTCCGGGGAAGGATGAAGGGTTCACCTCTTTAATGCTATTGTTTCACAACAGATTTAAGGGGGGAGTGTAACGGATTAATTTGGTGGGGGCACGAAGGTCCGTTCGAAGAGCCAAAAGAAAGGGTCGGCAAAAAGATGGAACAGCTTGAGGTGACGTCAGAGACAAAAGCCAGTTGTCTAAGTGATTCTACTGCGTGGAGTGAGTGTGTGTAGGAGTCTACCATGAGATGTGACCTGGAGTGGGTCAGCCCTCAGCAACGGGAGGTAGAACCAGGGGACCATTGCAAGTGGTTTGGACGGCGCTGAGCCGTTGTGAACGCAGGACAGGCGTATAAGCCTAACCCTGCTAGTTACATGTAATTCAACTTGGTGAATGTGGTTCCTTTGGGAAAGGAGCGATATGGACTTCTGATTCGAATTGGCCAGTTAATTCTGGTAAGAGACGTCGCTTGTGTGGAAAAAAGAATTCGATGAGTGGCTGTGAAACCAGAGGAGCCAGTTTTACACTGTCGACCAGGGCGTGGCTCTTCCAGGCTGAAAGTTCGCCGTACAACCTATAGCTTCGAGTGCCGACATCGGGATGAGTACCAATTTAATTAATACTAGTCTTGTGGAAGTGGGAAAACTCCAAAGGAACGGTTAACAAGGGGGGATTGCACTGAATGAGGCCCTTTAATTAGTAAACCGGAGAGTAACTTGGTATATGTGGAGATTGTAACAGACTGTAAGCAAGATTTATATAGGTGGAAGGGGTGTTAAGTGATGATAAGTTGTGGATGAGGACAGAATTGCAGTACCCGAGTATATGAAGCAAGATTTTCCAGTTAGATTGCATTTTCTCCTTTTTCTTTTTTTTTCTTAATTTCAATTATAGGAAAATTGTTTGTTTTCTTCTAATATTTTCATGTTAATATTTAACAGAGTCCATTTTCAAATTTGTTGTTTCATTTTAATATTTACAGGTTAATATTTAACAGAGTCCATTTTCAAATTTGTTGTTTCCTTTTAATAATTGCTTGTTAATATTTAACAGTGTTCATTTATAATAAATGTTATGTTATGCTGTAGTTTATTGTGTTACTTGGTAGTATCCTGTCTCGATCCTGCGGAATACATTATTAGAAAAAACAAAGGTAGTAGGTGAAAGTAAAGCGCAAAAGGAGGCCTAACAACGCAATATGTACTCTGAACATATCAAGTAAGTGTGGTCTTAATTTTCAAAATGTAAAAACCATGATGTATTTTCAATTTGTTTTACTAAGCTGAAGGCTCAATAAGTCACTCTCAAATGCCACCATGTTTCATTTTAGCTGCCGATTCAGCACTTTTACTGATGTATGTCTACCCTCTCTCTCTCTCCAACCCCCCCCCCCTCTCTTGCTCTCTCACACACACACAACATACAAACATGCATAGCTTCACATAGTGCAAGTTCATTTCTGCCTCTCCCTTCTAAGCTATGGGATTTATTCCATGTTGAGGACACAAGTATTTTTAAAACAACATGCATATGCATATAAGTACATCTTTAGGTTGCTAATGCCTCAAACATTATAAAGCCATAAGTTAAACATGTAGATGCTGTAAATATTTCTCTTTTGCAGATGCGGATTTCTGGATTGGAGGCTTATACCCTGGACTGCTTTGGATCTGGGCAAATAGTGCACGGCCTATAGCTACCAACTCTAGCTCCACTATTATACATGGAAGTGGAAGATGTCTGATGTTTTTTTACAATCCTGCTCTAAGAAATTATGATTATCATGGTAAAGACTGTGGACTGCATGCTAAATATATATGTGAATATGAGCAAAATGCAGCATCTGATGCTCTGAAGCAAATATAAATATGCTCTATTAAAGATAAAAGGTGTAAAATATACTCTGTTAAGAAAAAAATATAATAAGATATCTAGAGACCTTATGTGCATAACAAACATTGCTGGTGTATAAACTTAGGCTTTCACGGCTGGTGTCCTGACTGCTGGCTAAGTTTATCTCTTCCGGGCTCATAGGCCGTGGTTTAGAAGGCATCGAAGATACTGAGTACTGCGCTTGGCATCTTCAGGGTAAGATGATCCGTTGTCTCCACTGGTCAGAATTCAAATGCAGAAGCTTTTTTTTTCGAGTGGAGGAAAAATCCATTTATGGAGTTCCACTGTGCTGGGAGGCACAGTGGGGACTGTAGGCTTCACCCGAGGGTACTACCCACTAAAAAACCTCCACCGGAGAGAATTTGGGAGAGGAAGTCCGGCAGTACCGCTAAAAGCACCTGCGGAGTCATGGAGAAATTGTATAGGTTGGCCGTGTGGCCTAACCAGGGTGAGAGTTGGAGGCAGGACGTAAACATGGCCGAGGCCCTGATTACGCCCTGGCGAATTCATGGTGTGGATTTGGTAAGGAGTAGTGTCATTTCCGCCCAGAAACCCTGTCTTAATCTAATAGTTTTGTCCTCTGTGAGAGGGGAGATGTCAAATAGTAAGAGGTGGTAATGTTTATAAAGTATTTAGCTGTTAGCTGTCCCCCCTCCATAGGGGAGGTGGCGTCTTATTCAATAGTAACATGTGCGCAAGGGATGCGTTAGTCAGAGATATTCTTACAGTTAGGTTTAATTATTATATGTATTTTTCCTCGCAGATTTATGCATTTGGTCAGTTGATATGTTTAATTGTTGGTTTAGTTTTGTTTGACTGCGCTATGAGCTGCGTTTTTTTTTTGCTTAATATTTAGGTATTAGTGATTTTAAATTTAGTTTAATTCTATTTGGTTTCCAAAATCATGTCCTTTATTCGTGGGCCAATGTCTTATAAGTACGGGGGTAAACCCCCTGGGCCGCCTTGGCTAGAGCAAGGACTTTGCAAACTGCCAGTTGTGCTGTGCCATATGGTTATAGGTAATGTTCTATGGAAGTGTTACTAGTGTGTTGAGGTATTCTTGAATGCCTACTTCTGGCTCTCCCAGGCCTAAGGTTCTGTCAAATAATGACAGCGGTCTTTTATGTTTGTTTAATTCTGTTTCTATGTTCCCAGTTGTTGTATTAGGGCATTTTTGTTTTGGTCTTTCCGTTTGTACATGTTGAAACTCAGGCGTTTAATGAATTCTTCGATTGAATGTAGTTTTAGCTCTTTATGTAGGAGATAGGCCGGAGCTACCGGCGGTTGTTTTGCTATTATTCTTATTATTCTATTTTGTAGTGTTTGTAGTTTATGTAAGTGAGTTTTCGCAGCATATCCCCATACCGGGGCTGCGTATGTGAGAATAGGTCTTAGGAGTGTCTTATATAAGGTAAGACCCATGTTTACCTTCAGTTGGCTGTTTATGTTAAAGATTGGGTAGAGCTTATTTAACTGACCATTGGCCTTGGCCCTGATTTTAGTGATATGCTTATTCCAGGCGAGGCCTTGGTCCATTACTAGACCTAGATAAGTTACTTGGTCTTTCCAATCGATTCCTTCGCCTTGGTAAGTTAACGGCCGAAGGGCACGCCGTGCGTGAGTCTTTTTGTGAAAATTATTGCTTGAGTTTTTCTTGCATTCACTTTGATTCTCCATTTGGAGAACCATGGCTCAGGCGTATTTAGTGCATTTTGCAGTCGTTGATAAATAATTCGCAGTTGAGTAGACTGTGTGACTATCGCAGTATCGTCCGCGTATATGTATTTATTTGTTCTTAATAGTTCAGGTATGTCATTTATATATAAATTAAATAGTGTCGACCTCAACAAACTCCCATGGGGGACACCAGCTTTGATTTGCTTTGCGCCCGAGACTGCATTTTCCACAGTGGTGCGAAAGCTTCGATCATTGAGGTAATCCCTAATTAGGGCTATAGCAGAATCGGGGAAGGCGTAAAATCTGAGCTTTTTGATTAGGCCTGCATGCCATACTTTATCGAAGGCGCGTTCAATATCCAAATATAGGGCACCTGTTGACCTATTTGTGTTAAAACCATTGGTTATCTGTTCGGTCATTCGAAGAAGTTGCAGTGTAGTGGAGTGTTGTGCTCTGAACCCGAACTGTTCGGGGATCAGTATGTTGTGCTTGTGAATGTGTTTGTTGATTCTTTTTAGGATTACTTTTTCTAGCACTTTGCTAAGTGTGTTTAGTAGACTAATTGGCCTGTAATTGATTGGTAGTGCTAGGTTTTTATTTGCTTTGGGAAATAGCATTATTTTGGCTTCCTTCCAACTTTGGGAAAATCGGCCATTTTCTAGCGTAAAGTTGTAAATATCTGCTAAGAGCATGAGAGCTCTTTTTGGGAGATTTTTTAATACTACATTTGGAATTTTGTCTGGCCCTGGCGCTTTTCTAGTGGGCAGATGTCTAATAATCCAGCTGATTTCGCCTGGATTAGTCCTTCGCATTTTGTTGCGTGTTGGCGTTTGGCCTATGTTTTCAGCTTCATTTTCGACCTCTAGTATAAAGTTGTCTCGCCCGATTACTGGGTTGAGAGAGAATACATTTTCTAATGTATCCGCGAACGCTTCTGCCTTGGCCTGGGGAGTTTCCGCTATAGTGTTGTTGAAATTAAGTGGAGGAATGTTCGTTCGTGTTCGCGTGAGGCATTTGGCTATTCGCCATGTTGAGTTTTGTTGGGGATTTAGATTTTCTAGTGTATTATTCCATTGATTTTGGATATATGTTCGCGCGCGTTCATTAGTATGGTCTCGCGCCTTGAGATATTCGATTCGATGTAGAACGTTTCTAGTTCTTTGCCATTTGCGTCTGGCTTTGTTTTGTGTTTGTTGTAGGACTTTTATATCGTGAGGAAATCTAGCATTAATAGTCTGCTGCTGCCTTAGGGGCACGCAGGCAGTGGTGGCTATTTTTATTGCGGTTTCAAGTTTATTAATTGCCGCATCTTGCTCTGCTGCTGAGTTTATTTGCAGGTCAGGCAGATAGTGGTCTACTGTGTCTTTAAATTCAACCCAGTCTACTTGGTTATAGTTAAACGTTAGAGTAGCTGGTTTAAATGCGATAGGAGCATGAATTGTTATTAAAACAGGCAAATGATCTGATGTCAGCTCCTGTAGGACTCTGAAGTCCGTGTCATAGGGAATATTATTTAAAAGAGCAATATCTAGGATGTCAGGCGTATTGTTCGGCAAATGAGGAATGAATGTTGGTTCATCCGGGCCTGCAATTAGGAAGTTTGTGCTGTTAATGTAATTAAGTAATTTAGTCCCTTGTGGATTGGGATTTATGCAATAACCATAGATGATGTTTGCAGTTATAATCTCCCGCAGCAAAAACTCTGGGTCCTAGATTCATTATTTTACTGACGTCGTCTATATCTATGTCCCCCGGGGGATTATAAACTGAGGCTATAACTATATCCGTGTTGTGGATGTTAAGTTTAATAGCTGTGCTTTCGGCGCGAGTTAAGGTTGTAGAATTAATTCTATAATGATTGATATTGTTTTGGATAGCTATTGCTGTTCCGCCTCCTCTGCGGTCGCGGTCATTTCTGTAAATTTGAAATCCGGGAACGGAAAAACGGTGATTTTGGTTTAAATGTGTTTCGTTTAATAATGCAATCTGTATTGAGTGTGTTTGTAAAAAGTCTGCTAGTTCTTTTGCTCTTTTACGAATGCCATTACAATTCCAGGTGATAATTCTGATTGTGTCTGATTTACCTATATCCATATTGGCGAATGTTGTTTATGAGTTGTGTGATGAAGAATGCAGTCTGTATAATGTCGTTCCCGGGTTGTGAGAGCATGCCACATATTTCTGTGAGTTGTTCTTCCACCTGGTGAAGCGGCACTTTGTTAGTCTGCATGCCTAGTGACTTCACTAGTGAGCAGAGCGCCGTGGAAGAGTCCCGCCTTCGGCGGGAGAGGGGCTGGAGCGACTTTGCAGTTGCGGGAGGCGCAACTGCCTGGATGGGGCCTGTCTTGGTAGGGGTGGCTTGGGTGACTTGTGGGGACGCTCGCTTCTGGTAGGGCTAGCCTCGGAGTTGAACCGGGGCTGCTCTATCACGGATGGTTCTTCTAAGGGTGCCGGGCGCGACCGGCCTTTTGGATTTCTAATGAACCATTCCGTATTACTATTTTGTGTAGCAGCCTGAGAATATAAAAACTGTGTTCTCTGTCTCTGGGACCTAGCAGGCTGCCCACGGGTGTTATTAGTGTTCACCAGTTTAGAACACGCTGCGTAGCATTTGGTGCAACCGCGCCAGGTTGCACCATGGCCCTCAGCGCCACATAAAACGCATTTGCGTTCCCTAGGAGGAACCGTGCATGTTCCGGAGTAGTGATGCCCTGTGCATTTGGCGCATATGGGAGTAGGGGACCTGCAGTCCTTCTTTACGTGCCAGAATTGTTGGCAGCGTGAGCACTGCTTTGGGGTTGTGGCAGTCCTATAGACCTCTACATGAATTTTGAAGTGTGCCAGGTATTTCAATTCTAGTATTTTTCTGTTTTCTTCAGTATCCTGCAGTTCGATTAGGAACATTGGCAGGGGGGAACTATCCATAGTGCGCCTTCTCATTTGTATGGCCCTAATGGCCTGAAACCCGCAGAGTGCCAGGTCTTCTTTAATTTCCTCTCCGGAGTATTCAGCGTACAGGCCTTTGATTACAAAGCGGGCCGTCCTTTCCTCAGGGTGGGGGATTAGGTAATGCTGTACGCTGTTGCCTTTCAGGTGTTTTACCAAAGTCTGGTAGTCACCTAGTGAGAACGTTTTAAAAACAAAATCTCCGGAGTTTCGCGCTGTGTTGACAATGTAGTTGTATTTAAAGGTGCACCTCTTGTCTATGTCATGGGTCAGTTGTCTTAGTGTCGCGGCATGGCTTTCACTGACATAAATTGGCGCTAAGTCAGTTCATTTATCCTGGCTGTCGGGTGTAGTGTTAGTGTTTGTGACTGTGTCTGTATCTGTATATGTAAGTGTGTGTGAGGAGCATGGTTTGGGCGAAGAGGGCCGGGTAGGAGTAGGTATCGAGGCAGTGGAAGGAGGGGGTATCAAGGGTGTGACGACAGGTTGAGCGCTTGAAGGAGAAGAGGTGTCAGGTTCAGAAGGCGGGGGTGTTTTGGGACGAGGAGACGGGGTGTTGGATTTAGCAAGGGTTTTGCTCCTCGATTTGGTTTTGGTGGGTGATTTGGCAGTTTGCGCAGTCTTGCCGCTCATAACCATGGTAGTGTGCGTGTGTTTAGGGACAGAAGTTAAAAGCAGAGAATCTAAAAAATAAAAAAAAATAAAAAAAAAAAAAATAAAAAATAAATAAAAAATAAAAAGGGGTTAAGAAGTTACGGGGGTCTTAAACCTAGATAGAGAAAGAGGTAAAGAGAAGAGTAGAGAAAGTACAGATAGTGAGCGCTAAGAAGCACGAAAGATAGAGGGCCGGACCCCGAAAGGCGCTTAAGCGAATCTGATTATTGCTTGCTATACCGCATCCTTCTACTCATCTAAACTGTAGAATGCCAAGCAGAGCTTTAGCAGGGTCTTCGGTAAAACCTCGACAATGCCCGAGCCGCCGGTTTTGGTATTGCTACCGCGACCGATTAATCCAGCGGTGGCAGCTTCTTTGCTGCGAAGTCTCGAAGTTCTCCTCCGTCGATGTTCACAGCTCGCAGTCCTCGCTGCGAATGCAACGACTGTGACACTCTTTATATGGTGGTGTGGGCTGGCTAAGGTTTGTTCCACACTGTGGTCAAGGTGGAGCGTTTTTATGGGCAAGATGGCCGAGCCCAATGCCGCAGATGCATGGATTTTCACCATTCCAGCCAAGCATGTGAACGAAAGCTCGCATGCTTACGCTGTGCAGGGGAGCACCTTGTCGCAAATTGCGACAAAGGCACAGAAGAAAAAGAGTGTGCCAATTGCCACAAACCCCATGTAAGTGTTTACAAGGGGTGTGAAGTGCGGCAAAAAATTATCGACAACCGCCGCCGCGGTCCTAAGAATGTGGCACCAGTCCGCACAGGGGTGAGCTTCGCCGCCGCCCTTAACGAGGCTGAGAACATTGTGCAGCAGACTGAAACTGCGCAAACCAGACCTGCACAGGCACAAACTGTGCAAACTGCACCAGCCACCAGCGTGGAGGAGAGAGCAGCTCCACCTCTACGCCCCTCTCGCGAAAAGCGAGAGAGGAAAGAAAGAAAGGCTGAAAGACAGCGGTCTGCTCTACTTGAGCAAATGACTGCGTCTGATGCAGTCACTAAGTCTGCCGAGGTACCCACCCCGGCCCCAACCCAACATGCCCAACCGGCACGCACCACTCCGTTGGCCCCATTGGCCCCACTCGGAAGTGTTATATCCTCGGCAGACCTCGAGGAATTTAGAACCCTGTCCAACTGGTTCGGGGACATGATTACACGGAAACTTCCCATTTTGAGGAGGTGTATGCAGACCATAACGGACGCCAATGTTGACGTCCTTCAAAAACACCAAATCCTGCTGCAAACACTAGAGCAGCTGTTCCCTAGATCCTCCCAGTAATGGCCTACCGTGTTGTGCGTAGACCATTACGCGCCGCTTTCTGGAGTGCCAACGGCGTAAGGGAACAACGTCCAGGCATTCTGGAATTTGTACAATCCTACGGGATCGACATTCTCTTGGTGACCGAGACACACCTGCATGCTGGTATAAACTTCTCGCTGCCTAGTTACGTCGCCCATCGGTCTGATCGGGTCGGCCGACAGGGCGGTGGTACAGCTATCTTCATCAAAAGCATCATCACCCATTCACCTTTTCCTCTTCCTGCCCTTCAACATGTGGAGGCTACTGCCATTAGGCTTGCCATTGGCGGTGTGGACACATTGTTGATTGCGGCTTATGACCCTCCAGATCATCGCTTCTATGAAGCAGATTACACCACTCTCCTCAATCTACACCCAGTAGTCTGCATTGCTGGGGATCTGAACGCGAAGCATGGGCTCTGGTACACTAGCAACCAGAGGGGCCGCGGGCTCTACCGCCTCATCAGCGGAGACCCAAACCTTGTCGCGCACGGGCCGAGGGGTCCTAGATTCCATCCGGCCCGCGGCAGGCCTGACGTCTTAGACATCATGATCACCAAGAACATGCCATTACACTTTGACCTCTCGGCAGTAAATGAGCTGGATTCTGACCACGACCCTGTCGTGGTAGATTCCACAGTAGCCATGCCAGCTCTGTTAAACTCAGACTGGATATTTGAGACCGACTGGGATGCAGCAGTCCTAGAACTTAACCGTTCCGTCGACCCTCGACCACGCATCCATGATATCGAGGCGTTGGAAGAGGCAGCGTCGGATTTTTCTCACCAGATCCTAAATGCGGTACGCGCACATACTCACCGCATTCCCACCAACACCCCAGATCCTAGAACCTTACCTATAGAACTCCGACAGTTGATAAAAGCCAAGGCAACTGTTCGGAAGCTATGGCAGCGTTTCCGCCATCCCAGGATAGGAGCAGTTTACCAGAGGTTTAAATCCCTGGTAAGGCGACTGCTCCGTGCGCATAGAACATCAGCCTGGGAAAACACATTACAAACTGTAAACCTTCAAGAAAAGAAACCCTGGCGTATTATGAGGGCCTTGAGGAAGGACAAGACCCAATACCAGCATCCCTTGCACGGCACTCGTGGGCGCCTCACCTTTGAGCCAGACGAGAAAGCCACTGTGCTCGCGGACCACTTTGAGGTACAGTTCGAACCCCGGGAGGACCCGCAATACGAAGACTTTACTGAACTCGTGGAAGCAACCGTGGATTACCTCTATGAGGAACCGCGGTGGCTACACGAGGTGATCCAACTTCCCATAATCATCCCGAAAGCGGTGATTTCCGAAATCCAAAGTCTGAATCCCAACAAATCCCCTGGACATGACGGCGTCACGGCGCTCATGCTCCAGCACCTACCCAAAAAGGCTGTGGTCCGCTTGACCCGGATCTTCAATGCATGCCTCCGTCTTCGTTACTTTCCGGTTTTCTGGAAGAAGGCGAGGGTGGTTTGTATATTGAAACCAGCAAGAACCCAGTCTTTCCTAACAACTACTGTTCCATCAGCATTCTCCCAATCGTCTCAAAAGTTTTTGAGCGGTTGCTCCTTACCGGCCTAATACCTCTTTTTGAGGAGAGGCAACTCCTACCGGATCACCAATTTGGTTTTCGTCGGGGTCATTCCACGACCATGCAGTTGCTGCTTGTGGCCGAGATGGTTTCCCTGGGTTTCCAGGGAAACGTCAAGACCATAGCGGTGCTGCTGGACATGGAAAAGGTTTTCGCCAGAACTTGGTACCAAGGCCTACTGTACAAACTAAAGCAGGCAAATATCCCTCCTCCATATCTCACTATAATTAGCAGTTTCCTTCAGGACCGCACTTTCAGAGTGAAAGTGGAAGGAAAACTGTCTACAACAAGAGAAATAGCGGCAGGAGTCCCGGAGGGCAGTGTACTCTCCCCGCTACTCTTCGCAACTTGCATGTCCGATTTCCCCACGGAACAACACATTGCGAGATGCCACTATGCGGACGACGTCTTCATCATGGCACAAAACAAAAATGTGAGATATTGCCTCCCTCCCCTTCAACGATAACTCGACGCCGTCGACCTTTGCAGTGAGAAGTGGAGAATGGCTACTAGTCCGGGGAAAAGCTCCGCTCTGCTTTTTGATAAGGTTCGCCATTGGCGGCCAGAACGGTCACTCCGGCTTAGGCGGAGAAATATCCCATGGGTAATCCCTGCCAAATATTTAGGCGTTCTCCTTGATCGCGGGCTAACATACGCCCCACACGTCCGCACAAAGGCCAAACTTGGTCACGCTGTGCTCAGACAGCTCTACCCCATCCTCAGATCTACCATACCCAACCACCTAAAATTAAAGATTTACCGGGCAATCATTCCGCCATTGATCCTATACGGCTGCGAAGCCTGGGGATCAGCAGCACCCTCTACCATACGCAAACTGCAGTCAGTGCAGAACAGGGCGTTAAGAATGATGTATAATACCGGGCGTAGATTTCCGTCTTACATCCTTCACAACCAGTCAGGACTACCCTACATTATGGACTTGGTGAGGGAGCGATCCCGAACCATGCACTCCAAATTTAACTACCACACCAATCAGCTGGTACGGGCACTAGGTCAATACGACCATAGAGCACCTCAAAGAAGGAAAAGTTACCGCCTACCCAAAGACACCCTTGGATAAGGGTAACGCCACTCCCATCTTCTAACACATCATTACCCCAACACCTATTCCTGCCCCCTTTCTGTATCCTAAATTAGGTATACAGAAAGAAACCATTGACCAGGACACAAAAGCATAACAACACAATGGCAAACTTAAATACCGGACAGATAAAATCGCATTAGCGGCTAGGTGCTGTGGAAACACGACATACCGTACAGGAAAACCTGTACGACCTGTTTTCAATTGCTGGATTGCTGGATGGCCAAACTGAGTTCCCACACCAACCAACTGGTACGGCACTAGGTCAATACAACCACAGAGCACCCGTAGAAGGAAAAGTTACTGCCTTCCTAAGGACGCCCTTGGGTAATGGTAATGCCACTCCCATCATCTAACACATAATAACCCCAACAGATATCCCTGCCCCCTTCCTGCACCCAAACTTAGGTATGCAGGAAGAAACCATTGCCCACAGACACAAAAGCTTGAACAAATTTGACCACCTTCTATACTGCACAGATAAAGTCGCAATAAGTGGCTAGGTGTTGTGCAGATAAACATACCGTACGGGAGAACCTGTACGACATGTTCTCGAATGCTGGAATGCAGAAAGGTTATCTAAAACAGGTATTCATGTTTTCTGTACATGGAGCACTTATTCTTTCTGGTTGAAATTGTCTCTGTGTTTGTAGATTTCTATGGCCTCCCTTTGTAGTTGGGCGTAGTAGTTGACTGTAGAGGACAGGACATGGATTTCTTTAAAGTTGATCTCCTGGCCAAATAATAAGGCGTACTCTGCCACAGACGATTTTTCCGTTTGTCCCATCCGGTGTAAAGTTCATGCTTTTTACTTTCTCTACTGATAAGTAGGGGAAGTATTGTATTCCACCCAAAAAATCGATGTCGAGACTTCACCGGAAATATATGTTTTGAGACCCTCTGAGTCCAAGAAAAGCATTTTTAGAAAAAGGTCCGCGCGCGCGCGCGCGCGCGCGCGCGCGCGCGCGCGCGCGCGTGTGTGTCTCTGTGTGTCTGTGGACAGCATAACTCAAAAACGAAAAGTCGGTTAAAAACCAAAGGTGCAATTTAAGTTTAATGTCTTTCAAGAATACAACACGACGATTTTGAAGAAAATAGCCCCAACCTAAATTATCCTTTACAAGGAACGTTTTTCGAAAATTATGATTTTCTTAAAAATCGCTCTAACGATGTTTATTAAAATGTCATATGTTTCAGATATTTTGATGGCAAATTAAATGTTTATCTTGAATTTTCTGGCTATAGCCCATGGAGTTGTATTTATTCTGGACGACTTTTGCATAAGTGGTAAACCGTTAGAGATAGATCAAATTGTACATTACAAAAAATGTAGATCTTGCTAAAATACATAATTTAGGTCTGAGGAAATTTTCTTGTAGAGTGAACCATTTCAGAGATATTCCTTGTTATGTGTGTGAGTTTCGGAAAATTTAAAACTTTCGTGAAATATAACATCGTTGTTCATTTTTACTTTCTCTACTGGTAAGTAGGGGAAGTATTGTGTTCCACCCAAAACGTCGATGTCGAGATTTCACCGGAAATGTATATTTTGAGACCCCCTGAATCCAAAAAAAGCATTTTTACAAAAAGGTGTGTGTGTCTGTGTCAGTGTGCCTGTGGACAGCATAACTCAAAAACGAAAAGTCGGTTAAAAACCAAAGCTGGAATTTAAGTTTAATGTCTTTCTAGGATGCGACTCGAAGATTTTGAAGAAAATAGTTCCACCCTAAACTACCCTTTACATGGACCATTTTTAAAAAATTTGATTTTCTTGAAAATGGCTCTAACGATTTCTATGTCTTGTGATATGTTTGAGCTATCTTTATGACAAATGAAATTATCTTGAATTTTCTGGCTATAGCCCCTGTCGTATTTACTCTGGACGACTTTTGCATAACTGGTAAACCGTTTAGAGATAGACCAAATCATATTCAACAAAAAGTGTAGATCTTGCAAAAATACACAATTTATACCTGAATAAATTTTCTTGTAGGGTGAACCATTTCGGAGATATTCCCTGTCATGTGTGTGAGTTTCGAAAAACTAAGACTTTTGTGAACCGGAACATAGTTGTTCATTTTTTTTTATATTTTAAGTGTGCAAAGAGAACGGAATCTCAAAGCTTTAAAAGATTAGACTATCGCACAAAGCCTATTGTATTCTAATATTCCCCTTGCACCTACAAGGAAATAAGCAATAAGGTAATTTGTACAACTGTTTATCTTAACTAACAAGAAAGAAGATATAGGAATAAGAGTTTGTAAGAATGGTTAGTACAAGAGTAGAGAAAGTCATGTGAGTGCAACACAAGATTTTTTAATCTGGTGGCCACACTGCGCATGATGGTGCCTATGTATACTTCCCCGCAACTCCAGGGAACTTTATATACACCTGGAGAAATGTGTGGGTGGCATTTGTCTTTGGCCAATCTCCAGGAGTCCAGGAGTGAGTACTAGTCGCCTGGGTTAACCCAGGCGGATGGTAAGGTGGGCACGGTACCTATCCGTTTAATTACGGATTTACCCGTGAGGTGGTAAAGGTAGTCAATGTGTTACAGGCTTTTGTGTCCTTGTAGTGTCTGGTGGTGCAGGGTGGGTTCCTATATTGTCACTGGCGGCGGGATCTGTCATATCTTGGATGTCTAGCCATCCAAGCGACCATTACCCTACTGATTACTTCGTCAGCCATGGAGCCGACGAGCAATGCAGTGCTAGTGACAGGAAACCGAGAGGAATAGGTGATAGGTGTGGTGGTGCCAACTGTGGTTACATTTGGCGGATGATGAAGAAAAAGCGGTACCTACCTGCCAAGGGCGTCCTTGGGTAGGCGGTAGCTCTGTCTCCGCCTAGGGAGGCGATGGTCGTATTGCCCCAGGGTGTTCACCAGCTGGTTTGGGTGAGGTGTGAGTTTGGCATACATTGTGCGAGTCCTGTCCTGCACGACGTCCACAATGTATGGGATGCCGGAATGAGTGTGAAGGATGTGTGATGGAAACCTACGGTCGGTATCGTAGATCATCCTAAGCGCCCTGTTCTGCACGGCCTGCAGCCTGCGGATGGTGGAACGAGCCACCGTACCCCAGACCTCGCACCCGTACAGAATCAGGGGCGGGACGATCGCACGGTACAAGCGTAGTTTCAGGTATGTAGGCATGGTTGAGTGAAGTATGGGATATAGCTGTCTCAGGGCGCCATGTCCCTGACCGACTTTTGCTCTGACATGTGGAGTGAAGGTTAGACCACGGTCAAGTAGTACCCCCAGGTATTTGGCAGAGTTAACCCATGGGATTCTTCTCCGCCGCATTGCCAGGGATACACCCGGCCGCCAGTTTCGAACTTTGCCCAATAGTAGAGCCCGGCTCTTCTGCGGGCTAATGGCTATTCTCCACTGTTCACTCCACCTGCCGATAGCATCGAGCTGTCGCTCTAGTGGAGGGAAGCAGTACCGAACATTTTTGTTCTGTGCCAGTATGAGGACATCGTCTGCATACTGACACGTAACAGTATGCGGTTCCACGGGTAGGTCAGACATGTAGGCAGCAAAGAGCAACGGCGATAGCACGCTACCCTCCGGAACTCCAGCCGCTATGGGTCTGACCGAGGACAACTTCCCCTCCACCCGCACCCGAAAAGAGCGATCCCGAAGGAAGCTACCAATCAGGGTGAGGTAGCGGGGAGGGATTTCTGCCTCTCTGTGTTTGTACAGTAACCCCTGGTGCCATGTGGTTGCAAAGGCTTTTTCTACATCCAGAAGCACCGCGACTGTTTTGAAGTTTTCCTGGAAACCCAGGGCAACCTTCTCAATCAGCCGCAGCAGCTGTAGTGTAGTGGAATGTCCATGACGGAAACCGAACTGATGATCCGGGATAAGTTGCCTTTCCTCGAAGAGAGGAGTGAGGCGGGATAGGAATAATCGTTCAAAAATTTTTGAAACGATGGGTAACAGGCTTATGGAGCGGTAATTTGAAGGGAAAACCGGGTCCTTGCCGGGCTTCAAAATGCAGACCACCCTCGCCTCCTTCCAACAAGCTGGAAAGTGACGAAGCTGCAGACATGCATTATAAATCCTCGTCAGGTGGACTACGGCCTTTCGGGGAAGGTGCTGGAGCATGGGCGCCGTGACGCCGTCATGCCCAGGGGATTTGCCAGGTTTTAACCCTCTGATTTCAGAAGTCACCTGTCTTGGGGTGACTAAGGGGATTTGGATCTCTGCGCGTGGCGGCGGAGGTGCCTCATAGAGGTAATCTACCGTCGCCTCCACGAGTTCAGTAAAGTCTTCGTCCTGGATATCTTCCCGGGGTTCGAATTGGGACTCTAGATGGTCTGCGAAAGCCGTGGCTTTCTTTTGGGGCTCAAAAGAGAGTCTCCCGCGAGTGCCATGTAGAGGATGCTGATGTGTGTTTTTGTCCTTTCTAAGGGACCTAATTATCCGCCATGGTTGCTTCTCAGTGAGGTCTACATTTGCCATCGTGTTTTCCCAGGCTGTTTTGCGGTGTAAACGCAACAGGTGTCGTGCCAGGGACTTGAACCGCTGGTAAACTGCCTGTATCCTGGGATGGCGGAAACGCTGCCAGAGCCTTCGGACAGTTGCTTTGGCTTTGATCAACTGTCTGAGTTCGATGGGAATGGTACGAGGGTTAGGTATGTCGGATGGAATGCGGTGCGTGTGGGCCAATCTCAGTAGGTCTTTGATGTTTTTTGTCGATCTGTAGACAGTGAGAGCAGAAGCTTGCCTATCCAGTCAGAGAGGTTCTTGATGTAGGGAAGAAAGGCTATTGCTACTGTATTGCATTCCTTCTTTTCAGTTGGCTGCCTGGGATGAAGTGCGCGTCAGATTTCCTTTCGTGTGTATCCATTGGCCTGGAATGCTGAGTTTAGGTGATTGAGTTCTTCCTTCAAGTATTTCTTGTTGCAGAGCTGGGATGCTCGTTTTGTGAGTGTTTTTATTATTCCTAGTTTCTGCCCAGGCCCGCCAACTGATGCGAGCCAATCACCACCTTAGCCTGCGCAACAGGTCCCACACGCCCCTATCCCGATAGTTACCCCTCGCGAGGTAACTAACACCATCCAACACCTAAAACCTAGAAAAGCCCCTGGGCAGGACCGGGTAACAGCGGAAATGCTCCAGCACCTCCTCTTTAGAGCCGTGATGCACTTGACTCGGATCTACAACGCGTGCCTAAGCATGCGCCATTTTCCGGAAGTCTGGAAGAGGGCACGTGTGGTATGCGTGTTGAAGCCGGGCAAGAATCCGATCTTTCCTTCTAGCTACCGTTCCATCAGCCTCCTACCAGTTATCTCGAAAGTTTTCGAGAAACTGTTCCTGACCCGCCTTGGACCTCTTTTAGAGGAAAAAGGCCTCCTACTGGAACATCAGTTTGGTTTTCGTTCTGACCATTCCACAACCGAGCAACTACTGCGAGTAGCCGAAAAGGCCTCCCTGGCTTACCAGGAAAGGGCCAAAACGGTAGCAGTGTTGCTTGACGTGGAAAAGACGTTCTCTACCACCTGGCACGAAGGGCCTATCTACAAGCTCATACAGCACGAAATCCCCCCTCCATACATTTACTTGGTGGCTAGTTTCCTACAGGAACATAGCTTCCGAGTGAAGGTGGAGGGTTCATTTTCCCGAGAAAGGCCCATTGGCGCAGGAGTTCCCGAGGGCAGTGTACTGTCACCGGCACTCTTTAACGCTTACATGGCCGATCTCCCTACGCACCCCAACACCCACATCTGTCAGTATGCGGACGATCTCATGATCTTCGCAACTAACAAGAACCCGCGCTACAGCTACCGTCAAGTACAAGCCCACCTCTGTGCCATCAGTAGATGGTGCGAGAACTGGCGCATGTCTATTAACCCGGAGAAAAGCTCTGCGATTCTCCTGGTCAACACGCTGGCAAACCGGCTCCCGCAGGACCTTGTGCTTCGGCGCCGTCGGATCCCCTGGGTCATTACGGCGAAGTATCTCGGGGTCACGTTGGACCGGCGGCTAACGTATAGGCATCACGTCAGGGGCAAAGTACTACAAGGTCACGCAGCCCTCCGGCAGTTGTATCCCATCCTCAGCTCCAAAACCATGCCCATTCGCCTGAAGCTCCAGCTGTATCGTGCGATCATCCCGCCTCTGGTCCTGTACGGATGTGAGATCTGGGGAGTGGTGGCAAAGTCCACCTTCATCAGACTCCAGACGTTGCAGAATCGGGCATTAAGGATGATCTATGACACTGGTTGGAGATTTCCTGCCCACATCCTTCACGAACATTCCGGCATCCCGTACATTGTCGACGTGATTAAAACCCGCGCTCGAACAATGTACAACAAACTCCAGAACCACCCTAATCCACTGGTGAACACTCTGGGACAATATGACCAGAGAGAGCCGCGCCGACTACCATCTAAAAAATTGCCGAAGGACGTCCAACGGCCTAATTTTCGAAGATGGGAAAGGCAAAATTAATATGTGTACTTGAAACAGAGTAGAACGCCTAACTCAAATCGCCTCTCAGTGAGTGACTGACGGCCAGAACCTGGAGGAGATTAGCACGTCACTTGATTGACTAACCAGCCAATCAGCATGTACGGGCACTGCCCGATCATGGACCAATCCCTACCAACCATCCATCTTGCCCCTATAAATACCCCTGATTCCACTAAACATTCCCAGAGTATTAAATCCCTGTAGACCAAAACATCATACTATCGCGCAGGTTAAGCCGTATAACGGCTAGGTACTGCGGTAAAGACACTCGCCATAATTATGGAATTAATACTGCGTCACATGGCAGAATTGAATAATCAGAAAATGTTCAAATTGTTGCGTGTATAAAAGGTACAAACCTGGGAAGATTGGTTAGGGTTAAAATTGTCAGAAAGGGCACTGAATGTTACAGACATTAGGGGCAAGCGTCAGGTAGTCAGGTGAGGCCCGGTAATACCAGTTTTCCAGGAAATCGCTTAGTGCAGGTTTTGTACAGGAAAACAAAGGATGGTCACGTAGACTTCGTCGAAAACCGCTGCCGGCGTAGGGGTAATTAAGAGGTGAAAAGTATAGATAGCGTCATGACGCACAGAGCAGACACTTGCCCTCCAGAACCCGGGTCAGTAAGACTTGCCGTGCAGAACCTGAGGCGAGCGGTTTAGTTACCCTTGCCTTCCAGATCGCGAGCGAGCAGGTCAGTTAGACTTACCTTCCAGACTTCGAGTATGAGGACACACTACAGTTTCCAGTAACAATCTTCGGTCTTAGTAAACACACAGTAAAGAAGTAACAAAATTCTAATAGCGATCGGCAAATCTAAAACGTTACTTGATCGTAAATAAAAGTGTTCTAAGGAGAGTTCCGGCTTTTATTGAAAATACCCACGCATACCTGGATATTAAGATCCATGCCAAGCAGTCCGGAGCAGAAATCACCTGAGAGCTGCATTCCACTTAGGATAGTGGAAAGGAGGAGGCGGTAATCCCGCATCAGTGCAAAAGTACATTGAATAAGTTTAGAAATACAGTCCAGTGATCTGGAAGATTGGTGGTGGACAGTATGGTAAGCGAACTCTCCTTCAACAGCTGCTAATTTCATATCTTTATCACCAATCTTTCACTTTAAAAAAAGTATTCAATACTGTGCTTGAAAACACTTGCACGCACCATTCTTCTGTTTTTCACTATTTATATGTTGTGATATATCCGATCGGCCCCATGACTGTCTACCTCTGTAGCGTGATGGCTAGCGTGTCTGCCTCACGTTCAAGAGGTCGCGAGTTCGAATCTCGCTTAGGGTAAGTTATCCGGAAAAGGTTTTCGCTTATCCTGAAAAGACGAATGTCGGGTAACTTAAACCTCTATGGGCCTCGGGCTCATTTGAGCATCATTTCACCCATTTGTGTCATTCACCGTCCGATATGACATTACGTTGGAGGACGTTAATACAGAAAAAGAAGGCCCCCCATTACTTAAACTGAAAGTAGATGCACACTTATTGCTTCGAACATCTGAGTCAGAATGTTTTTTTTTTAACATACAGATATCCCTTTTGTAGTTCACTATTAAAAACACACTTTCCTTTCGGCAGTACCATATAATTAATTTAAAGTGTTTAGCACTCGTAGTTTACAAAAGTTCACTGTATTTTATTATTTTAAAAATGCAGAGCAGAGAACACGTACTGTCTTCCACCAAAGTCATCACTGTAATGAATTTCTTTTGACTAAAGCGCATGCGCTTACAGTTTCTGATATTGTTGGCGACATTCACATCAAACACAAGTGATTACAAGTTGTTAGTTGGGCAAGGCAACTGGAATAGAGTTAGTTGGTATCGTCTTACCATAGCGCGGACCAGCACAGTTCAACTGTCGTCAGCAACTGTACTTTACCAAGCGAAGTCTACACATGGCTTCAGGTGTACGAATATTGTAGACCCATGGTATAAGTAGCGCTTTGGTTTGTCAGTGTTAGTATTTTGAAATTTTTCAGCAAACTAATGCAAAACAGGACAAATTGAATTTCCAGAACTATAGGTGTTTTATATCGATAAGTCATTGCCACAAAAAAGGGACATTTTGGCGTCCCGTTCTACTTTAAAAAAGAGTACCTGGGAGACCGAACTTCTATCGGTGTTTTTCGCCTCTCTTTCTGTGAAATATTGTGGTTTTTTTTGGGGGGGGGGGGAGAGAGAAGATACTTAGATAAACCTGAAAGGTAAAACGTTAACTAAATAATAGTTTTAGTCGCAATTCTTAAGAGTCATTTCCGAGATACAAGAGATATAGAAATACATACAAATATTTCATAAACACCATCGTTTCAGCTGAAAAACGTCTACTGCTGAACGCAGGCCTGCCCCATTGATATCCGCCTAGTTTGAGGTTTTCATCGAGCATTTGTTCCATTATGCAGTTCAGTTCTTTGGTACTGCAATTGACTCCAGGGAGTTAACACGTTGGCCAAGGTCCTTCATATTTCCGTCGAGTTCTTCCATGGCTTCCTTAACCCCGGCAAGTCGCTCGTTAGTATTCTCCGATAGATCTACCTGCATTTGGAATTCTCGCGTTCATCTTTTCCGTTTCGGAGTTTACATTTTCAATTTGGCTTCCATTTTCTCCATTTTTGTTCCCATATTTTCTATTCTGTAGTTTATATTTTTCCAATTCGGCTTTCATATTTGATTCCTCTGCCGCATTCCGAAATACATTTCATTCACAGTTATGTCCATCTTGGCTAACATTCGTTTCATCAACTGTTCCATATCGTGCTTTTCGTCGCACTCCTTACACCAATTATGATTACTTTCCCTGCTTAGCTATTTCTTTATGTTTTATTAAAACACCAGGACGACACTAAATAAAAGCACTGTTGAATAATAATAAAGGCTACAGGAAGAAAAGGTGGTTGATAAGACCATGTGAATGTACTGCGCATTTCTGTTTCAATCACATAGAAAAATTTTATGAATTGTTCGTGGAAGCGGGAGTAGTGAAAGAAATATGATTGTGTTTTACTAAAGAAAAATGACTGGAAAACCCGAGTGAATGTTATACGTTGCGCTTATATTTCAAATGTATGGGAAAATGTATGGACTGTTTGTAGAAGAGGGAGTAATATGTTAGGTAAAAGCAAATGCAGTAGAGAAAACCATGTGAACGTAATACGTTGCGTAGTAAAATGGATTCCATAAAAACCTTCGACATGAAAACTCTTAGATATGTCAATTTTCATGGCGATCGGTCAACCGGTTTTGGAGTTTACTCACTCTTTAGCATACGATATGTATAGGCGTCGGTATGTATGAAGTTGATAAACGATAGTAATAACATGTGAATTGTTACGTAAAACAAAAGTGAATATGGAAAACAGTATGAATGTAATACGTTTCATACATATAGCAAATTGTATGAATTGTATGTTGAAGGGCGAATAGCGAAAGAAGACTGATCGTGTCTCGTAAAGGAAGAATTAGTAGAGGAAATCGTGTGAATGTAATGCGTTGCAGTCATATTTCAATCATATAAAATTATATGAATTGTATGTCTAAGGGCAAACAGAGGATACATGAATGGGCTATGTAAAAAAAAGTGAGTAGAAAACCATTTGAAAGTAATATATTGTGTAGTAAAATTGTTACCATAAAAGCTTTCTCCATGAAAGAAATACATATACGTGCCGAATTTCACGGTGATCGATTAAGCGGTTTTACAGATTAACAATTATATATCCAATTTGTATATATATACGAGTAGATATACATCTATATGTATATGATAGAAATTGTTTGTAAAAGAGTGAGTAGAGAAAGAGATGCGAATGTGTTACCTAAACGGAAGTAGAGAAACCACTGTGAATGTGATATGCAGCATTTCTATTTCAAACATACAGAAAACTGTACGACTTATTTGTAGAAGAGTGGGTAGAGAAAGATATGTGAATGTGTTACCTAAAAGAGAGAGGAGAAAACAGCGTGAATGTAAAAGCATTTCTATTTCATACATACAGAACACGGCATGACTTATTTTAAAACTGGGGATAAAACTGTTTTTTTTTATTGTGTGTAAAATCACGTGTTTTATAGAAAATTGTTATTAGAAGAGTGTGTAGAGAAAGAGGTGTGAATGTGTTACCTAAAAGTGAGTAGAGAAAACACTGTGAATATAATATGCATGTATACAAAAATTTAGCCATCTTTAGAGCCGTTTCTGAAATACCGGGAATAAAAAAAATGTTATTTTTTATGTAAAATCGCGTTCTTTCTATATAGATGAACTTAAAAAGAAAAATCCTATCTGAATACAAAACGCGGAATATATATATATATACTAGGTGAGTCAGCCGCGCCTTATTTTTTTTGGAAAGTAGGCCACCCATCAAACGGCATGTGCGCCTTAGTTCAGTTTTGCGCTTACTAAAATGTATTGCTTGATATTCTTAAAGAGAGGAATGCGCAAAATTGAGAGCAACAGCGGTTTAAGGAACAGAATGTACTTCTCACTAAAGTACACCTCAAAAACATACGACTCGTTTACTGAGAGCGAATTCCGGCTTCCAACCGATTTTACAAACTTTTTGTTAGAGTATACATAGCAACGTAATTCAGTAAACGCCTCGGAAAAAAATTGGACCTATCATATGGCTACACTAACAACGTCAGCTAAAAAGAAAATGGTGGATTCTTGTACTTAGAGCAGGGGTTGGCTCCCAAAAATTACGAAAAATTTAGCGACACGCCTCATCCATCATGGACCCGCACGGTCAAAACGGACATATTATTAAACAACAGTTTATTTACATTTTTGCGTGAACTATGCCTCGTGCATCTCAATTAATATGCATAACAGCTTTTGCCATTTAAGTAATAATATCAAAACGCCCAGCAAATGATTAAAACTGTCTTAAAAGGTTAAATCAAGCCCGAAAACTCGCGAGGTGGCAATGGCATAGCGCCAGGCATACAAGTCCTACTATTGCACGCGGTACGTGCTTTCAGTTAAGTCTCGAAATAGCTGAATAGGGTTCTGACGGGTCTGCTGCGCTAAGCCCCAATGACATAGCTTCGAGTCTCAGCATTGTAAATATTTTTTTTATGTTCATGAAAACTTGGAAACCGAATTCACAATAATCTAATTATAAAGTCCCTAAGCGTTTAGGACATTATAACTTAAATCGTTTTTGGTTGTCTGCATTTTGTAATTGTACAGGTGTAATGGCTTCTGCGCCATTGGACTGACATGATGTATTATGTTGTGAATGCCGACCCCTGCGTTCTCCAAAAGTATACTGTCGCACGATATTTTGTGCCAGTCTTTCATTATGTATTCGACAGACAAGTACGTAGATATGCTTTTGATCTACGGAGAAGTAAGAAGAAATACACTGGAGAAAATATCTCGGGAGAGATATCCGAATAGACGACAACCAACAGCAAACAGCTTCTGGAATGTTGAAAGGCGTCTGCGTGTAACAGCATCGCTTGCAAGAATGCCTCCTCATAGGCACGCACCAGCAACATCTGGTGTTAATGCAGAAGCAGTTTTGAATGCCACCAAGAACAATCCGCATACTAGTGCACGGGTAGCTGCTCAGGAGGTGAACATCAGCCAGTCTTCTGTAGTGCGAATATTGAACACTAATAAGTTACATTCTTATCGTTTGCATCTTCACCAAGCACTTCACGGGAGAGATTTCGAAGCTCGAGTGATCTTTTTTGAATGGTTGCTGGAGCGAGTAGCAAGTGATGTGGGATTCACATCCAGGATATTGTTTTCTGACGAATCAAGATTCCACAGCAATGGAACTGGAAATCGTCACAATATGCGCTATTGGAGTGTTGATAATCCTCATTGGGTAAGGGCGGCAGCATTTCAAGAGCAGTGGGGTGTAAATGTCTGTTATGGAATCTTGGGAGACCACCTTGTTGAACCATTATTCTTTGAGGGGAATCTAACAGGAGCTGGAATTCCTCTGTAGCTCACCCCTTATTATTAGGGAATGTGCCACTGCAGGAGCGAACGACGATGTGGTTTCAATACGATGGCGCTCCTCCGTCGAGGATCGTCTGCAATCATTTGAATGCTGCACATCCTTGTCATTGGATAGGAAGACAAGGACCTGGTCTGCCATATCACCTGATCTGACACTCCTTGACCTCTTTCTCTGGGGTTATTTAAAAGATCGCATTTGTGCAGAGGAGCTGGACAATCCAGAAACCCTTCGTCAGCGTATCACAGTGGCTTGTAGATCTATTCAACCCTGTGTATAAATGATCCTTATTTCAATTGCATCTACCTTAAGGTAAGTTGAAACAACTACCTAATTGTAGTTCACCAATAAAGAAACATCAAACAATACTATAAAACATAAATAAAACAATAAAAATGAATATAATAACCGTTTTCAAAATAATAATTTGTAAATTGTGAGGATTGCACGGTAAAAAATTAGTACATGCAGGTGATTCGAACCACCTTCACAGCAGACACATTACTTCGGAGCTTTGCGGTCGTTCCAACTGAGCTACCTAATAACGTGTGAGGTAAGCAATCCGTTTAAGATGTAATATTCGCTGATTCCAGTGAAGATTTGCAGAAGTGCAAACATCAGCTGTCTAATTACGAATAGATTAAAAGGCAATGTGATAACATCTATATTAGCCATAATTTCATCGAGTGTTTAACATCCATGTTAAATACGCGCGTAGAACCTAGTAATGGGGTCGATGTTTTCATGTTGGAGTATAAAATGTGGATTGCATAAAACTCGAGAATAAGGGGCAGCTGACTCACCTGGTATATAAGTGGCGTAGTTGGGGAGAAACTGGCGGAGTTTTTTATGGGCAAGATGACCGCCATGCGTGATCTAAGGATTACTAAGTAAGGTGGTAGGGGAAGCAGGACATTGTAGATGTTTGACGGAATCTCTAGGGTTAACTTTTAAAGCCTATAGCACTGTATATATGTTTATGAGCGTTCATGATAGTTGAGTATGTCGTTCACTATATCGATGTATACCGCCTAACGCAAGAGCTTTCTACCTTGATTGAATATTTACCCCAACATAATGACACCTCGCCCCACATCGCCGTGCTAACCTAACCTAAGCCCAATAGTTCTACTCGTCTAACCTAACTTAACCTAACCTAAGCTTCATAGTTCTGCTCGTCCAACCTAACCTAGCTTCCACTCTTTTTACTCTGGTCTTTCACATAATTTAACATAACCTAAACCCCATACTTCTACTCGTGTAACCTACCCTAACGTTACTTAACCTAAGGGAGCATAAACCTTCCTATGTATTAAGATATCTTAACCTAATTCAACCTATTTCATTCCTAGTTTACTTCAGCGTTCTATTCTTCTATAACCTATTTTAACCTTCACAGCGTACCGTTTCAAGCTTGGCGGCGCCGTGGCCGAGCGGCTAGCGTGCTCGCCTACCACCTAGGCAGCCCGGGTTCGATCCCAGGGACCCGCATGTGGTATTCGTGGTGGACGAAGCGGCGTCAGGACGGGTTTTCTCCGGGTTCTCCGGTTTCCCTCGCCATCTCATTCCACCGGTGCTCCATCTTCATTCCGTGTATCATCAGTGTCACCGCCTGCGGTGCCGTAGTAGTTAAAGCGGGCGTTAAACACAACAACAACAACAACAACGTTTCAAGCTTACACATTTCGCATGCGTTTGCAGATATTTTTCAGCAACGTTAGATACTTTGAAGCTATTAGACCCCTGACGCACAGCAAGCAAGAAACGATTTTGAAAATGATTTCTACTAACTTTTCAATAATGCGATGTTTGGAAAAACTATGGAAAATATTCGTAATCATATGGATATACGTCTTGTGGCAAACAGCAAAACATTAGAAAAACTGGTAGCCAAGCCTACATTTATCGATCGAACTATATACGGTCCTAATCTTGCAGCTGTTCATATGGCTTCTCGTAAAATAATGTTCAACAAGCCTATATACACTGGTTTGAGTGTTCTAGACATTTCCAAGGCGCTAATGTATTCGTATCAATACGATGTGCTACTTCTATATTATGGAGCTGAGAATCTTAAACTGTTGTATACAGATACAGATTCCTTCATCCATCGAGTGACTTCAACTAATACATACCAGGATAACTTACACATACTTGAACATCTAGATACAGAGGATTACCCTGCTGACCATATATGCTATTGTGCACAAAACAAGAAAGTGTTGGGAAAGTTTAAAGATGAAGCAAGTGGTAAAGTCATTTGCCGTTTCGTTGGTCTCAGACCTAAAATGTATGCTCTCGATATTGATGGCTCTGTGATAAAAAAGGTCAAAGGCATAATACATAGCGCCATTAAGCAATACATCAGCTTCAATAGTTATATGGAGTGCCTTAAAACTTTGAAAATCGTAAGAACCCCTATGAACTTAATCCTATCCCAACATCATAATGTTTCTACAGTTGAATCTAATAAAATAGCTCTGTCGCTTCATGATGACAAGAGAGGAATTGCAGCGTATGGGAATTGCAGCGTTGCAAAACATGCGAAAGAGAATGCAACTTAGATCTCAAGATGATTATTTTCTCCGTTATGTCTCCTGTAGAAAATGAAAATTTAATCAACTGACTCCTCCATGCCTCCAATGATGTCTGACGAGGAAAGAAGCTTCCCATGCTTCCCATGATGCTTGTCGAAGAAAGAAGAAAATTAGAAATTATAAAGGTGGAGTTAACTCTGCCACAAGACTTTAACTCTAGTGCTGGTCTCCAGCCCAGATAAAGGCGGAGAGGCGTCTACCCTGCTACCTTAAAGTAAGTATACCCTGATTAACTTTATATAACCAGAAGATTGTGTTAAAATACTATCAAAGATATTGCTGAATATCTCTTAAAAATACTGAGCTATAAGTACTTCAACATCAGCGGGTAGAACATATTTTAGTGATAGTTTAAAGCTCTATAAAGGGTTAGAAAAACTAATGTGGAATAAAGCTGTAAAGAACGTTTAAAAAGCAGGTTAGGTCATAATAGGTGGGGTTAGACTTAGAAAACTGCATGTCATGTTCGAGATGTTACCGTCAAAACATACAGAACCAAGCAAAAGAGTCATACAGCTGTACATAATTCTGTGACAGAGGGCAAAAATAGATGTAATAAGAACTTCAACGTCAATGCTTAGGACACCTTCTAGTGGAAGTTTAAAGCCCTATAAAGGAAGGAGAGAAATCAAAGGAGACTAAAGCTGTAAACAATACTCCAAAAGAAACTTAGGGCTACCTCAGGTTAGACATGGAAAAAATGTCAAACATACTATATACAATAGCTGCAGAATATGGTGGTGGTGCAGGATATGGTTGCGCTGGTGATGATGGTGATGTAGGTTATAGTGGCGCTGGTGACCACACCGGTCACACTTGGATTGTGGAATTGGAAACATGAGTCCCCACCAAGGAGTGGCGCCCGTGGCACTGCTAGACCCGTACGAAAATCTGATTGGCTGATTCAAGTTTTAAAATTTTATAACGAAAACACAGGGCAGGCCAGAATCGCCTTCCCGCGCAAACAGTACCGGAGCAGTGTGACGTCATTGGGAATACACGCGAGGCTCGGAATACACGGGACCAAGTGAAATAAGGGTACTTTTACAACATGAAGCACATTGTTAATGTTCCAATCCCAGGCCTATCTGTTAAAATAAACAACACAATGCAGTTATCCAGTATCTATTCCTGATGGTGGACCTTCTGTAGTACAATGAGTAAAAGTAGAAACCATTGCTTTGTTGCTGCATGTAAATATGCTTCATATAAAACTACGGATGTAGTTTATCATAAATTTCCTAAGGATGTAACATTACAGCGTGAATGGGTGTCTCGGTGGAAAAGGGCTGATCCAATTAATGTCAATAATGCAATAATTTATTCAGTTCATTTCCTTCCCGAAGATTACGAACGGGATTTAAAACACGAGCTTCTAGGATTGGCATTAAGAAGAGAATTAAAAAGCGATGCTGTGCCTTCACAAAGATTCCAAATTGGCATGGAGACATATGGAAGACTGCTGTGGCAAGTACCAGTAAGGACAATGAGCTGGTAATTAATAAATATACGTATTCTTAAAACAGTATTTCTGTATGTAATTAATTTCGAATTTGTTTTATACATTTGAGGATTAGAGATATTGTCTAAGTATTTATTATAGTTTCACGGGCGATCAGCCATGCGAGGTTTGAAAATATTGAGCTTTCGGCCATTCTAAACTCCATGGCCTTCGTCAGAATGAAATTACCGTTACCAGAGGCAGTTAGAGTTGAACGGGGACGATGGTTGCCCCGTCCGAGTGTCTTTTCCGCAGTACCTAGCCGTTATACGGCTTAACCTGCGCGATGGTTTCGATGAGGTCGCTTAGGGGATATGTGTTACACTAGGAAATGATTTTTGGAAACAGGGGCCTTTATAGGGGCAGGAGGGGTGGTTGGAAGGGATTGGTCCGCGAGCGGGCTGTGCGCGGCTTCTGATTGGTCGTTTCCGCCCAGTCAGGTGACGCGCTAATCCCCACCAGGGTTCTGGCCGTCAGTCACTCACTGAGAGGTGAACTGAAACAGGTGTTTTCTCTGTTTTGGATACAGATTGTACTTTCGCCTTTCCCATCTTCAAAGTTAAACCGCCGGACTTAGAATGTCCTTCGGTAGTCTTTTCGATGGTAGTCGGCGTGGCTCTCTCTGGTCGTATTGACCAAGAGTATTCACCAGTGGGTTAGGGTGGTTCTGGAGTTTGTTGTACATTGTTCGAGCGCGGGTTTTAATCACGTCGACAATGTACGGGATACCGGAATGTTCGTGAAGGATATGGGCAGGAAATCTCCAGCCGGTATCATAGATCATCCTTAATGCCCGGTTCTGCAGCGTCTGGAGTCTGATGAGGGTGGACTTAGCCACCACTCCCCAGATCTCACATCCGTACAGGACCAGAGGCGGGATGATCGCCCGATACAGCTGGAGCTTCAGGCGTAAGGGCATGGTTTGGGATCTGAATATAGGATATAGCTGCCGGAGAGCAGCATGGCCTTGTAGTACCTTGCCCTTGACGTGATGTCTATACGTCAGCCGCCGGTCCAGCGTGACTCCGAGATACTTCGCCGTAGTGACCCAGGGGATCCGACGGCGCCGAAGCACCAGGTCTCGCGGGAGCCGGTTGGCTATCGTATTAGCCAGGAGAATCGCAGAGCTTTTCTCCGGGTTAATAGACATCCGCCAGTCCTCGCACCATCTATTGATGGCACAGAGGTGGCCTTGTACTTGTCGGTAACTGTAGCGCGGGTTCTTATTAGTAGCGAGGATCATAAGATCGTCCGCATACTGACAGATGAGTGTGTTTGGGTGCGTGGGGAGATCGGCCATGTAAGCTGCAAAGAGCGCCGGTGACAGTACACTGCCCTCGGGGACTCCTGCGCCAATGGGCCTCTCTCTCTAGAGAATGATCCCTCCACCTTCACCCGGAAGCTACGTTCCTGTAGGAAACTAGCCACCAAGTAAATGAATGGAGGGGGGATTTCGTGCTGTATGAGCTTGTAGACAAGCCCCTCATGCCAGGTGGCAGAAAATGCCTTTTCCACGTCAAGCAACACTGCCACCGTTTTAGCCCTCTCCTGGTAAGTCAGGGAAGCTTTTTCGGCTACACGCAGAAGTTGCTCGGTCGTGGAGTTGCCAGAACGAAAACCAAACTGATGTTCAGGAAGTAGACCTTTTTCCTCCAATTAGAGGTGCGAGGTGGGACAGGAACAGTTTCTCGAATACTTTCGAGATAACTGGTAGGAGACTGATGGATCGATAACTGGATGGAAAGACCGGATTTTTGCCCTGCTTCAGAACGCATACCACACGCGCCTGTTTCCAGATAACTGGAAAATGACGCATGCTGAGGCATGCGTTATAAATGCGGGTCAAGTGCATCACGGCTCTAGGGGGAAGGTGCTGGAGCATTTCCGCTGTTACACGGTCCTGTCCAGGGGATTTTCGGGCTTTTAGAGATTTGATGGTGTTAGTTACCACGCGAGGGGTAACTATCGGGATGTGAAACTCCTCGTGGCCCGCGGGTCCGACTTCTAAGAAGTCTTCTACCACCTGTTCCACGAGGTCAGTATGGTCATCGTTCTGTGGATCTTCCCTGGGCTGGAATTGAGTTTCCAGATAGTCTGCTAGCGCCTCTGCTTTTTCCCTCGGTTCAAAGACAAGTCTTCCCCGAGGGCTATGCACAGGATGCTGGTGAACAGATTTATCTTTTTGCACGCCTCGGACGATGCGCCACGGTTTCCTCTCCTGGAGGTTTACGTGACGCATTGTTTCGTCCCAAGCTGCTTGCCTATGTTTTCTTAGGAGTCGTCTCACCAGGGATTTGAACCTCTGGTGTATTACTCCTATCCTAGGATGTCGGAATCTCTGCCATAGCCGTCTGACAGCATTCTTTGAGGCGTTTAAGTGGAACAGGGATAGATGTCGGGTTTGGATTTTTTTAAAGGGTATTTAAGGACTTACCCTGGGTTTATCTCACCCAGGGTAATCCTAAGGCTGTTTCAGAGCATAAACGCTCTCTTCAGCCGCGGGATTAATTTTATTTTATTTACATACAAAATGAACTTGGTTGGGAGACCTGGGTATATTACTATTACTACATGTTGCTCCAGGATAACGGCATAAACTTTGGCAGGATTTGCCAAGGGTGACGTAGAATTTTGCTTGAGATAGAATGAGCCGTGTTCTTCTTTGGTCCTCGGTCTCTTGTTGTTCTTCGTGTGGTGTCTCCGTCTGTGTCTTTCGTAGTTTACTTTGTTGCTCAGTCACTTGTTGTTCTTCATGTGTTGGCTCTGTCTGTGTCTCGGCGTGTTGTAGAGATGCTGTCTCTGTGGTGTGTGCTCTGTTGATTGCGCTGGCGAGGGCTGATTCCAATGTTGTGACTTGTCTGACGAGTTCTTGAATAATCATGTGAAGTTGTCGTAGAGCTTCCATGTTGTAGTGTGGATCGTTCTGGGTGTTGTGTGGTTCGGCGGTCTCGAAGTTGAGCGGTTCGGCGGGTTGTTTGCTGTGGGCTGCGTGTGATCGGCTTGTGGATGTGTCGGTCCAATAATTGAAGACTGGTGTTGGTTGTGGTTGACCTGTGGTGGGCTTTCGGCGTGGGTTCTTGGGACATGCCACTTGTCCCGTGAAGTGTCCCATGCAGTCGCACGTGGCACAGTAGATGAGGCGTTGTGTTTGGTCGTGGCTATTGCATGTCGTTGTGAAAGTTCCTGCTCCGCAGTAATGGCATCGTGGGGCGTTTGTGCAGTTCTCGGCGTTATGTCCATACTGGCAGCAGCGTCGGCATCGGACGGGTCGGACGTCTCGACTGGCTTCGACAGGGAGTACCTGCCCCAGGGCAGGGAAACCATCGACCAAGGCAGCTCTGTAGTCACTTTCGTCCCAAAATTCCAGTCGAATCAGCGGTGATGGTCCTTTGGTTGTGTAGATACGTGTTGCTGTTAATAGAGATGGCCATCGATGTTGAGCTGTGCTGAGGAGGTATGCGTCTGGTAGTTGTCGATGTACACCACGTACAACAGCGTTGTATTTCTGCAACCTCGGTGAATGGTGCTTGACTGGTGATTGTGTTGTGTATGTGCAGTCGTCGAAAAGGTGTGTTGCGATGTCCCAGACAGTACCATCTTCTGTAGATGGAGGCGGTGTAGCTGGAGGTGTGGTCGGCGAAGTCGCAGATTTGTCAGCTATTTTACCATTTATCATCTTATGTGGCGTGTCGACTCGGCGGAGGTTAGTCGAAGACGTATTTGCTCGGTGGCCGCTGTCTATTGGTGGCAGCGGTGTGGCTGGTGGTGTGGCTGGCGGCGTTTGGTTAGAGGCTCCAGAGGCAGTTCGAGTCGAGTGGGGAAGCTTATTCCCCCACCCGAAGTGTCTTTACCGCAGTACCTAGACGTTATACGGCTTTACCTGCGCGATAGTATGGTGTTTTGGTCTACAGGGATTTAATGTCTTGGAATGTTTGGGATCAGGGGTATTTATAGGGGCAAGATGGATGGTTGGTAGGGATTGGTCCATGAGCGGGCAGTGCCCGTACATGCTGATTGGCTGGTTAGTCAATCAGGTGACGCGCTAATCTCCTCCAGGTTCTGGCCGTCAGTCACTCACTGAGAGGTGATCTGAGTTAGGCGTTCTACTCTGTTTTAAGTACAGATATTAATTTTGCCTTTCCCATCTTCGAAAATTAGGCCGTTGGACTTAAGATGTCCTTCGGCAACTTTTTAGATGGTAGTCGGCGCGGCTCTCTCTGGTCATATTGTCCCAGAGTGTTCACCAGTGGATTAGGGTGGTTCTGGAGTTTGTTGTACATTGTTCGAGCGCGGGTTTTAATCACGTCGACAATGTACGGGATGCCGGAATGTTCGTGAAGGATGTGGACAGGAAATCTCCAACCAGTGTCATAGATCATCCTTAATGCCCGATTCTGCAACGTCTGGAGTCTGATGAAGGTGGACTTTGCCACCACTCCCCAGATCTCGCATCCGTACAGGACCAGAGGCGGGATGATCACACGATACAGCTGGAGCTTCAGGCGAATGGGCATGGTTTTGGAGCTGAGGATGGGATACAACTGCCGTAGGGCTGCGTGACCTTGTAGTACTCTGCCCCGACGTGATGCCTATACGTTAGCCGCCAGTCCAACGTGACCCCGAGATGCTTCGCCGTAATGACCCAGAGGATCCGACGGCGCCGAAGCACCAGGTCCTGCGGGAGCCGGTTTGCCAGCGTGTTGGCCAGGAGAGTTACAGAGCTTTTCTCCGGGTTAATAGACATGCGCCAGTTCTCGCACCATCTACTGATGGCACAGAGGTGGGCTTGTACTTGACGGTAGCTGTAGTGCGGGTTCTTGTTAGTTGCGAAGATCATGAGATCGTCCGCATACTGACAGATGTGGGTGTTGGGGTGCGTGGGGAGATCGGCCATGTAAGCGTTAAAGAGTGCCGGTGACAGTACACTGCCCTCGGGAACTCCTGCGCCAATGGGCCTTTCTCGGGAAAATGAACCCTCCACCTTCACTCGGAAGCTACGTTCCTGTAGGAAACTAGCCACCAAGTAAATGTATGGAGGGGGGATTTCGTGCTGTATGAGCTTGTAGATAAGCCCTTCGTGCCAGGTAGTAAAGAACGCCTTTTCCACGTCAAGAAACACTGCCACCGTTTTGGCCCTTTCCTGGTAAGCCAGGGAGGCCTTTTCGGCTACTCGCAGTAGTTGCTCGGTTGTGGAATGGTCAGAACGAAAACCAAACTGATGTTCCAGTAGGAGGCCTTTTTCCTCTAAAAGAGGTCCAAGGCGGGTCAGGAACAGTTTCTCGAAAACTTTCGAGATAACTGGTAGGAGGCTGATGGAACGGTAGCTAGAAGGAAAGATCGGATTCTTGCCCGGCTTCAACACGCATACCACACGTGCCCTCTTCCAGACTTCCGGAAAATGGCGCATGCTTAGGCACGCGTTGTAGATCCGAGTCAAGTGCATCACGGCTCTAAAGGGGAGGTGCTGGAGCATTTCCGCTGTTACCCGGTCCTGCCCAGGGGCTTTTCTAGGTTTTAGGTGTTGGATGGTGTTAGTTACCTCGCGAGGGGTAACTATCGGGATGTGGAAATCCTCGTGGCCCGCAGGTCCAACTTCTAAGAAGTCTTCTACTGCTTGTTCCACGAGGTCAGTATGATCGTCGTTCTGAGAGTCGACTCTAGGCTGGAATTGAGTTTCCAGATAGTCTGCTAGCGCCTCTGCTTTTTCCCTCGGTTCAAAGACAAGTCTTCCCCGAGGGCTATGCACAGGGTGCTGGTGTTCAGTTTTATCCTTCCTCAAGCCTCGGACGATGCGCCGTGGTTTCCTCTCCTGGAGGCTTACATGACGCAACGTGTTTTCCCAAGCTGCTTGCCTATGTTTTCTTAGGAGTCGTCTCACCAGGGATTTGAACCTCTGGTGTATTACTCCTATCCTAGGGTGACGGAATCTCTGCCATAGCCTTCTAACAGCGTTTTTCGCTTGAATGAGGCGTTTCAGTGGGACAGGAATAGCTGTAGGGTTTGGTGCGTCGGTAGGAAAGCGGTGCGTATGAGCACGCACCGCGTTTAGGGCAGAGGTTGAGAACCCCGTGGCTGCTTCCTCGAGAGCCTCTATCGAGTCTATTCGAGGACATGCTTCCACGGAGTTGTGGAGGGCTAGGACGGCTGCATCCCAGTCGACTTCCTCAGCCCAATCAGGCACTCCCAGCGCAGTTAGATTAACGTCTGAGTCGACCACAACAGGGTTGTGATCAGAATCCAGAGCGTTAATCACCGAGAGATCCAGGTGAAATGGAATGTTCTTTGTGACAATGAAGTCTATAACATCCGCGGCGCCGTGTGCCGGGTAGTATGTTGGACGAGAGGTCGCCCGTGTGCATGTAGGGCGGGGTTCCCGCTAATGAGATGGTACAGTCCCCGACCCTTCACGTTCTGGGTGCGGCTGTGCCAGCTTGGGTGTTTGGCGTTGAAGTCGCCTGCGATGCAAACCCTTTGGTGTAGGTTTAGGAGTGCCGTGATGTCCGCTTCATAGAAGCGCCCATCCGGAAGATCATATACCGCTACAAGTACCACGTCGCAACCGTCTAAGGATGCCTTTGGTAGACTAGACTAGACTACCAGATGGCAGGCTGAGAACAGCCCGAGGTGTGTCATTCGTGTACCTGCCCTTTTAGGGCTTAACCACTGTATGACAGGATTAGGATGTTATAGGATGGCTGGTGAAGAATGAGGATTGAGGGTTGTTGGGAGGTAGCATATATTTATGCTCCTCGTCGGTTGTTAATTTCAGCATGCAACTACCGTTGGGCACTGCTGATGGGTGGTCCAAATATGGATATTTGGCGAGATATTTTGGACTTCGAAACTACTCTTGGAAGGACAGTAAGGAGTTCAGCTTACGCTGTTGATGGGATAACTCCTGTGTTACCGGGGGTGCCCGCAAGCCATGCGGGGAACCCGGTGTCGCACAAGCGTGCGTTCTCTGGGGATATAGTCCCCAAGAGACCTAACCAGGGCGCTCCGATGTTGTGGAAACTGGTCGTAGAATTTAGTTGCCCGGCGCCTAATTTCGACCTCCACGTACGGGAGGGACGAGGCTTCGTGCAGTAGTCTCGTAGGGAATCTGCGGTATACAGAATAGATTACACGAAGACCTCTATTCTGTATACGTTGCAGACGCAGGAGGTGGGTATCTGCAGCCATGCCCCAGATTTCGCAGGCATACAGGAGGATAGGGATAATGAGAGCCCGAAAGAGGCGTAACTTTAAGGGAATTGGCATCCCCGAACGCAGCATAGGGTACAGTGAGGCAATTGCCCCACTGGTCCGCGCTGATAGGTCGTTGATGTGTCCCCGAAAAGTTAGGCCCTTGTCGAGCTTTACTCCCAGGTAGGTAAGGGAATCTACCCACTCAATCCTTCGGCGAAGGTATGTGAATGTGGGGAAGTTGGCGGGAAAGCGGCGTTTGGTGAAAAGTATGGCGCGGCTTTTCTCCGGGTTGATGGACAATCGCCAACGCCTACACCACTCTTGGATGAGGCGGAGGTGTCGCTGTATGGGGAGAAAGGTTCTGCGAAGGTGTTTGTTTGTACAGTATAGCAGCACGTCATCAGCATACTGGGCTATATTAACGTGCTGCTCGGATGGGATGTCGGCCACATAAACGCTGAACAGCGTAGGGGACAATACAGAACCTTCAGGGACTCCGCCTATGATTGGCCTTCGTGTGGATTTGGTTTCCGCAACTGCGACCACAAAGGATCTATGTTTTAGGAATGAGTGTAGCAGGTGTATTAGGCGTGTGGGTAGCTCCAGTTGGATGAGTTTGTGAAGGAGACCGGCATGCCAGGTCGTAGAGAAGGCCTTCTCAACATCTAGAGAAACCGCGGCGGTATAGGCTTTGTCCTGGAAACCCTGGGCGGTTGCCTCCACCACACGCAGCAACTGCTGAGATGTTGAGTGGCCAGGCCGGAACCCAAACTGATGGGGAGGGATGGCTTGAATGTCCCCTAAGATGGGAGACAAGCGGACTAGGATAAGCCTCTCGAGTACTTTCGAGAGTACAGACAGGAGACTTATGGATCGGTAGTTGGCAGGATGAACCGGGTCTTTCCCTGGCTTCAATATGCAGATCACCCGGGCCTCCCTCCACTCGCGTGGAAAGTGACTAAGGGCGAGGCACATATTGAAGACCTTGGTGAGGAATAGCACGGCCTTGAAAGGAAGGTGGCGGAGCATGGCAGGGGTTAACCCGTCAGGCCCCGCAGCCTTTTTGCGGTCGAGGCGCCGGAGTACGCCCTGGAGTTCGCTTGGTTTGATGATGGGAAGCCGATCCGCCTCCCCATGAGGACGCCGAAGGTATCGACGTACCTCCTGGCGGACACGGTCGGAGAAGTCTAGGTCCTGCGGATCATCTCTAGGACGCATAGTCCTCTCCAGGTAATCAGCAAACACATTTGCTTTGGCTTGGGCTTCATAGGCCAGGCCTCGGGCGCCTTGGATGGGTGAGGTGTGTGCCCCTCCTCGGTTCCTGAGTCGCTTGGCGATCTTCCACACGTCGCCATCTTCCGGGTTCAAACGAGTCATCGTGTCCTCCCACGCGCGCACTCGGTGCTCGCGTAGACGGAGACGAACCTCGTGGCGTAAACGCCTTAGAACCGCTAGATGATGGGGCGTGCGGTGCCTCTGGTGGAGCCTGCGAGCCGCCCAAAAACGGCGGATGAGCAAGAGAAGCTCTAAAGGCAGGACATCAGGATGAAGAGGATCTGGGGTGTGAATGGTGAGGTTGTGGATCGTTCGCTTCACGACAGAGGTGAAGGAAGAGACCGCAACCTCTAGGGTTGGGATGTCTGTGATGTTGGGGTTGGCGGGGATGGAGCCATTCAGGCAATTTCTGACGCAGTCCCAGTCTACGTTCCGATGTTGGATCGGGACCTCATGACTGGCAACCTGGGTGTTAATGATGGCCAACACGGGATTATGATCTGAATGAAGTTCGTTGACCGATGTGAGTGATAGATGGTATGGAAAATGCTTGATGATTGCGAAGTCTATGACGGATGGCCGCCCTAGACCTCGCGGGTAGGTTGCCAGGGACCCTCTACTCTAAGTTGAGGGTCCGCGTCTACCATTCTGATGATGTCGTTGCCTCTAGCGTCTGCTCGGGGGCCGCTATGCCAGCGCTGATGCTTAGCATTTAAGTCCCCGGCAATAATGGCATGAGGATGTAGGGCAAGGATGGAGAGGTAGTCGTTTGGAACGAACTGCCTCTGGGGTAGGTGATAAGCAGACACCATCAGGACTTGAGTACCTCCGAGGTGGACACAAGTGGCCGTGGCCTCTAGGGTTTGAAGTGGAGGGAGCTGGATGGGTTTGTGGACCACACTGTTCTTCAGGAAGATCGCTGTGCCGCCCCCACGGTGGCCGACGCGGTCCGATCTGAGACAGTGATAGCCCTGGAGTCGGGATGTGACGTTCTGATGGAGATGTGTTTCTGAAACCAGAATGAGGACTAGGGCATGTGCTCCAGCAAAATGGTGGAGCTCATTCTCCTGACCGGCCAGGCCACACGCGTTCCAGAACGCGAACCTAAACGAGGTACGAGACCTAGTCTGATCCGCCATTCTGGGTCGTGCGGATGACGGTGGTCAGGAAAGCGAGCGCCTCCATGGCTATGGCCATTTTGCTGGTTTGGTCGCTGGCAGAGAGGAAACTTACCAACAGTTCGGCGATCCTCTGGCCATGGTTTTGCAACAATTGTTGCAACCACGCCAGTACATCCTGGAACTGAGGTGTGGGAGGGGTAGTGGTTTGTTGTGGAGGTGGTTGAACAGGAGGGCTCGGTAGCACCGGGTCCACTTCGACCGCGACCTCCCTCTGCTGGCGGGCGGGCGTGGGAACCCCACGCTCGCCGCGAGCTTCGGAGACGGTAGCAGGCCTCCGAGGACGTCGGCGTTTTCCCGACCTAGGAGGAAGGGGAGCTGGTTGTGTAACTGGAGCTTGTGTTTGTGCACTGGGGTGTGTGTCGGTGTTGTTAACGCGCGACGCCACAATCTTACCCGCAGCTCTGCTGGTCATTGCCGCGTACGCTGAACCCTGGGTCGGTCCTGCCGGGGCAGGGCCTACCCGGGGGCTGTCCGCCGCAGAAGGTTGGACCACCTGAGGTGGGTTCTTAGTTGCTAAGATGGCCTTACTTGTTGGACAGCCTCCGTAGCAAGCTACGTGTGCGCCGGTACAGTTGGCGCACTTGGGCACATCCTCCCGAGATTTCGGGCAGACCTCTTTTGAGTGTTTGCCACCGCACCTCAGGCAGCGAAGTTTCCTGTGGCAAAAGTGGCTGGAGTGATTAAACCCCAGGCAACGATGGCACTGGGGAGGACCGCTAGAACTCTTGGATGGTTCAATATGTACCCGGAGGTAACAAAGGCCTGTGATGGAATCAATTTTCTTACCCTCAGGGTCGAGGGCTCTCTCCACCACTACGAGGAATAGTGGGTGGGGTGTTCTGGGTCCTTGCCCATTTGGTGCGGCTCTGGTCAGCTGTTTGACCAGTCTTGGGCTGACGCCCTGACGTTTGACGTCTGCGACAAACTCGTCGATGGGTGTGTCCACCGGGAGACCGCGGATAACCCTGTGGACGTCGCGGGTTCTCTCCAACCCGAAGGTGAAGTGGGGGATACCCTTGTCCTTAAGGTGGTGGAGGAGGATGTTGTAATCTTCGGCCGATTTGGCCTGGAAGATAAAGCGGCTCTTGCTCCGCCGCACCGTGTACTCCCTCGACAGGGTAGGCATTACCAGCTTAAGAAAGCCGATAGACCCTGTGAAGTCGTCCACGATGATCGGTGGAACGTGTCGCTTTTCGGGGAGAGGTGTTTGGGGTTGATTGAGGTTACGGAGACCTTCTTGTGCCAATTTGGCTAATTCGGCCAGCCGCCTCTTGGTTTTACGTGAGACCACCTCACGAAAGCCGTCTACACCCTGTTGAGGAGTTTCTTCCTCACCAGAGGAGAGACCAGATGAAGATGATTCGTCGTCCATCGCGACGGAAGATCTGCATGAGTAAACACTCCCACAGTCCTCGGCGTCAGACTCCGGATTTTGGCCTACCCGTGGAACTTGTTCACGTGGGAGGCCCTGGCTGGTGGTAGGTTCGGAAGCCTCGACTCTTCGGCACTTGCCTCTTCCGCTTTCGCGTTGAGTGGCAGGTCGCTTCTTAGCCTCGGCGGAGGTCTTTTTGACAGCACCAGTGGAGGTGCTGGCAACGGGAGTTGCAGACTAAATGGCAGGCCCCTTTCGGGACTTGCCGGGGGAAGAAGGATGGCTGGCAGGCCCCTTTTGGGACTTGCCGGGGGAAGAAGGAAGAGAAGACATGTTAGGGAATGCAGGGACAGGTACAATACTGCACCCTGGGGTGCAGTATTACACAAACACACCTCGCGTGATCTCACCTGCAGGTAGCAGGGGCTTAGCAGCGTGCCGAACAGGGGACCGGACACCTTTTTCAAGGTGCGCCTTATCTACCCGAGGGTAGATGGCTAAGCCTTGTTCGGCAACCCGCTACCTGAAATGTAGTCTTCCTCGTTGCAACAGCTCGCACCCCTCCGAGCGCAGATCGGTGTTTCAGAAGAAGCAGGAAGGAAATCAGAAGCAATGTGGCACGCTACAACTTGCTTACCAAATTTCTTGTAACGTGCACACGATATATGCTTCGCCTGGCTGTTAGTCGACTATAGCTCCACCACGGTCGCCGCAGTCGCTCTCCTGTAGCCCCCTGGCGGGAAGTCCTAGCAGTCGAAGAAACAAGCATCCAATTCGAAGTAAACGAGACGCAGGTCGCAGCCAGACGCCAGACGGAGTTCGAGTCGAACGGAGGTGAGGTGATTGTTCCCCCGGTCGAGTGTCTTTACCGCAGTACCTAGCCGTCATACGGCTTAACCTGCGCGATGGTTTTGATGGTGTCACTACAGGGATGTTTATCACTGGGAAAAATTTGTTGGAACAGGGTTTCTTTTTTAGTAACGGGAGGGATTGTAGGCAGGGATTGGTCCGCAAGTGGGCTGTGCGCGAATTTTACGCGCTAATTCCTACCAGGGTTCTGGCCGTCAGTCACTCGCTGAGAGGTGAACTGAAACTGGTGATTCTCTCTGTTTTGAGTACAGATTGCATTTTCGCCTTTCCCATCTTAAGATTAGATCGCAGGACTTAAGATGTCCTTCGGCAATCTTTTGGATGGTAGTCGGCGCGGCTGTCTCTGGTCGTATTGGCCCAGAGTATTCACCAGAGGGTTAGGGTGGTTCTGGAGTTTATTGTACATTGTTCGAGCGCGAGTTTTGATCACGTCGACAATGTACGGGATACCGGAATGTTGGTGTAGGATATGGGCAGGAAATCTTCGGCCAGTATCATAGATCATCCTTAATGCCCGGTTCTGCAACGTCTGGAGTCTGATGAAGGTGGACCTGGCCACCACTCCCCAGATCTCGCATCCGTACAGGACCAGAGGCGGGATGATCGCTCGATACAGCTGAAGCTTCAGGCGTAAGGGCATGGTTTGGGAACTGAGGATGGGGTACAACTGCCGGAGGGCAGCGTGGCCTTGCAGTACTTTGCCCCTGACGTGATGTCTATACGTCAGCCGCCGGTCCAGCGTGACCCCGAGATACTTCGCCGTAGTGACCCAGGGGATCCGACGGCGCCAAAGCACGAGGTCCAGCGGGAGCCGGTTGGCTATCGTATTAGCCAGGAGAATCGCAGAGCTTTTCTCCGGGTTAATGGACATACGCCAGTTCTCGCACCATCTACTGATGGCACAGAGGTGGGCTTGTACTTGTCGGTAACTGTAGCGCGGGTTCTTGTTAGTAGCGAAGATCATGAGATTGTCCGCATACTGACAGATGTGTGTGTTGGGGTGCGTCGGGAGATCGGCCATGTAAGCTGCAAAAAGTGCCGGTGACAGTACACTGCCCTCGGGGACTCCTGCGCCAATGGGCCTTTCTCTAGAAAATGATCCCTCCACCTTCACTCATAAGCTACGTTCCTGTAGGAAACTAGCCACCAAGTAAATGTATGGAGGGGGGATTTCCTGCTGTATGAGCTTGTAGACAAGCCCCTCATGCCAAGTGGTAGAAAATGCCTTTTCCACGTCAAGCAATACTGCCACCGTTTTAGCCCTCTCCTGTTAAGCCAGGGAAGCTTTCTCGGCTACACGCAGTAGTTGCTCAGTCTTGGAATGACCAGAACGAAAACCAAACTGGTGTTTCGGTAGGAGACCTTTTTCCTCCAAAAGAGGTCCGAGGCGGGACAGGAACAGTTTCTCGAACACTTTCGAGACAACTGGTAGGAGGCTGATGGAACGGTAACTAGATGGAAAAACCGGATTCTTTCCCTGCTTCAAAACGCATACCACACGCGCCTGTTTCCAGACAGCTGGAAAGTGACGCATGCTGAGGCATGCGTTGTAAATGCGGGTCAAGTGTATCACGGCTCTATGGGGTAGGTACTGGAGCATTTCCGCTGTTACCCGGTCCTGCCCAGGGGCTTTTCTAGGTTTTAGGTGCCGGATGGTGTTAGTTACCTCGCGAGGGGTAACTACCGGGATGTGGAACTCCTCGTGGCCCGCGGGTCGGACTTCTAAGAAGTCTTCTACCGCTTGTTCCACGAGGTCAGTGTGGTCATCGTTCTGAGGATCTACCCTAGGCTGGAATTGAGTTTCCATATAGTCTGCTAGTGCCTCTGCTTTTTCCCTCGGTTCAAAGACAAGTCTTCCCCGAGGGCTGTGCACTGGATGCTGGTGTGCAGATTTGTCTTTCCTCAAGGCTCGGACGATGCGCCACGGTTTCCTCTCCTGGAGGTTTACGTGACGCATTGTTTCGTCCCAAGCTACTTGCCTATGTTTTCTTAGGAGTCGTCTCACCAGGGATTTGAACCTCTGGTGTATTACTCCTATCCTAGGATGTCGGAATCTCTGCCATAGCCGTCTGACAGCATTCTTTGCTTGAATGAGGCGTTTCAGTGGGACAGGGATAGATGTCGGATTTGGTACTTCGGTAGGAATGCGATGCGTGTGAGCACGCACCGCGTTTAGGACAGAGGTAGAAAACCCCGTGGCTGCCTCCTCGAGAGCCTCTATCGAGTCTATTCGAGGATTTGCTTCCACAGAGTTTTGAAGGGCTAGGACGGCTGCATCCCAGTCGACTTCATCCACCCAGTCCGGCACTCCCAGGGCAGTAAGATTAACGGCTGCATCCACCACAACAGGGTTGTGGTCGGAGTCCAGATCGTTAATCACAGAGAGGTCCAAGTGAAATGGTATGTTTTTGGTGATCATGAAATCGATGACATCCGCGGCGCCGCGTGCCGGGTAGTGGGTTGGACCTCTCGGCCCGTGCGCGTGAAGGGCGGGGTTCCCGCTAATGAGACGGTACAGTCCCCGGCTCTTAACGTTCTGGGTGCGGCTGTGCCAGCTTGGGTGTTTTGCGTTGAACTCGCCTGCAATGCAAACCCAGTGGCGTAGGTTCAGGAGTGCCGTGATGTCCGCTTCATAGAAGAGCCCATCCGGCGGGTCGTATACCGCCGCAAGCACCAGATCGTTCCCGCCCAAGGATAGCCTTATGGCGGTTGCTTCCAGGTGTTGTAGCGGAGGAATGGTAACAGGAGTGTGGGTGAGATGGTTCTTTATGAAAATGGCAGTACCACCGCCCTGTCGGCCGACCCGATCAGACCGATGAGCGGCGTAACTTGGCAGGTTAAACTGTACACCAGCGTGCAAGTGCGTTTCACAGACCATCAGGATATCAATCCCATGACTGTCCACGAACTCCAGCAGGCCAGGTCTCTGGTCTCTAACCCCATTTGCGTTCCAGAACGCAGCTCTAAATGAACGCACAGTTCAGGTCGCATTTTTTTTTGTGGTGGGGAAAAAGGCTACTTACGCCCTAACCGCATGCATGCATGCGAGTGTAAGACTCCTACCCTGGCTTCGAACCCGGGCAGCCTACTCACTAAAAAACCCCACCGGAAGTCTTGAGGTCAAGGCCTCTATGCTGCAGTACCGCATAAAGCACCTGCGCATTCTGTGGTGAGAGATGGAAGCTGCCTGCCAGTGGCAGTAACAGCGAGTATTACTGATGTGCCGGACGACGACGACGACGACATACTGGCAGGCTGTGGTTCAGCCCGACGATATTTTTCTGCGTACCTACCCTTAATAGGGTTTAACCGCAGGTAGAATTTTTGGTAAAGGGTGGTTAAGGGTGCTGTTTTTGAATTTAGGTTAAGGCTTATATAATAAGGAGGCTATTTTGCCCCTTAGCTGAAGACTCACAGAAGTCAGCAATGTTTGCATTCTGTGGAAATAAAAAGTGTATAAACAAGTTTTAAGATCTTTTGATCTTTTAAATTATGAATTTTGATGATGGGTTGAATTTTGAACCGAATAGCTCTTTGTTAGGATTATTTTGTAGTTTAGCTTTTGCTGCTGATGGGTAAACTACTTTGTTATGGGATATACCCGCAAGCCATGCGGGGAACCCTGTACGACCTGAAGCGGCGTGTTGTGGGGTCATAATCACCTAGAGATGTAACCAGGACGCTTTGATGGTTGGGTAATTTGGCGTACAATTTTGCTGCCCGGCGCCTAATTTCATCCTCCACGTATGGAAGAGATGAGGCTTCGTGAAGTAGTCTCACGGGGAAGGATAAGGGGACAGAGTGGATGGACCGAAGTCCTCTGTTCTGCGCCCTCTGGAGCCACAGGATCCAACTACCCGCTGCCATGCCCCACACTTCACAGGCGTAAAGCATGAGGGGGATAATCAGAGCTCTGAATAGGTGTAGTTTCAGGCGGACTGGGATGTCAGATTTCAGCATGGGGTACAGTGAGGCAATAGCCCCCTGCTACCGCGCTGATAGGTCTCTAATGTGTCCTCGGAATGTTAGGCTCCTGTCTAATTTAACTCCCAGATAGGTGATGGTGTCTCTCCACTGGATCCTTTGACCCTGAAGTTGGGAGGTGGGGCAGTCTGCAGGTGTGGGACGTCTCGTGAACAGAATGGCATGGCTCTTGTCTGGATTGACAGACATTCTCCATCGTCGACACCAGTCTTGGACTAGGCGGAGGTGTCTTTGTATAGGGTTGAAGGCTCTGAGGATGTTTCTATTGGTGCAGTATAGTAATACGTCATCTGCGTATTGCGCTATACTGACCTGTGGTTCTGTTGGGAAGTCTGCCATATAGACACTGAAGAGAGTAGGGGACAAAACAGAGCCCTCGGGGACTCCGCCTCTTATTGGCCTAATTGTGGAGGTTCGTCCAGCAACTGTGACTATGAGGGTCCGGTGTCGGAGGAAACTGTGTAGGATGTGTATGAGTTGTGTGGGTAGCCACAGGTGAATCAGCTTATGAAGTAGCCCTGTGTGCCAGGTGATTGAGAAGGCCTTTTCCACATCCAGAGATACCGCAGCAGTGAATGCGCGTTCCTGAAAACCCAGGGCAGCAGCCTCCACTACACGCAGCAGTTGCTGAGGTGTAGAGTGCCCAGGTCGAAAGCCGAACTGATGTTCTGGGATGGCTTGCATGTTTCCCAGTAAAGGGGATAATCGGGTTAGGATCTTCCTCTCTAGAACTTTCGAGAGGATGGACAAAAGGCTTATGGATCTGTAGTTGGAGGGATGCACCGGGTCTTTCCCAGGTTTCAAAATGCAGATCACTCGAGCCTCTCTCCACTCGTGTGGGAAGTGACCCAGGGTAAGGCACATATTGAATACTCTAGTTAGGAAGAGCACGGCGTTGAAGGGAAGGTGACGAAGCATGAGGGGAGTTAGTCCGTCAGGTCCCGCCGCCTTTTTGATTTTGAGGCGTTTTAATGCGCCATGGGTTTTCGCTGGGACGTATCACCGGTAGTCGTTCAGCATCCTCCGGCGGACGTCGTAAGAATCGACGTACTTCTTGGCGGGTACGTTCTGAGAATCTATAGTCCTGGAGGTCGTCTCTGGGACACATGGTCCGCTCTAGATAGTCAGCGAACACGTTGGCTTTAGCTTCAGGTTCGTATGGCAGGCCTCGGGTGCCCTGAATTGGCGAGTTGTATTGGCCACGACGGTTTCGAAGGCATCTGGCGATCTTCCACACGTCCCCACTTTCAGTGTCCAGGCTGGCCATCTTGTTCTCCCACGCTTGCACTCGGTGCTCACGCAGTCGAGCTCCGACCAGTCGGCGCAGTCGCCGTAATAGGGCTCTGTTGTGGGGTGTGCGATGCCTTTGATAAAGCCTTCGTGCCGCCCAGGACCGACGGATAAGGAGGATTATGTCAAGTGGGAGGACGTCTGGGTGTAAGGGAGCTGGAGCACGGATTGTCAGGTTTTGGGCAGTTCTTGTCACAATGGATGTGAAAGAAGAAACTGCCACCTCTTGGGATGTCGTTGATTCTGGGGTTAGGTGGGATGGAGGTGCGAAGGCAGTTACGAACACCTTCCCAGTCCGTTTCCCGAGTGTAATTTAAGCTGTCATGACTGGCAATCCGGGTATTGATTTCTGCCAGTACTGGGTTGTGGTCTGACTGGAGAGCATTTATTGATGTCAGGGTGAGATGAAATGGGAAATGCTTTATGATCGCAAAGTCTATGACAGAGGGTAGCCCTAGACCATGCGGATGATGTGTGGGTTGCCACGGGCCCTCCACCCTTAGTTCGGGGTCCGCGTCGATGAGGCGGATGATGGAATTGCCTCGGGCATCCGCCCTTCGACCGCAGTGCCACCGTTGGTGTTTGGCGTTGAAGTCCCCAGCTAGGATGACGTTGGGATAAAGGGCTAGGATGGAAAGGTAGTCATTAGGGACAAACTGCCTTCGGGGAGGGTGATATACTGAGACTATCAGTATCTCTGTGCCGTCAAGGTTCAGAGTGATAGCCGTGGCCTCTAGTGTTTGAAGGGGTGGGAGCTGGTTTGGGCGATGGACTACGTTTTGCCTTACGAACACCGCCGTTCCGCCTCCAGGACGACCTTGACGATCAGTTCTGTGGCAAACGTAGCCCGGTAAACGGAAGCGAACATTTGGGCGTAGATGAGTTTCGCTAACTAGAATAGCGTCTAGGGCATAAGTGCGGGCAAAGTGGGATAACTCCCCCGCCTGGCCAGCCAATCCGCACGCGTTCCAAAACGCGAACCGAAATGAGGTACTTGGCCTAGTTTGTCTAGCCATTTTGGGTGTTTTGGAGTACGGAGGTTAGGAGGGCGAGCCCCTCCATTACAATGAGCGTCTTGGCTGTTGAGTCGCTCGCAGAACTATATCTCACGATGAGATCATAAATCCTTTGCCCATGGGTCTGCAAAACTAGCTGCACCCATTTGAGCAGGTCAGTGAGCTGAAAGGTAGGGGTTGAGGGGGTGTTATTTGTGGAAGGAGGAGGTGCTGGTGTCTCCTCGGCTCTAGCCTCCTCGGCTCTAGCCTCCTCCTGAGGATGTCGGGTGGTGGAAACATCTCTCGCTTCGACCACTCTGGGTGCTCGTTTGGGCTTCCGGGGTTTTCTCTCCCTCTGCGGCCTTGGGGTTGTTTGTAAGGGAGGTTTATTTTGGGGCTGATGTTGTGTGTTGTGTGATGGTTGCTGGTGTTGTCCTCGAGACGTCCATGGATTACCCGAGGTGCGTTGGTTGGTTTGAGCTTGGGAAACCCTAGGGGTGTTGGCTAGTTGGGGTTGAGGGGCCTGGTGATTTGAGGTGGAAGGTATCACTTGGTCTCCTCTGACGGGAGTTGGACCTTGAGGTATCTGTGGTCTCCTGGAGGCGATCACTCTCTTCCTCGCAGGGCAACCTCCATAGCAGGCCACATGTTTAACCTTGCAGTTTGCGCAGGTGGGATCATCAGTTATCTGTCTAGGGCAGGATTCTTTGTGGTGCGCATCACCACAGCGAAGACATCGAAGGTTTCTGCGGCAGAAATGGCTCGAATGGTTGAAGCCAAGACACCGGTAGCATTGTGGGGGCCCAAAAGAACTCCTCACAGCTTCCACCTTCACCCTGAGGTAGCAGAGAGACGTGACTCCGTCGATTTTCATCTCCGGATTACACGCCCTCTCCACCACAACCAGGAAAAGAGGAATTGGTCTCTTGGCTTCCCCGTTCTCGCCCGGTTTGGTAAGTTGCCTTACCAGTCGAGGGGTAATGCCTTTGCGTCTGAGCTCTTCTTCGATATCGCCCACGGGCGTATCTAATGGAAGACCTCTGATGACACGGCGGATGTCTCGAGTTTTGTCGAGACCAAACGTAAAGTGAGGGAGATTTCTCTTCTCAAGGACAGATAGGAGGGTATTATAGTCCCTCACATGTTTCGTCTGAAAGACGTAGCGGCTCTTCCTCCTCGTCACCGAGCACGACCCCGAAAGTGTTGGCATAACTTCTTTTAAGAAGCCCACCATACCCCTGAAGTCGTCTGCAATGATAGGCGGAATATGCTGCTTGTCTGGTTTTTCAGTTGGTTCACCAGTTGGTTCATCAGTCGGGACAGTTGATGGGTTCTGTCGGCGCTTCTTCCGACGGTTGACCACTTCTCGAAATTGTGCCTCGTCCACCTCAGTTGAGATGTCAGAGGAGCTTGCCTCGTCTTCGTCCATCCTGGACGTTTCAGACTGGACGACAGTCTCGTCAGTATTGGATTCCGCATCTGAATCCTCGCGGGAGCTGTCAGAGTTTGCCTCTGAGGTTTGGTCTAAACGTGAATTTGATTCGCGTTTAGCGCCTTGGTTGGACGTGTATTCGGTTAGTGCCAAACGTTTGGCGTTGCCATTTCCGCCTTGTATGGGCTTTCGGCGTCGCCGGTTGACTGTCTCCTGAGGTGAGCTTGCGGAGACGTTATTGTTTGCGCCAGATGTGCTGGGCATTGCTGAGTTCTCAATATCGAGTCTGGTTTTGCTGTTTTTGACAGTGGGATTGGGTTTGGTAGTAGACATTGTAGACATATAATATTGTCGGGCTGACCACTTACCTCCAGCAGCGGTTGCTAAGAAGCGTTGCCAACAGAGGACCGAACACCCAAAGGATGCACCTATATCCACCCGAAGGTGTTGGCTCTAGCCTTGTTGACAAACCGCTACTGCTTGTTAGTCGGGACCTTGCTTGCAGTATTTGGAGACCAATACCGATGCTTGATGCAAGCACCAATCAGGCACTCCAATGCAAAGTCCAATCACGAGCCAGTTGTTGCCGCTCCAGGAAAGCTAGCCTTCGGTGAGCTCTAAAGTTTGCTTTCCAAACTTCTTATAGAGCTACCCTACGTTGTCTTTGGCTAATGTATTAGCCCGAAGTACGAAGCTTGTGCACCACCGGCATGCGCAGTCCACCTTCTTGCGGGATCTCCTGATCCGTAGGGATGGCTGAAAATTCCGTCTTTCCACCAGTGAGAAGCAAAGCACGTCCGCTCTGGTTGAACGACGACGTGAGAATGATGTGCCGGCTCCAGAGGCTCCAGAGGCAGTTCGGGTCGAACGGGGGGACAGTGATTGCCTCCCGCCCGAGTGTCTTGTCCGCAGTACCGAGCCGTTGTACGGCTTAACCTGCGCAATGAGTTGGATGTTCTCTCTACGGGGATTTTTTGTCATCTGGGAAACATTATTTGGGACAGGAAAACGGGTGGGTGGGATTTATCCACGAGCTGGCAGTGCGCGGCTTCTGGTTGGCTGGCCAATCAGGTGACGCGCTCATTCCCACCAGGGTTCTGGCCATCAGTCACTCACTGAGAGGTGACCTGAAAAGGTAATTTACTCTGTTTTGGATACAGATTGAACTGTCGCTTTTCCCATCTTTGAGATTATACTGCCGGACTTAGTATGTCCTTTGGTAGTCTTTTGGATGGTAGTCGGCGCGGCTGGTTCTGGTCATATTGGCCCAGAGTATTTACCAGAGGGTTAGGGTGATTTTGGAGTTTGTTGTACATTGTGCGAGCGCGGGTTTTAATCACGTCGACAATTTACGGGATGCTGGAATGTTCATGGAGGATATGGGCAGGAAATCTCCAGCCGGTATCATAGATCATCCTTAACGCCCGATTCTGCAACGTCTGGAGTCTGATGAAGGTGGACTTTGCCACCACTCCCCAGATCTCGCATCCGTACAAAACCAGAGGTGGAATGATCGCACGATACAGCTGGAGCTTCAGGCGTAGGGGCATGGTTTTGGAACTGAGGATTGGGTATAGCTGCCGGAGAGCAGCATGGCCTTGTAGTACTTTGCCCCTGACGTGATGTCTATACGTCAGCCGCCGGTCCAGCGTGACTCCGAGATACTTCGCCGTAGTGACCCAGGGGATCCGACGGCGCCGCAACACGAGGTCCCGCGGGAGCCGGTTGGCTTTCGTATTCGCCAGGAGAATCGCAGAGCTTTTCTCCGGGTTTATAGACATACGCCAGTTCTCGCACCATCTACTGATGGTGCGGAGATGGGCTTGTACTTGGTGGTAACTGTAGCGCGGGTTCTTGTTAGTAGCGAAGATCAGTAGATCGTCCGCATACTGACAGATGTGTGTGTTTGGGTGCGTGGGGAGATCGGCCATGTAAGATGCGAAGAGTGCCGGTGACAGTACACTGCCCTCGGGGACTCCTGCGCCAATGGGCCTCTCTCTGGAGAATGATCCCTCCACCTTCACCCGGAAGCTACGTTCCTGTAGGAAACCAGCCACCAAGTAAATATATGGAGGGGGGATTTCGTGCTGTATGAGCTTGTAGACAAGCCCCTCGTGCCAAGTGGTAGAAAATGCCTTTTCCACATCAAGCAACACTGCCACCGTTTTAGCCCTATCCTGGTAAGCCAGGGAAGCTTTTTCGGCTATACGCAGTAGTTGCTCGGTCGTGGAATGGCCAGAACGAAAACCAAACTGGTGTTCAGGAAGGAGACCTTTTTCCTCCAATAGGGGTCCAAGGCGGGACAGGAACAGTTTCTCGAATACTTTCGAGATAACCGGTAGGAGGCTGATGGAGCGGTAACTAGATGGGAAGACCGGATTTTTGCCCGGCTTCAAAACGCATACCACACGCGCCTGTTTCCAGACAGCTGGAAAATGACGCATGCTGAGGCATGCGTTGTAAATCCGGGTCAAGTGCATCACGGCTCTAGGGGGAAGGTGCTGGAGCATTTCCGCTGTTACACGGTCCTGTCCAGGGGATTTTCGGGCCCTTAGGGATTTTATGGTGTTAGTTACCTCGCGAGGGGTAACTATCGGGATGTGGAACACCTCGTGGTCCGCGGGTCCGACTTCTAAGAAGTCTTCTACCGCCTGTTCCACGAGGTCAGTATGGTCATCGTTCTGTGGATCTTCCCTGGGCTGGAATTGAGTTTCCAGATAGTCTGCTAGTGCCTCAGCTTTTTCCCTCGGTTCGAACACAAGTCTTCCCCGAGGGCTATGCACAGGATGCTGGTGAACAGTTTTATCTTTCCGCAAGCCTCGGACGGTGCGCCACGGTTTCCTCTCCTGGAGGTTTACGTGACGCAACGTGTTTTCCCAAGCTGCTTGCCTATGTTTTCTTAGGAGTCGTCTCAAGAGGGATTTGAACCTCTGGTGTATTACTCCTATCCTAGGATGTCGGAATCTCTGCCATAGCCTTCAGACAGCATTCTTTGCTTGTATGAGGCGTTTAAGTGGTACAGGGATAGATGTCGGGTTTGGTGCTTCGGTAGGAATGCGGTGTGTGTGAGCACGGACCGCGTTTAGGACTGAGGTTGCAAACCCCGCGGCTGCCTCCTTGAGAGCCTCAAGCGAGTCTATTCGAGGATTTGCCTCCACGGAGTTTTGAAGGGCAAGGACGGCCGCGTCCCAGTCGACTTCTTCCACCCAGTCCGGTACTCCCAGGGCAGTGAGATTAACGTCTGAGTCGACCACAACAGGGTTATGATCGGAATCCAGAGCGTTAATCACAGAGAGGTCCAAGTGAAATGGGATGTTTTTGGTGATTACCAAATCAATGATGTCCGCGGCGCCGCGTGCCGGGTAGTGAGTTGGACCTCTCGGCCCGTGCGCGTGAAGGGCGGGGTTCCCGGTAATGAGACGGTACAATCCCCGGCCCTTAACGTTCTGGGTGCGGCTGTGCCAGCTTGGGTGTTTTGCGTTGAAGTCGCCTGCAATGCAAACCCTATGGTGTAGGTTCAGGAGAACCGTAATGTCCGCTTCATGGAAACGGCCATCCGGCGGGTCATATACCGCCACAAGCACCAGGTCGTTCCCGCCCAAGGATAACCTTATGGCGGCTGCTTCCAAGTGTTGTAGCGGAGGAATGGTAACAGGAGTATGGGTGAGATGGTTCTTTATGAATATGGCAGTACCACCGCCCTGTCGGCCGACCCGATCAGACCGATGAGCGGCGTAACTTGGCAGGGTAAACTGTACACCGGCGTGCAAGTGCATTTCACAGACCATCAGGATATCAATTCCGTGACTGTCTACGAACTCTAACAGGCCAGGTCCATTTGCGTTCCAGAACGCAGCTCGAAATGAACGCATAGTTCTATGCGCCATTAAGAGCTCGCGGAGTTAGAATACAGTTCCTTGGCCGTTTGAAGCACCGTGAGGTGCTTCTTCACAGCGGAAATCTCGGGGTTATCGATGACTGCCCTGCAGCGCCGTAATATCGGGAGGGAACGCTGAATTAGGTCGGCGAACCAGGTTGACAGCTGAATGAACTCAGCCATGTCCTCGGAAGCGAATGCGTCTCCTAAGGGTTGTTGCTGGTTGTTTTGTCGGGGTATTGCTACCTCGTTATTGGCTGGGCCAGTCCGGAAGGACGGGCCAGCTTCACTGGGCTCTGCTGATTCCTGATTGGAGGATCCATCAGGAACTGCGGGTGCTGGTGGAGGGGGAAGTTTTGCAACAGTTTTGTTGCTGTCTTTCTCCCCTGCAGTTGGTTTTGCCGTAGAGGCCTGTTTCTTCCGCTGTTTCTTCCCCTTCCTAGGGGGACGTTTCTCCTTTGGAGCGGTGCTGGCGGTTGGTGCAGTCTCTTTGACAACAACCTCTTGCACGACGCTTTCCGGGACTGATGCTACATTCGGGACAACCTGGCTTGTAGGGGACTCCTCCGTAGCCTCAGCCTGCGCGAGAGCACTTTCGTGTCTTGCCAGGGCGTTGGCAAACGAAACCCCTTTTCTGACCTCTGGTGCAGCATTGCCTTGCTTGCCTTGCATTATAGCAAGTCTTTTGGGGTAACCCCGATAGATGCCTATGTGGCTCCCATCGCAGTTAGCGCACTTTCTTTGATCCATTGGGGTCAGGCAATCCTTGACAAGGTGTTCCCCTTCACATCGCAGGCACTTGAGCGACCTCTCACAGGCGAAGCTGGAGTGGTGGAAACCCAGGCATTTATAGCACTGGGCCGGCCCCTCCCTGCCGTGATAGGGCTCAATTGTAACCCGCGTGTGGTACAGGTGAGTGACCTCATCGATCTTTGGGATTCCCTCCCCTTCTTTGTCAACTACCACTAGGAATAGTGGTAGGGGCACCTTGGTGGATTTCCCCGCTTTTTCTCTGTTACTTGTTAGTTGTAACACGGACCGCGGTTTGATTCCGTGTTCGTTCGTCAGGCCAACACGGATGTCCTGGGGGTCAGTCTCAGAGTCCAGGCCCCTGATAACTCTACGCACCACATGAGGTCGCTGTAGTGAGTACGTGTGGAATTTAATTCCACACGCTCTCAGCACTTCCCTTGCGGCCGCGTGGTCATCAGAGGAAGTGGTCCGTATAACGACACGTCCAGGGAGCCTTGTTGCCTGGAATTCTGCCTTTAACCTGGCCCTCAATTCCTTCATCACTTTGATGTGATTAGGAAAGGGGTCGGACACAATAGGCGGGATTCTTCCCTTCTTTTGTGCGGCTTGGTTCTGGGGAGACGCTGCAGGTGTTGGTGAAGGAGCGGGTCGCTCTGGGTTCGAACCAGAGGACCGTTTCCTGCGGCTTTGCACCACTTCAAAGCCATCTTCGTCCGGCAGTGCTGGAGGAGTGGTAAAGGGAGCTGGTGGTGTCAAGGGCGTTGCTGTCCCTTGATTTACAAGGCCTATTGCCTTTTTAACCTTTGGCCTATTCTTGGCCCTGGTGAGAGTCTTGGCTTTCGCCTTGACTACGTTAACCCGTGGACCGGGAGTGGGGTTCGGGTGAGGTGAACTCATTACGTCAGGCCTTACCTGTACGTTGGTGCTCGGGGTCGGGGTCTTTGTCTTTGCAGGTGCCATCCGGCATCCCACAGAGGGCCTATCGCCTTGCGGCGTGCCGATTGGGGTTCCAACGAACCCCGGGTCCAGACCGGAGTTTTGGTCCCTTGGCTGCGGCCGTGTGGGCCTGCGGTCTCGTTAGTCCGTCTGTCTTTGTCTTTGCCGAAGCACTGCTCTGGAGCTGGTCGTCCATCCCTGCTTGCTGGACTGGAAGGGCTCGGCGAGCCTCTCTCAGTAGGCAAGCAAGCAGATGACTGATAGACTCTGCCTCCCCCTTGCCGGAGGACCTCCGGTAAGGTTTCTTCTCCTCGATGGTGTCTGGTAGGTCTTCTCGGTGCACCCTAAAACTTGCTTGCCAAGTCTCTTATAGGGTACACCGTGTGCTTTGCCTGGCTCTTGCCTGGCCGATGCTGCGTTGCGAGCTTCCTCGATGGTGTCTGGTAAGTCTTCTCGGTGCACCCTAAAACTTGCTTTCCAAGTCTCTTATAGGGTACACCGTGTGCTTTGCTGGCTCTTGCCTGGCCGATGCTGCGTTGCGAGCTGTTTAGGAAGGTGCGTCGTTTCCGCTCCCTGACGAGAGGCCCTGCTGTGCCGTCACAATTTTCCACCAGTGGTGCAAAGTAGATGTGGACGAGACGAGTACCATTTGACGAAATCCGGCGATGATGATGTGCCGGAGGCGGTTCACTCCCCATATATATACAATGTTAGGTGGGAGGGGGTTGCGTTGCCCTGGCCAATGAGCGGGTGACGATTTGTGATTGGGCCTGCTGTTTCGGGCTATGTTTGTCACCGGCCACAGTGTTTTCTTGAGGGTCAGTACTTGGTCCAGAATCACTATAGTTGCTGTTGTGAATGTGGAGGCCAACTTCGAGATCGTCTGCAGCTGCTTTGAAGAGTCCTACAAGCTTTGGTAAAGCGAGAAGCAGGGAATCCGAGCGAACTTCAGAAAACGCAGTGCGCAGACCGCCACTCGCGCTCTAAGTCGCCTGGGGATCACCGCTGCAACTCCCGCTTGCCGGCGGCTTCAACGACGCTACAAGACAGGTAGCTATAAACAAGCAGGATAGACGAGGGATAGCACGACCGCAGCCAACAGTCTCTGACTGGTCCCAAGGCGCCTTAACCGGTTCAGGTCCTCTGCTAGCCACGCTTTTTAGCACTCGCTAGCTGCCTCTTTCTCTCCATCTATCGCTATTTTCCTCTTTTTCTATTAGTTTTTAAGCTCACCGGTTAGGCCCCCCACTAGACTTTTACTCTCTTCTCTCTTCCTCTTCCTAGGTAAATCTTAAGCTAACTGCCCTTAAGGCACTTCACAAGAGCTAGACCAAGTTGTAACCTACCTGCTATCTGTCTTTTTAAAGACCGAAGCAGGCCAAATAAATAAGACCGTCCCTCATTTAAACACTTAACTAAACTCTCACTTCACACTCATTCAGGGAACCCCAGGTAATCGGAGACATGGGTAAAGTAGGCAAAACTCTCACTCTCTCTCCCTCGTCTCTCTCCAAACCAAATAAGCCGATCAGAGCCACCACACTTATCACCACCAAAACAAAAACACTCAAACACACCACCCCAACAACACCAAAAAGACCACACACACGCTCACATAAAAAGACTACACCACCACCACCACAAACAAACACACCAACCACATCAGATACAAACATGCCAACACTAAACACAAACACTGACAACACAAGCACACCTAGCACAAGCACACAAAACACAGACACACCAAAACAAACCACAAACACAAACACACTAAGTACACCAAACATGCCCAGTACACCAAGCACACTGAACATCTCAGGCACATCAAATACACCAATCACAGACACGCCAAAAACAAACACACCAAACACTGACACAGGAGACAAGCCACAACAAACACTGGAAGCTGACACAAACACAAACAACACAAAAACACCCACACATACACCAGACTCTGAAATCGTGCTTCCTACACCACCCCCTCCAGTACAATCACCCATCCAGGACACCTACGCTGACGTCACCACAAGGCCACCCACCCCGAAAACAAACAGCTACACGAAGTATAGGGCCAATCTCGCGCCTTTGTATCTCCACAAAAGCCAGGCAACACACATACACACAATCACCAACAAATTTGACACAAAATACAAACCTACACACAAGTACACAATACACCGCGCAAATCGCTCCGGTGACTTAGCTCTAAAAATGTTCAGCCTGAGTGACTACCATAATATGGTGGAACACCTCAGGAATGAGGGCGCACAGTGTTACCTCCTCCAACACCCAGAAGTTAGAATAGTTAGGTTTGTCATAAAAGGTCTGTGCGCCCCGTTCACCGGAGAACACATAAAATCAGTACTGGCACAACAGAATTTTGAGGCCATTAGGGCAGTGCAAATGCACTCACTAGGCAGGAATAGACACCCCCTCCAAATGTTCCTAGTGGAAATGGAGGACACCCAGGAGAATAGGAAGATACTCGGCCTCAAATACTTGGCCCACTTTAGAGTCAGAGTAGAAGAGTACCACTCTGCTCCAGAGCCCAAGCAGTGCCGACGCTGCCAGCAGCTATGGCACTACTACAGAGAATGTCAGGCCCCCACACAAGTTTGCGCCAAATGTACAGGTCCCCACCCCTCTTACACCTGCAAAGTGCCCACAGAGGAACGCCTGTGCGCCCTCTGTGGCCAGAAAGGTCATGGAGCAACTTGGCGCGGTTGCCCCAAATACCTCTCTGCACTGGAACGCGCAAGGCCCAGGGCACAGCCAGGGAACCCCAAACCCAGGAATGAACAGACAAAAGTACCCCAGGCTGGCCCGTCATCAGCAGAAGGGCAATGGTTTACTCAGGACCGCAGAGGCAGAACCCGCCCAGCCCCCGCCCCTTCTGCAGCAGTGACCAAGCAGGTCGCTCCTGCCCAAGTCACGGCACCCACAAAGCGACACTCCCCAACACAACACAAACACAACACACAACAAACCACAACGACACACAAAACCGCTCCCACACAAACAACCACACACCAGGCAACACACACAAAGGGACCAAGCTTTTTGGTCCCAAAGTCGCAAACCCCTCGCGATGCATTCGAAAATGGCCTTGCACTAGCCGACTTCCTCGTAAAGTTGGGCTACCCAAAACTGGAATTAGGCTGGAACTCGTTCCTCCAGCACGCAAAGTGGCTCCTGGAGCAAATAAACACCAACAGCGACCCACTTTTCCTCTTTGACCATGTCACGCATTTCCTGGGAATTCTCGCACAGTTCACTTGTTATGAGTAACACACCCACCGTAAATATCATATACTGGAATTGCAATAACCTCAAAAGGAAGCGCAAGGAGTTTACGGAATTCCTCCAAAGGAATTCAATCCAAATAGCGCTAATTAACGAAACCCACCTGGGACCTGTAGATCGCTTCTCAGTCCCAGGATACTCAGTATACCGAACAGATAGAAATAGGAGAGGCGGAGGGACAGCCGTAGTTATTCAAAATTCAGTACAACACCACCAGGCGTTTGTCCCCCAACTAAACCGAATAGAAGCTACCGCGGTTAGTGTAAAGCTTCTTAATACCGAAGTTACATTTATTGCGGCATATAATCCACCCTGCGATATTGACACGGACGACATCGATACACTATTGCGTATGGCCCAAAAAGTAGTAATAGCAGGGGACTTGAACGCGAAACATTTCCTCTGGAATTGCGTAGCTGCAAACAAGGCGGGCAATAAACTACTAGCATACATCAACAGACACAACATACTTCTAACAGGCCCTGAAGAGCCGACATTCATACCAAGAGTACATACACACAGACCAGATATACTAGACATTGCTCTCCTCAAGGGCATTACACACAACACAAACACACACGTAATTAACGAATTAAACTCAGATCACGTCCCAATCAGATATCCTATAACTTCTACACAAAGATTTCCACGCGACACTAGACAAGCCATTCAGGACAGAAATCGCGCGAGGCGTAAATGGCAAAAATCGCGTAACTTAATAGACCGTAATGCGTACACGGAACTAAGCATTCAAGCAAGCGAACGAATAAGAGAATACACAACAAATCAGTGGCACGATGTGTTAAGTAACATCAACCCACAAAACCATACAATCTGGAAAATAGCCAGAAACCTAACGCGTACGTACACACATGTCCCTCCCCTCCACACGCCTAACGGAATAGCGGAAACTCCCCGAGCCAAAGCCGAAGCATTTGCAGACACACTAGAGGCGACATTTGAACCGAATGCCTTTCCGTCAGACCAAGCATTTGTGGACGAAACGGAAGCAATGGTCGTGAATATCGGTAGAACACCAACGCATAATAAGACGCGAAAAACGAATGGCGGGTGAGATCAAATGGATCATTAAACACCTGCCCTCTAGGAAGGCCCCAGGGCCAGACCAAATTCCAAATATAGCACTAAAACATCTGCCAGCCAAAGCACTGAAGCTACTGGCAGATATATTTAACTATACAATTGAAAAAGGCAGATTCCCTCCACAGTGGAAAGAGGCCAAAATTCTCATGTTCCCTAAACCGAGAAAGAGCCAATCACAGCCTGAAAACTATAGACCAATCAGCCTCCTCAGCACTATGAGCAAGGTTTTAGAGAAAATAATACTCAAAAGACTTACGAACCGCATAATAAAAAAAATAACTTAGTAATTAACGAACAATTCGGATTCCGGGCACAACACTCGACAACACTACAACTATTGCAAATGACGGAATCCATCACGCGAGGATTCAACGAAAACCGATCCACAGGGGCCATCTTCTTGGATATTGAACGGGCCTTCGATCGCGTGTGGCACGCTGGTCTACTCAGAAAGCTCATATCACTGGAATTCGTGGACTCTATGATAGCCATAATAAAGGACTATCTATCTCACCGAACGTTCCGCATGGCAGTCGAAACAGAGACATCAACGCGACGGCCAATCAGGGCAGGGGTCCCACAAGGAAGTTTATTGGGGCCCACCCTCTTTAATATTTACATAAATGATTTACCAGAGACGATAAGAGTAGACCGATATCTATATGCGGATGACACAGCGCTTGTCACACAATCAACCATGCCAAGGATTATACGCACCAGGCTACAAAATGCTCTAAATGATTTAGAGCCATTGCTCACGAAATGGCGCATAAAGGTAAATACCAGAAAAAGCCAGGCAATTGTATTCACCAAGCGAATTAAGCACCGTCATGGTAAACACGGCCTTCAGTCATTAACGCTTGGACAAGAGCCAATCCAATGGAACAGCAAAACCATCACCTACTTAGGTGTAACAATGGACCAGGGCCTTACGTGGAAACAGCACGTAGACACCGTAAGAGCCAAAGCCAATGCACAACTCAATAAGCTATACCCAATAATCAACACAAACAGTACTCTAAAGTTAGAGATGGGCACTACACTTTATAAAACACTAATCCGGCCCATCCTAACATACCCTGCACCCGTATGGGGACATGCAGCGAAAACACACATAAAGAGACTGCAAACGATGCAGAATAGAGTACTCCGAATAATCGCGAGACTACCCGAAGTAGCTCCAACGCTCCAATTACACGAGGAGCTAAAAGTACATTCCATTGAACAGTTCATAAAAAGGCTCACCTGTAACTTACTTGATAAGAAAAACAAAAACCACAACGAACTAATTCAAAACCTAGGAAATTATGATATAACGCACGACAAACATGCAAGGCCACTATCTCTATTCCAGAGAACTATTGGTCTCGGGGAGCCAGATGTTGACATGCAACAATATCTGGACAACCTAGTTAACTACCCCGATGTTATCCACATGTGAACTGTGCATCACTCTCACTCTCTCTCTCTCTCTCTCTCTCTCTCTCTCTCTCTCACACACACACACACACACACACATTCATACCTACAGTTTCTCTTCAGATAACCCTCAAGTCCTTATTTATAAGGCGGACCCAGGGGGATGAGGGCCCCCTCGAGAGTGGCACTGGCTCGCACCTGCATTTCAGGCAGACTGCCCGCCAAGTGTGCACTCCAGACGAACAGGCGATACAACGGACATGCACTCACCCAATTGACGATGCCGGATGGTATATCAACAACCTTAATTATGAATTGCAGACGACGCCATACGGCGGAACGTAACAATTATAATTACACTAGATTGACGACGCCACAAGCACACAAATTACCACTAACCTAAGAGACTAATTGTACGCACTTCCTTTGTTCTTAGTGTATGTACATGTATATTTAGATTGTTTCAGGGATCCAGCATGCAGGGTATCGACACGCTCCCAGACTTCTGAAGCGCACGAACAGACGCGGCGTATTCACGCCAAGATACATAGCACCCTGATTCCTGACAGCAATCACAAATGACTCCTACCAAACCATCCATGACTCCGCTAGGGGGCAAGCTGGGCTTCGGTCAAGCTCGTCTCCAAGCTCCTAACCTTCTCCGTCTGGTTACGCTATGCGAACCAGCTCTATCTTCACCACTGAATGCGCGGGTGCTACAGGCGGTACCGCAGCAGGCTTTCACCTTCCTAATCCGGTGGATGGGGTTTTTTAGTGGGTATGGCCATCTTCATTGGCAACTCCCACAGTACCATGGGGTCTCGTAACAAGTTTTTTCCCCTCCACCTAAAAAAAAGAAAAAAAAAAAAAGAAAGAAAAAGTGAATGTGTTTCATGGCTATCAATTCAGTCCGAAGCTTCATAGTGAACGGACGTGTTTTGCTTTTGCTCGTCGAGCGTTATACGCAACAATTTATGGTGTTGCATCAGCCGCCGAGACAGCCTTTTATCTTCTTGTGGAAGACAACGCAGCCAAGGGATTGGCTGTTACATTGAAACGTCGGATTGGTGAAAGTATTTCTTCTCAATTTGACAGTTCTACAAGATTAATTTTGTGCTTTTAAAGCACTAACTTACGTAACAACTTCACCAAGCGGGTAAGATAACAAGGCCTTAGCCATCAGTCTTTTGACTGATAAGGCGCCTAACGGTCTGGGCCCTCTGTTATCTGAGCCACCCAGCGCTCGCTAATACTACACTTACTCGACCTTGACAGACAATGGTTTTTGACTTGGACAATTCTAACATGGCTACATCTCAAGCACCTCAAGTACCTCATGGCTCTCCTGTGCACGCAGAAACACCACATCCTACTCCTTCCACATACTATTTGCAGGGAGGAAATCTGCAACTATTTATGGACCAGCCACTAATCATAAGCCCACCGTCTCCAATATCTACAGACGTGTATGCCACTCTCGTTAATGAGAAAAAGGCAAGGGCCTTATACATCGAGCAGGCAGACCAACATCTCCTGCAGAAACTAAATGACGATAGTGTGTCGCGAGCTGATCTCGCCACACTATATAAAACCATGGCCGCACACAAACTTCGTGTTGAGGACATAGATTCTTACATAGCCGATTATGTAAGGTCTAACACCACACAAGGCCAAGAGTGGCAAACTGCCAGCTCCAAAAGAAAGAGGAATGTTGGGCCCTCCTCTAAACAAACCACCACCGCAATTACAAACAGGTTTCAGCCACTAGCTTCAAATAGCAACGCTGACACTGCACCTGTAGCAACTTCTACAGCTAATGACACTAACATGGACACATCTGATGGCGCCACTGCAATCACACAGAACAACGCCACAGTCCCAAAATCCAACAAGACCACTCCAATATTTCTGCGTGATCCCAAACAAGGCCGGGATTTAACTCAATTTCTGAGCACTTCGCACCCGAACGTGCAATTCAACGTGCGTAACATGAGTGGTACTGTGGCGTTTGTACCTAGCAGTCCCGAAGACCACCGTACCATAAGAAAGGTACTGAATGAAGCTTCTGTGCAGTACTTATCCACCTTGCTGCCAGAAGAAAAATTGATCTACGTCACCCTGAAAGATCTGCCGATGTACATCACTACATCACTGAGGCAGAAGTGACTGAACATTTGAAAGCCCTAAACTACGCGGTGGAACGAGTGGGCCAACTACGTACAAGTCATAGTCAACCTCCACGTTTGTTACCACACTTCAGGGTGGCCCTGAAGAAGGAGACCCACTCCAACAACATATATAAAGAAACGCGTATGTTTAATGCGTTCATCCGCGTAGAGGCATATCGTCCTCCTGCAAAACCACTGCAATGCACCAACTGCCAGCAGTTCCAGCATAGTGCAGCTGGATGTCACCTAAAACCTGTGTGCTCCTTTTGTGGTGAGCAAGGACATAAACGTCAGGCTTGCCAACTGCCTGGAATTCAAGACACTAAGCAAAAGTGCTATAACTGTGGAGGCGATCACTCATGCAGATACGCAAAATGCCCGGTGTGGCAAGAAGCGCGCATTGAGATGCACCTCAATAAGAATGGCTAGCGAACTCGATATGACGCTGCACCTAAAGGAGGAAATCCACTAGGTCTGCCAAAGGAGGCATTCCGTGGTGCGTGATTTCCTGGGCTAGGCCCAATTGAGCCCGTGCAACACACAGACTATGCTGCTGCACTCAAGACTATGACCCAGCCACAAACAACGACAATGTTACACAGCCACAAACACCTTTGTCTTCGCCTGCAGTTGTACCTGCTATTTCAACAAATGCTCCACAACAGCTACCAACTGCACCAACCACCATCAGGACCGCCCCTAAAGGTGCTCCAAAAGTACATACAAGTACTATAGTTGTACAACATGTTCCACTACCGCCTCGGCAAACAGCCCAGAAACGTTTACTGGCATATCCACAGCCAGCACCACCATCTGCATCTCCTTTAGTGCCTGACGCTCAATTCTTGAGCCTAATGGAAAAGATCCCGCTCCATCTTCAGGCGGACTTCGCATCAGTGTTGGCTGAAGCCCTTGCACAGAGACCTGCTACAATTGCCTCACAAACTGTCCTGGTATACACCGTGTTTACTTTTATGAGTAAATATGGCGGACAGGAGTAACCAGCTTACCAACCTTCTCGGGATCAGGATCTGTTCCTGGAATGCCAACGGCATCCGTGGGAAACTGCAAGAAGTGAGGAACTTTCTTGCAGTTAATAAAATCAACATTCTACTGGTCCAGGAGACCCATCTGTCTGGAAACCAGAAAGCCGCTATTCCAGGAATGATCTGCCACAGAAGCGACCGAGATGACGGTTACGGAGGCACGGCCATTTCCATCAGCCGCAATACACAACACCATCGCCTCCAGCTAATCACCACTCAAGGCTTGGAAGGAACTGGCGTCCAATTGGCTACTGATAGAGGTCCACTTAATGCATACTCCCTATATATACCACCTGGCAGACGAATCAGTACACAAGACCTGGATGCTGTATTCACACATGGCTCGCCCACCATAGCCATGGGAGACCTTAATGCCAAAAGTCCGTGCTGGAATTCCACCATCCGCAACCACAGAGGCATGGTGCTGGAAAGGTACCTAGAGCAACGTAACCTTGTTGCACTTGCTCCAGCATCTCCAACCATCGCTTATGGAGACCGTCGACCACCTGATTGACTGGACATCGCCATTGTACATAACATCCGGTGCCATCCGCAAATCTTCTCCATCCCTGAGCTTTCGTCGGACCATTACCCGGTGCTTTTGTTTTTCAAGGCACGGCCAACACCCAAAGCCCGTCCAAACAGCATAAATCCGCGGAAAACCGACTGGGATAAATACAAAGCTCTAATGGCAGAACAACAGCCTGAAATCCAGCCATGCCTCAATACTGAAGATGCAGACCAACTCGCATCCAAAATAACCAGCACCATGACTGCAGCTATGTCTCAAGCCACTCCTCCTCGACGTCGTTTCTTCCAGGATATGAAACCACTTCCGCAAGCCATACGTCAGCTCATCGCCACAAAAAACAAGGCACGGCGCAAATATCAACAAACACGCAGTCCCATAGATAAGAGAGAGTGGAATCGTCTCCGGAACATCGTCAAACTGGAGCTTCAAGACCACAGTAATGAAGAGTGGGAACGACGCCTGGGCACTCTCGACACAGAGGACTCTTCCCTCTGGAAAATGTCTAAGGCTATACTGCGAGTTCCCTCTTCCGATCCTCCACTCTCAGACGGCAATAGAGTTGCCCAGTCTATGAGAGAAAAGGTTGAGCTGATGGCAGAACATCTTGCCTCGACATTCCATCCTGCGCAAAGCCTCGACGATGAGCTGACAAACGACGTCGAAGAAAAAGTTCGCGAATACCTTGACGAACCCTTCGACGCTGAAGAAGTGTGCCTGACCACGATTGAGGAAGTTAGTGGAATAGTGGCCTCTGTCCGTCCATATAAAGCGGCGGGCAATGACATCCTGCCATATGCCGCTTTTAAATCTCTACCACCAAACTGGACTGCTATACTAGTGCACCTTTTCAATAGTCTTCTGCGACTTGCACATTTCCCGGCCGCATGGAAACATGCCCACATTATTACACTGCCTAAGCCGGGAAAGAATGCTGCAGATCCAGGAAACCATAGATCTATAAGTCTACTACCGGCCATCAGTAAACTATTCGAAAAGGTGCTCCAAAAACGTCTTCAAAACATCCTGGACAACCATAACATCCTTCGACCAGAACAATTTGGCTTCCGTCGACAGCACTCTACCACACACCAACTCCTACGTATCGTGGATGATGTTATACGTGGATTTAACAATCGGCACTATGTTGCAGCCCTCTTCTTGGACATATCACGGGCCTTCGATACTGTCTGGCATCAAGGTCTACTACATCGGCTTATTCACTACGACACCCCGTCATATCTGGTACACATGATAAGCAATTTTCTCACAAATCGGACGTTTGTTGTCACCAGGGACAGCATACGCTCACAACCATATGGCATCAATGCAGGGGTACCCCAAAGCAGTGTTCTGGGGCCTCTACTATTTCTGACCTTCATCAACACCCTTCCTACTCAGTGGGGCTGCAACTTATACCTCTTTGCTGATGACACTGCAATAACCACAGACTCATCACATCATGATATTGCAGTGCAAAGATTACAGCGCTATGCCGACATGTTGACTGTATGGTTTGCCACGTGGCGACTTAACATCAATGCCGCCAAATCCACGGCCGTCACTTTTACGAGACGTCATCTACAAGATGTAAACAATCTATGTCTGTCAGGAGTTGACATACCTTGGTCGACGGAAGCCACTTACTTAGGAGTTAAATTGGATGCGAAACTGACATGGAAGCCACACATCATGAGCCTAGTCTGCAAGATCAACAGACGTTTAGGTTTATTGTACCCCTTGTACAATAAAAAGTCAGTGATGTCACTACGGAACAAAATCCTAGTGTACAAACAAGTAGTAAGACCAGCTCTAACTTACGCTTGTCAAGTCTGGGGCGCTGCAGCGAGGACCAATCTCTACCCACTACAGGTACTGCAGAACCGCTACCTAAGAGCTTCAGTAGCCGCCGATTGGTACATCCCCAACGAGAACATACATAAAGACCTCAAGTTCCCAACGCTCATCGACTACATCAAGAGCCTTGCCAACACCTTCTACGCCAGACTACCAGGCAGTTTTAACGAACTTATAAGAGGTCTCGGGGAGTATGACTTAGACCCCGGTGAGACGTACAAGCGACCCAGACTGGTACTTACCAATAACTGACTCTGACAAATCACCATCCCCATAATCAACAGTATACCATATCCATTAAAAAAAAAAAAAAAAATCATCCCAACACAAAATACTTTCATACCATCTTTTGATTCTTCACTCATAACTTAAACTCCACCATCTAACCACCGTCTTCTTTATATTCTCCCATCATTAACCAGTAAGGGATCTAATCCCGGAATGGTCCTAGGTCAAGGGCGCCTCCCATAGGGAGGATAACCCCTTAATGACCATCCTCCAGTGGCTAATTTTCATGGCTATTGTCCAGGCAGGCTTAGCTGAAGTCCGCGGTCCTAACATTGTATATATATGGGGAGTGGAAAACTAACGGTCATTTCATTCTGACGAAGGCCATGGAGTTTAGAATGGCCGAAAGCCTAATATTTTCAAACCTCACACGGCTGATCGCCCGTGAAACTATAATAAATAACGTGCGCCGTGAAAGCTTTAAATCTTGTCTAAGTATAATGATAAAGATAATTACGACGATATTTCAATAATAATAATAATAATAATAATAATAATAATAATAATAATAATAATAATAATAATAATAATAATAATAATAATAATAATAATAATAATAATAATAATAATAATAATAATAATAATAATAATAATAATAATAACCGCCTCCGTAGCGCAGTGGTAGCGCACCTGCCTCTGGCGCGGAGGACCCGGGTTCGATCCCCGGTATCGGCATGGGATTTTTTCCCCCGCTGGGAGGTCAGGTGCGGGGTGCACTCAGCCTCGTTAGGTCCCTGAGGGGCCAATTGAGGAGCTATCCTGATAGAAAGGTAGCGTTCCTAAAAGGTCAATGTAGTCGCCTTACGGTCGGGGGAGCCGGCGTGCTGACCCCCGCCACCCCCAACCTGCACTCCTCCGTGGCCTTGGCTGCGGCTGGAGGAAGCAGCGGCCGGGCGATGAGGGTTATCTCTGAATAAGGGGAAGACGCCCTAGGGAAAATAATAATAATAATAATAATAATAATAATAATAATAATAATAATAATAATAATAATAATAATAATAATAATAATAATAATAATAATAATAATAATAATAATAATAATAATAATAATAATAATAATAATAATAATAATAATAATAATAATAATAATAATAATAATAATAATAATAATAATAATAATAATAATAATAATAATAATAATAATAATAATAATAATAATAATAATAATAATAATAATAATAATAATAATAATAATAATAATAATAATAATAATAATAATAATAATAATAATAATAATAATAATAATAATAATAATAATAATAATAATAATAATAATAATAATAATAATCATAATCATAATCATAATCATAATCATAATCATAATCATAATCATAATCATAATCATAATCATAATCATAATCATAATCATAATCATAATCATAATCATAATCATAATAATAATAATAATAATAATAATAATAATAATAATAATAATAATAATAATAATAATAATAATAATAATAATAGTAGTAGTAGTAGTAGTAGTAGTAGTAACCCGATTATATTTTTTTAATTTATACGACATATGATATTAACATATTTGTTGACTGTTTAACTTTAGATTTCTTTGGAGATAAAGCTGATAAATTAGATAATGCTCTCTTTCGTACCGCCCTGTCTTCACATCGGCGATCTCGTGCTGATATATGTCCTATGACAAGAGTAAAATGTTATTGTAACACGCAGGGCTTGTTATTAATGAAATATTCCGTCTATTTTTACATTTATGCGATGTTTTATACTGGGCAATAGCACAAACCAATGCAGTACTTTAATGCTTTAACTATCGCGGTAAACCAGTATTCCTGATGACGTAATGAGCGACAGCCAATAGCAGCGCGATTCGCCGGAATGGCCTACCTTCTATTCTAGTTGCCTCCCTAAAACAAACGTTTGGTGTTCTGGAAGCGTGAGCCATATTGCGTGTTGGTAAAATAAGCTTTTTGTTGCAAAATGATCTTCCAAAGAGAGGTAATTATACAATTGCATTATTTCTACTTAACATATGTGTATGTAATATTGATATTTTCTATGAATGTTGGTGAAATACGTAGCAATTGGGTGTAAGATGCTTTTAACATATCATGGTTAGTGGAAGTAACATATTGTATTTTATTGATAATGGTATTCATTTGTATTTAATTTTCAGCCACGCAGAGAGTGGGATACGTCTACGATATGTTCCTTGCAGCATTGCGCTGTAAATAATCAGTGGAAAGTAAAGTTAGAATCTGAAGGTACATAATTTATTTTCAATAAGTTTTAAGAGCTTCTTACTGTACCAGTGATATTGGATGAAGATAGTGTATTTGCCAAAACGTTTATCATAACTTTTCGCGCACATGTGGCAGTTAATTGCGTCCATTTGTTGCACAAGTTGTAAAATACATAATTGACGTTCCCTTAGAAGATGTGGAATAGTAATCCAAATTGCAGGATATTATAAGAAATGTGTATTTTAAAAAAAAATTACACATGGTTGTTGTGCAAAGTAATAGGGCTGCAACCTAGAAAATATATTAGTGGTCCATCAGAAACAATTGAATTCCAGTGCACAATATGAACCTCCACTTTGCTAACCATATGCTGATCGATAATATGTGTTGTGGTTTACATTCCCATTACCATTACCTCGTGGTTGTTAACCAGGCTTAATTCATATCAGTATTTATACATTAAACATTTTCTAATAAATATAATACCATTTTCTTTATATTCTTCAGTTCTCTTAAGTAACACCACTTTACATATTGTAAATTATATTAATAAGCAAATGCAGCAATAACACAACCATATCAGAAAATACAAATGGATGCAACAAACTGTGGATAATAGAAATCGTGCTCATCATAACCTATTTCAACAAATACAGAATTGTCATATGAAACAGTTTTTTCACAAGTAAATCATTGACATTGCCTTCAAGAGTTCAGTGTTCTGTATTTGCCGAACCAAACCAAATTTACATAAATTAATTTATATGTACATTAACATACAATTATATTAATATATGATTGATATTTTAATGAATGTCTATAAAACAAGATAATCATACTCTTGATATCTAACTCTAAAGCGGTATTTGCCAGACTGTTAACCGAATTATGTGTTTAACAGAGAACATCGATATTATAATAATGTGTTGGCTGAAGTTGTCACGAGAGTGTTAAGACTGCAAACCTGCGACTTTTCATAGAAAATGTATTACTTGCTAGATAACCATATTTACAACTGCTGAAATTGTTTATAACTAAGCTTAGTAGGTGAGCTACAAAAACAGTGAAGTTATGCACGTTTTGTCTGAACAGCAGGCAGAACCTGTTCCACACACTGTGCACTATGTCACATGACCATTACAAATGCCGATAACTTGATTCATCTTTAATGTAGCTCGACTACTAAGCCTAATTATAATCCACCTAAAATTATCTATACTTTAAATGTAAATAGGATAATGGCCTAGCCCTTCTTTACCTAAGGCACTTTCATTGCCTTAGTTATACATAAATGTTGCTATTCGTTGCATTGTTTTTTGTTTATTTCTAGGATATGCATGATGGAAAGTTGGAGCTAAAGGTATTCCTGTGATTGTGGGTGTATAACTTCGCAAGTTGTGCCTTTTTGGTGTCAAGTGCTGGTGCTGAATATAGAGTGAAATGGTGTGAAACTGATGACGTGAAACTATTAGAGGACATTATGTTGTTGTTAGGCTAATAATGACAAAACAGGTGTTCGCATATGGAACAATACAGTGTTGTATATAATGTATGCAGAAGCCTCTCTGTGGGGTTATTTGTGCTTGTTACGCAAATATGTCAAATTGTGTTATGCTATCGGAATGCTAGAAGGAATAAATAAAAGTGTCAAACATGTGTAATTGTTCCCATTTCCCTGTCAAATACCACATCCTAATGCTTGGTTGCAAGTTCACACAAAAACTTTGAGGCAGCTCATTAAAGTAGAAAATATTTTACTTTATGCTATGCAGAGTAATTAGTGGCAGCGTCAGAATTGAAAAAGAAGCATTTTGTTGTTCTTGTTATTAAGGAAACTAGTAATTTGAACCTGCAACCATTACAGAACTCATTAATATTTCATAAAAGCTATTGATGTACAGGCTATTGGATAATTATAATAAAAAGGAATTATAACAAACTGTTTTTATACCTGAACCTGCTTACTTGTCAGTCTTATTCGATCATGTGTCCTAATACCATATTGCTTCCGATGACGCCGAAAGTTTAATACGCGAGCTTCCATAGCTGTGATTGCTGATTTTAAGAGTACCGCATTTATTAAAGCAAAGGTTACTTTGCGTGAGCTTTATATGCAGCAATCTTAAAAACTAATCACAACTAAGGACACCCATGTGTTAAACTTGACGCGCCAGTGTAACAATATAGCGTTAGGGCATATGATCAGCTGAGACTGACAGGTTGGCAGGTATGAAAAATACTGCAGGAGCTACCGGCAACGTGAGCATTCGGGAGTGCGATTTCTCATACTTTAGTTCCAACTTGCCCCACTTAGAGCGCTGTTTAGTTGACACATTTTTACTTTCTCTACTGGTAAGTAGGGCAAGTATTGTATTGCACCCAACAATTCGATGTCGAGATCTCACCAGAAATATGTGTTCTGAGGCCCCCTGAATCAAAAAAAAAAGAAGCATTTTTAGAAAAAGGCCCGTGTGTGCGTCTCTGTGTCAGTCTGTGTGTCTGTCAGTCCGTGGACAGCATAACTCAAAAACGAAAAGTCGGTTAAAAACCAAAGTTGGTATTTAAGCTTAATGTCTTTCAAGGATGCGACACGAAGATTTTGAAGAAAATAGCCCCACCCTAAACTACCCTTTACATGGAAATTTTTATTTTCTTGAAAATGGCTCTAACGATTTTGATTAAAATGTCATATGTTTGAGCTATTTTTATGAAAAATGAAATGTATATATTGAATTTTCTGGCTATAGCTCCTGTAGTCGTATTTACTCTGGACGACTTTTGCATAACTGGTAAACCGTTAGAGATAGACCAAATCATAATATACAAAAAATGTAGATCTTGCTAAAATACACAATTTATGTCCAAATAAATTTTCTTGTAGGGTGAACCATTTCGGAGATATTCCTTGTTATGTGTGTGAGTTTCGAAAAACTGTGAAATGGAGCAGAGTTGTTCATTTTTTTATGTTAAGTGTGCAAAGACAACAGAATCTCAAAGCTTTAAAAGATTTGACCATCGCCTTGCACCTACAAGGATATAAGTAATAAGATAATTTGTATAAATGTTTATCTTGACTAACACGAAGAAGATATAGGAGTAAGAGTTTGTAAGAATGGTTAGTACAAGAGTAGAGAAAGTATGTGAGTGCAACACATCAGATTTTTTACACGTAGTTTCCCTTCTTCCTGCTAGGTATTCTGTGCTGGTGATGGTGGAGGTGGTGGTGCTGGCAGTGTTGCCAATTTAGTTGTTTTACAACTAAATCTGGTCTCTTTGTGCGTCTGTCTAGTGGGAAAATTCATCTATTAGTTGCTAGTGGGAAATCTGGTTCTTTTCAAAATGCATCTGGTTGCGATTTTGGTTGCATGCAATATTGTTCTTTTAGAAGCGATTTACAGACCATTTTCCCACTGTGAGGCTCGACATATCCGATGTATACCCAAGAAAATATCTGTCATCTGAATTGCGTTATCGTAATATAAACTTGATGTGATTAGCAACAATTCCCTTCTACAGTTCCTGGTGATTAGTCACCCGCGTGTTATGAGCTTTTGGGTAGTGTAATGTTTACTGCTTATAAACCGAACCCTGGAGTCAGCAAAATAATACACAAGAGATATTCTAAAGCCTACTTGCTTCACAGTAGCTGCCTGTAATACTGCTATCGGTGTTACCGGCGATACAAGTAGGCGGCGCGCTATTTGATAAGCGTGGTTTATTATACTAGTCCTCGGCTACTGTTTGTACCGATAATTAAAGTTGCATTTCGCTAGAGTGCTAAGTTTTCCGAAACTCACACACATAACAAGGAATATCTCCGAAATGGTTCACCCTACAAGAAAATTTATTGAGACAGAAATTGTGTATTTTGCCAAGATCTACATTTTTTGTATTGCAAGATTTTGTCTATCTCTAACGGTTTACCAGTTATGCAAAATTCGTCCAGAGTTAACAGGACTACATAGGCTATAGCCAGAAAATTCAAGATATACATTTCATTTGTCATCAAAATATCTCAAACATATGACATTTTACTCAAAATCGTTAGAGCCCTTTTCAAAAAAATCAAAATTTTCGAAAAATGTTCCATGTAAACGGTAGTTTAGGGTGGGGCTATTTTCTTCAAAATCTTCGTGTCGCATCCTTGAATGACAATAAACTTAAATACCAACTTTGGTTTTTAACCGACTTTTCGTTTTTGAGCTATGCTGTCCACAGACTGACAGACTGACAGACAGACTGACAGACACACACACGGACGTTTTTCTAAAAATGCTTTTTTTTTTATTCAGGGGTCTCAAAACATATTTCCGGTGAAATCTCGACATCGAATTTTTGGGTGGAATACAATACTTCCCCTACTTACCAGTAGAGAAAGTAAAAATATCAACAGTTCCGTCAATTTTTGGTGTGAGGTATTGAGATACTGTGATCACAGCGGAGAAAACCCTTTCAAAGAACTTGCAGACTTTGCGTTATCTAGGCTGGTTCTTCCTTGGTTAAACGCTGAGGTTGAAAGGATATTCAGCCAACTAAATCTAGTAAAAACCTAAACTAGGAATCAAATGCGTACAAAAATTGTGAACGCTATACTGGAAATCCGTGCAGGTCTTTGCAGAAAAGGTCGTTGTTGCCACAATTATGAACTTCCCGCAACCGTTCTAAAAACAATCGGCATGGCAGATGCATATAAATCTATACCATCAACATCTACTGCGGCTGGTTTTAGGAGGCAGTGAACAGAGCTGTGAATGGTGTTATTCTGTGATACAAAAAGTGCAATATTTTACAACCAGTTAAACCTGTGAGTAAACTTCGCTTTTAGAAGTAATCATTAATCTTTTAATATACTGTGTACATGTTAGGAACACTGTCTACAGCATATAACACGTTAATTAAAGTAATTTCAGTATTGCATGGCTAGCCCTCTGCAAGACTTTTTGTTTTGTTAGAGAAGCAAACCGTCAGTTGTTTCCAGTCAGTCTTTTGTTGTGTTACCAACATAATGCAATCTAGTCAACAAGAGCAAAGCTTCTCAAGTTCACATTCTATGAGTTATCCTGACAAAGCTACTACATCGCGAACAATCTTACAACCACCTAAGTTGGTCCATAAACGCCCGCTTGTAGAAACTAATCAAGGCAACGGTTCCAATTCTAATGATTGCTTCATTACACCCACCAAGAAGCACACAGCTTCAGTATCAGCTGTAAATACCAAATATATAGTCGACTTAACCTCCGTTCACAACAAATTTTCCCCTTTGGAAAGCATGGAGGAAGAGAATGATACAACTTCTGAAGAAAATCTCTCTACAACTCCTAAACTCAGAATCCCACCAATTTTTACTTTCTCTACTGGTAAGTAGGGGAAGTATTGTATTCCACCCAAAAATTCGATGTCGAGATTTCACCGGAAATACATGTTTTGAGGCCTCCTGAATCCAAAAAAAAAAGCATTTTTAGAAAAAGGTCCGTGTGTGTGTCTGTGTGTCTGTGTGTCTGTCAGTCTGTCAGTCTGTGGGCAGCATAACTCAAAAACGAAAAGTCGGTTAGAAACCAAAGTTCGTATTTAAGTTTAATGTCTTTCAAGGATGCGACACGAAGATTTTGAAGAAAACAGCTCCACCCTAAACTACCCTTTGCATGGACATTTTTTGGAAAATTTTGATTTTCTTGAAAATGGCTCTAACGATTTTGATTAAAATGTCACATGTTTGAGATATTTTTATGACAAATGAAATGTATATCTTGAATTTTCTGACTATAGCTCATGTAGTCGTATTTACTCTGGACGAATTTTGCATAACTGGTAAACCGTTAGAGATAGACAAAATCTTGCTGTACAAAAACTGTAGATCTTGCTAAAATACACAATTTATGTCTCAATATTGTAGGATGAACCATTTCGGAGATATTCCTTGTTATGTGTGGGAGTTTCAGAAAACAGAACTTTAGCGAAATGCAACAACGTTGTTCATTTTTTTATATGTTAATCATGCAAAGAGAACGGAATCTCAAAGGTCAAAAAGATTTGACTGTCGCACAAAGCCTGCTGTATTCTAATATCTCCCTTGCACCTACAAGGAAATAAGCAATAAGATAATTTGTACGAATGTTTATCTTAACTAACATGGAGATATAGGAATAAGAGTTTGTTAGAATGGTTAGTGCAAGAGTAGAGAAAGTCATGTGAGTGAAACACATCAGATTTTTTGTATAGTAAGAGTTGTCTATTTCTTGCGGTTTACCATTTATGCAAAACTCATCCAGAGTACGCAGGACTACATAGGCTATAGCCAGACAATTCAAAATGCACATTTCCTTTACCATAAACATGTCTCAAACATATGGCATTTTAGTCAAATCTGTTAGAGGCATGTTTGAGAAAATAAAGTTTATCACACACACTTCTTGTCAGTTATCAGGGCTGAAAAGAACCTGGAAAAATTCTGTCACACTGACAGTATTTTGAACACTGGTGTATTTTGAACAGCAGACACTCCAGTACCAGTTTCATACGTTACCATTTTGTTCGGCCCAAATGACCTAGCTGTCGACGGGCCCTTAAATCTCACTCACTCACTCACTCACTCACTCACTCACTCACTCACTCACTCACTCACTCACTCACTCACTCACTCACTCACTCACTCACTCACTCACTCACTCACTCACTCACTCACTCACTCACTCACTCACTCACTCACTCACTCACTCACTCACTCACTCACTCACTCACTCACTCACTCACTCACTCACCTTTTACTATCTCTAATCTATTGTAGTTGAACCGGTCCACTCGTCATGTAGAATCCCTCGTTGACGTATGGTCGAAGCAGGGCCTTCCACCCGGTATACTGTATTTCATTTAGAAAATAATTTTGATATCTCACCGGAAATACGTTTCCAAATTCCCTTAACCCACCAAAAACCATTAAAAAGGTATGCATGTGCGCGTGCGCATTATTAAAAAAACAAAAAATAGGATGCATTCTAAGTTTGATGCTTATATTCCGTATTAACCAAAGATATGTCAGGAACGTTTTCAAGAAAATCTCCATACCCTTATCTATCCGGAAAAAAAATGTTCTTTATTTTAATTTCTCAAAAATAGCTGTAACGAGTTTTAATAAAACAAATATATATTTAAGATATTTGGTATGGTATTCTAGTGTTTATGAATAATATATATCTTATTACAGGTCTGTGTATGGGTTTTATACTCATTGAAGGGCTGCTCATTTAAAAAAAAAAAAAAAAAAAAAAAAATATATATATATATATATATATATATATATATATATATATTCCTTATTATTTCCCAATTTCTTAGCTACGAATAACTCTTATTGAACCCAGTCACCGTTCAACTATATGACTTTTCTCCATCGAGATGTAAATATCTGCGCTAGAATTCTGCTGGTTTCCTGCAGACCTCCCCTATGACTTCCTCACTGATGATATATAGTTTCCCACGGAGTGGATTCTTAAGAGGATCAAAGAAATAAAAGTTGATGCTGCAAAATCAAGGCCTTAGGGTGGATGAAGAAGAATAGTTCACCCAAGATCCTTTATTTTTATCAGTTAAGCACCTAGGTACCCTTCTTTTTTCTGATTGATCTCCTCTTATGTAGGATTTAGCCCTTTGCGATTTGCAGTAGTTCTATTAACTGTGTTACGCTAAATTTTCATTTTCCTTTGAAGTTCTGTTTTCCTGCTATTTCCGACAAACAGCCATTTAATGTTTTAAACTTCAGTGTGGAATTTCATGTTCCCTGAGAAAAAGCAACTTGCAAATTTTACAGCGCGCTTGCGTGTGTCTCCATGAATAGATTAAAAAACGTGATATATTAACATTATTTAAACGTTTTAAATTTAATTTCATTATAGAGTGATATGACACCTCTAACACCTAATACTTAGTTACCATCCTCGCTGCGGGCTCGTTCTGGATTTATAACGTCAATGTTATGTTCCTTACATTCAGATTACTTTCTTACGAACAAGTGTAAGAGAAATGTTGGAATGATATTCTCAGGTATGAGCTGGCAGCTTGACCTTTCAGACCATCTGGCACAACTAATAGATAAGCCATCCTGGCTCCCCCCCCCCCCCCCCCCCCCGCGGCAAGGACCATGGGAGTCAAAAAAAATTTGAAGCCGATCCTGTACATATACCTGACAAGTTTGTGTTCATGGACCTCAACGGGCACCGGTGAGCTCAGAAAACACAATCTAACTTAATCTAATATAGATACACAACATATAAACTTTAAGGTGTAGGTATTATCGAAATATTCCATGTTTACACTTTACGAAGTACGCCACCTAGCCCTTCGTTAGACGTGTGCTCTGGTAGAACTCCTCAGGTCGCGTGGGGCCTAATAGGCCCTCGCTATATTTTTGTGCTTACATGCTTGCATTTATTGTTTTTAATTATATTTTCCCTTCCTTCCCATATGTAGCTTCATTTAGCTTTAGTATACATGGTTTTTATTAGCATTATCTTACTAGATTGATCAGAGAAAAATAAAAGTATGAGTACACTAAACATTATAATTTTTACTTGCACTACCTGGAAAGATAAATTGCGATGTTGGGGTGTACAAGTTGCAATTTGAAATGTATCGTCAAAAATGATGATAATAATCAATAATAATAAATTATAAATTAATAATAATTAACAATTAATATTTTTGACAAACATAAGATGTTACCTACAAAATAGTTATTACGACATATGTTGATTTCATCCTCTTCTTTAGGCTTAGTTTCTGATTCTAAAGATCTCGTTTTAAGTTGATCTTCAGAACTGGAATCATCTGATTCATACAAGCTGTCATATACGGATAAGACATCATCATCATCATCATCATCATCATCATCATCATCATCATCATTCTCATCATCATCATTCTCATCATCATCATCATCATCATTATCATCATCATCATCATCATCATCATAAGGTAGGTGATGCAGCTCTTCCGAATCCACGGGGTGTTGTAAATCATACCTTTTTTCCTGTTTGTAAGAAGTAGTAACATACTATTTGCAATGACAAAGCAATATTGCATAACTAACGAGGAAAAAACAGGTCAGTAAAATGTGATGACAGTAGGCCCCCAGAGTTTGGTTAACCTCTCCGACACTAACTGCCGATTAGTCATTCTTGGAGCTAAATAAATAAACAGATCAGGTTGTCGCTCCACCAAACAGTCGAGTAATGTGTAATATTAGATGTCCTAGTCTGGTGGTTGCATAGGTTTCGTACGTTCGAAAACTAGAACGTTTAAATAAACGTAGGGGTCTCCCGAGCCCTTAGCGATCAACGGAGGGAAAAGGAAGCTGTTTGAAATTTGACGTTTTCCGTTTTTCATTCTGGCACAAGAGTGCGTCCCATAACCACGATTAAATATTTGAATACTGCTTCCGCATATTTTATATTTCGTTACAGTAAAATAACAATAAGCCTCCATGTTTAAAGTCACAGCTCTTAGTACCACATCGTGTATAGAGTGTCAGTTATGCCGTGACTGTGTTCGCCCAGACCGAGAGGCGAGCCATCAGCACTGAACGAAACAGCCCCATGCACACGGTAAGGTGACATCCTTGTTCAAACAGTTAATATTACATAGAGCGGTACAGTATTTCTTGGAATATGGGGTAGGGAGTGAGGATTAAATACGTAGGTCTATTGAAATTTAGGATTGGAACAAAAGAATATTGCTAACTACCTGCTCAATTTTAAGTCTATTTCTTTCTTTCCTTTCCGTTTCCTTCTCCTTTTGTTTTTCATCCACTGGGTTTTGGTTAAGCTGTTTTCGTTGTTTAAGTGGGATTTTACTTTACATGTATAAAACTACATGGTATATTGATTTTGTGAGGACAAAACTCTCAATTTATGTCTGAATTTTCGTCTTTTAATCAGAGGATACAGGCTCACCGCCTAACAAGAGAACAGAGAGCGGGTGGATAAAGAAAGCTGGATTTGTATTCAAAGTAACCTCACAACACTACGCCGCTTGACCCGGTGACAGAGCGGAAGTGAGTTTAATTGACCATCAGCAGGCGTGTGTTTATATCCAGCATCCCTACAACAGCCCTCGTGTTTTAAATATGATGTAATTCTGTGATTGGATTTGTAGCTAAGTTGACTTAACCTTATACTGCACACCGGTCCAGCGGCGAAGAAAGCCGAAGTGTTGGAGTCACGTGACTAACATGGCTGGGCGTCAAGTGACACTTGCTGCAAATATGGCTGTCAGTTTGTTATTGAAGCTTGTTTACTGCATTTTTTATGAAATAAGGTAAGCTATAATTTTTTTGAGATTTGAAATAACCTGTATTTCTTACAAATGCAATCACCAGGTGACCTATTTCTGTTGTTTCAGAGCCGCAGAGTTGTTGTGTTGTGGCTGCAAGTCAAATTATAACGTTATTAGCTCAAAGAAGATGCACACCAACTATCCTTGAGAACCAACCGAAATATTTCAGCACAGCATTAGCATCAATTCAGAAGGATCCTGGAGAAAGGTGATAGCAGAGACTTCAGGAAGAGGTAGCTTTCAGAGAATGGTGTCAAAACAAGAAGATTCTGTCATTTGGGAACTTTTAAAAACGGTGTTTTATACTTATACTTTATTCGTCACATTACACTTACATGGGTGAGCAGGTGCTCGTAAATTGGTGACTCGTCAATACACTATAATTACAACTTTAAGGATTAAAATAAGTCTACAATATTTACAAACACGAGTATACAAATATAAAAGAAAGGTAAAAGAGAAAAAATGTACAGTAATGATTTGTTAAGACACCTAAAATTGAGGTCACAGTACATCTTCCATGTATTCTGTAACAGAGTAATATGCCTTGCTGGCAAACAAACTTTTGACTGTTTTTTTAAAGAGGTTTGGATTTGGGATTTTCCTAATCCTTTGTGGCAATTTATTGTATATTTTACACCCCATATATTGTGGACTTTTTTCATAGAGTGCAAGCCTATGCGCTGGGTATTTCATTTCTCCTTTTCGCCTTGTGTTGTGTTCATGCTGGTGCCGATTTGCTATATATCTGTCATGGTGTTCTCTCCATTTGTTATGATTGAAAGTGAAAACTACTTGCTGTTTGTGTATGAAAGTGATTTTATGGCGGTGCTTGAGCACATTGTAGGTTTCAAAGTGTTAGTTTCTTTAGAAGTTAAAGTGTTTTAAAAAGGTGTGTGCATAACAACAGTGTCTTTCAATCTCAGTAATGATTGGACTTAATTTGAAAATCTGGTGAGTCATTTAAGTCAGTATAAACTATTTGTATGTGATCAGGTAGAGTATATTGCACATGAAATGCAGAGTAAAACCCACTGTGTAACAGGAAGAAGATAAACATGTGTGTACAGCTTCTGTTAATGAAACAAAAAATATACCCTTGTGATTCAGTTATATGTTCATGCACTGCTTTTTTTTACTTATCCTGCCGCTTAAAGTGGTTACCCTAGTTTACCTCATCCCTCTCACTTCAGAAGAATTGTTGCTGGTGTAGGAAGTAACAAATGATGGATTGCCAAAATGTATACTTAAAACAGACACACAGGTTTGTGTAACTAACATCACATAATGGTCAGTCACACCAACTTGATTTATAGGCAAGCAATCACTGCATAATAAAATAAAGATTTCTCAACACCTGGAATATTAAAGATAACATGCCATCACTGCTATCTGTTCAGTTTACCAGAGAAAGTAGAGTATTTAGCGTATTGTAATATATTCTTGAATGTTGATGCCATCAGTTTGCAAACTGCCAAGATGGTGAAGTAAGAAATGTCGTTAAACTAGTAATTGTATTACGTTTCGTTCATTGTAATCCCGGAATTATTCCCATTATTGTACACTAGCTACTGAAAGTTATCACAGCTGCACATAAATAATTTATTCTTTGCAAAATGGTTGCGCTGTATATTTTTACTTTATGAAGAAAGTATGAACAACTTTTTCCCCATTTAATGAACAACACTTTATTTACCTAGTTTTACATAGGTAATTTACAAGTCCTAAACTTCTGAATACACACTTTTATAAATTTATATCACAAAATAATTGACATCGAACACACATTACTCCTTCAGAATACCAACACTTTTTTGAGTTACATCACAAAATAATTGGGTTCTGAACTCATAACTTCCTCTGAATATTAACAGTTTTAACATTTTATGTCGGAAAATTATGAAAATGTAACATACATAACTCCTGAATATCAACATTTTATAAGTTTACATCACAAAATAATTTATATTGAACATACATAACTCCTAAATCCGACACTGTTATAAGTTCACATCACAAAATAATAACTATAGGCTCGCTCAACACCATCAGTAAGAGCAACGATAACCAGAACGAGAAAGTGTGGCAAGTATTCGATGAAATACAGTACTTGACGCCAACAGCTTGTTAGTTTTACTCCCACAATCACAACTCCAGCTTCCCACTGTGTATGTCCTAGAAATAAATAAAAATACAATGCAATGAATAGCAGTATTTTATGTAGCCTAGGGGCTAGGTCATATCTATTTTCACTTAAAATACAGACGATTTTAAATGGATTATAATCAATTTCAGTGGTTGTAAAAAGTATGTAGGTAGCAAGTTTACAATCTTATTACTCTCGTTATCAGCTTTGTTCTGTGTATGGCATATGTGAAGAACAATTAACATTGATTGATCTAAACTGGTTTAACTATAGAGTATGAGTGACTTTTTATGGATTCTCTAACTGCTATGGTTCTCAGCACCCCATTCTACAGAGAGATCCAAATACATGTGAACCGTACGCTGTGCTTTTCCACTGTGCACACAGAAACGCGTCACCAGTAGCTGATATACACAAGGTCACGAGTATCACTTGTTTTTCTCTGCTCACAATCAGTATTGAGTTGACAAGATATCGTGTGGCTGTATTACTACTAGTGTGCTTTATTATTTACTCCTGTACTTAGTTACAAAGTGTATTATAGCTCAGTAATTGTTTTCTACTGCACGATGTGTATTTGTTTATGATTCGTATGTGTTAACTCAGTCAGCTCGCCAGGTGTATGGTGCGCCATTAGTGGAGAAACAGTTTTAGGCTGAATTTTTTTGAGTCATCAGTTGATGCCCATACATATGTGAATACAATTTTGCCCCATTACTTTTAGAGAACTGACAGGGAAACCGCCTCCGTAGCGCAGTTGGTAGCGCGCTTGCCGCTGGTGCAGAGGACCGGAGTTCGATCCCCGGTACCAGCATAGGGATTTTATCCCCTCTGGGAGGCCTGGCTCGGGGTGCACTCAAATAGAATATACCAATATTACGCACAGATATATTTTTCTCAGTTAAACCGTCACTCTCAGGTACTGTTAGCTGCAATTTTAATTTTAGTAAATAGTATAATTTAAAATAACTCACATTAGCACTTACTCATGCGAGTTCTCTTGCAGCAAAGATACTGCAATGTTCAGTGTCTCTGCTACCTCTGCCGCCTCAGTTCCTTCTTTCCAACTCTTGAAGTCTCCAAATGATGAGAATTCCAGTTCATCCAATTTTACACGTCTATTATGTATCACTTCCAAGTGTTCGTATAAACTACTTTCTGATCTTCCTTCAAAGTTGCAACGGCTGCACTTAAACTGAAGTTTTTGGAGAGGTGCAATCGGTGCAATGGCATTCACTCTCCCCGGGTGAGCTGTGGAGCTGTGGAAGCGTGACGTTGCAAATGTCTCTGCTTGTACCACCTCCCACACTCAGCGCACATGAATTGTTTTTTTGGCTCACTTCAATCACTTCCATATTGCACTTGCGATCACTTGCGCATATTTCTTACCTTTCCCGCTCAACTTTCTAGTCACGTGATGCAAGACACGTGACGCTCAGCCATGTTAGTCACGTGACTACATCACTTCGGCTTTCTTCGCCGCTGGACCGGTGTGCATTATAGGGTTAAGTGCTAAGTTGGCCAATTTTGAAACTAGTTTGACATGCGGTGTTTTTGTAATTATATTAAGGAAAAAGTGCTAAAATTTCCATCCAGTTAGCTTTTATTACATACTAAGCTGATTTTAATGAGTTTTCGCTTAAAGCACTATTTTACAGTGTGATAAACCCACATTTTGTGTAACACAAATTGCAAGCGTGATACAATTAATCGCATCCCTAAACTAATACACTAGGCAACACCACTAATTTGCGTGTAGCTGTTGCGAGAAAATATGTACAAAGTTTGTGTAGGTTGGAAGTCAAACTTTGTATAGTCAATATGTCATGTTATCTATTGCTTTTTGGTCACAGCTAATCGCATGGATCCCTTGAAAGTTCTTCTTTCCTTTACCTGATTACCCTTCCCTTATGTAGGACTTACACACCTAGGACTTACAAGCCAGTGCCTAGGATCAGACGCTGTCGGGGAGCAGAGGAACCTCTGGACCAGACACAGTGAAGACCTGGAAGCAGGTGGTCAGCCAAGCACCAGGTATGATAGTGAGGAAGAGGATGATATGAAATACAGGCGAAGTGGATGATTGGGAGGGTGATAGTGGAGTAATTGGTGGGATGAATGGCGGGGGAAACCGGAGAACCCTAAGGAAACCTGTCCAGCGCCGCATAGTCCACCACAAATGCCACATGCGGTTGCCTGGGATCGAACCCGGGCCGCTTTGGTGAGACCGCTGAAAAGAGTTTTACTTTATTAACAGCATATAATTTTTTATCTTAATGTTACTTTATGAACAATATTTTTAGTTAAATATATAACATAAATATATAAACGAACAAATTTGATAGTTTGCCAACCCTTGGGATTTTGTAGATCCAACTTACAAATTGATATTGCTTGGCCTTCTGACGTCATTGCGAAGCCAAGTGAATTTATAATTGCAAACGTTTAGTTCTTAGACTAACATACTAGCTAAACAAAATAAATCTCGGATATTATATTGTATTACATTATATACATTGACATGCATTTCTCTACCCAATGCAGTTTACTTTTGTAACTTATACGTATCATTCTTACAAATGCTTGATTTTTATTAACTTTTGTGTTAATACAAATAAACTTCTCAGAAATCTTTTCGTTACACACAAAGTTGAAAAGGGAAAGAGGAAGTTGAAGGATAGTAACATGTTCAAAAAGCGGATTGCTATATGCTGGCCAAGAAATTCCATATACTTTACATGAAATCGAGAGAATAAAATGACTAACGCAATCACTTTTAGAAAACTTAAGAAGTATTGAAAAATTCAATTCAATACAACCAGATCTCTTAGAAATGTTACAGCACAAAAAAGTTTGTTCACTATGTTGTATCTTAAGAATACCCTTTTTTTTTTATTTTCTCTACTGGTAATTAAGGGAAGTATTGTATTCCACCCAAAAATTCGATGTCGAGATTTCACCGGAAATATATGTTTTGAGGCCCCCTGAATCCAAAAAAAGCATTTTTAGAAAAAGGTCCGTGTGTGTGTCTGTGTGTCAGTCTGTCTGTGTGTCAGTCTCTCAGTCTGTGGACAGCATAACTCAAAAACGAAAATTAGGTTAAAAACCAAAGTTGGTATTTAAGTTTAATGTCGTTCAGGGATGTGATGCGAAGATTTTGAAGAAAATAGCCCCACCCTAAACTACCCTTTACATGGAAAATTTTACGAAAATTTTAATTTTCTTGAAAATGGCTCTAACGATTTTGATTAAAATGCCTTATGTTTGAGATATTTTTATGACAAATGAAATGTATATCTTGAATTTTCTGGCTATAGCCCCTGTAGTCGTATTTACTCTGGACGACTTTTGCATAACTCGTAAACCGTTAGAGATAGACCAAATCATACTATACAAAAAATGTAGATCTTGGTAAAATACACAATTTATATCTCAATAAATTTTCTTGTAGGTACGGTGAACCATTTCGGAGATATTCCCTGTAATATGTGTGAGTTTCGGAAAACTTAGAACTTTAGCGAAATGCAACAACGCTATTCATTTTTTATATGTTAATCGTACAAAGAGAACGGAATCTCAAAGGTCAAAAAGATTTGACTGTCGCACAAAGCCTTCTGTATTCTAATATCCCCCTTGCACCTACAAGGACATAAGCAGTAAGATAATTTGTACGAATGTTTATCTTAACTAACATGGAGATATAGGAATAAGAGTTTGTTAGAATGGTTAGTACAAAAGTAGAGAAAGTCATGTGAGTGCAACACATCAGATTTTTATTCATGAGGTCAATAATTACCAGCAGATTATCCAAGATATAGCTTCTACTGTAAAAGATGAGTACACAACACAGCAACAAAACAAAGTTCTTAAAATAAATACAACTTCAGTAAATGACTTCCGCGCTGTAACAAGATTCCTGGAAGAATCGAAGCTTCCTTTTCACACCTTCCGTGACCCAAACTCCAAAAGACTTGAAGTTATTTTAAGAAATGTTCCCTACTCTCTTACAGATGACGATATCGTTACAGAACTAACCCCTCTGAACTTACCAGTAGTAAAAGTTACCAGGTTTTTCTATAAAGATCGACAACCTATGCCACTGTGTGCCGTAGAATTAGAAAACAATGAGCAGGGTAAGAAGATCTTCGAAGTCAAACATATTTACCATGCCAGAATTAAAGTCGAGTACCGCAAGAAGCCCCCGAATATCCCACAATGCACACGACGCCAACTCTACGGGCATACTAAGGACTTCTGTCGACTCACACCTCGATGTGTGAAATGCCCCTCAAATCACCACTTTTCTGAATGCACAAAAGACAAAGACACTCAGCCCTCCTGCGTGAATTGTGGAGAAGCACATCCGGCAAATTTCAAAGGTAGTCGTTATTACCTAGATTTGAAAAAGAAAGCCGATTCAAGCGTGGTTCAGCCTGCAATAACACCATCTTCAAAACTAAACATGGAAAATTTTCCGAAGTTGCCACCAAACTCGCCCTCTCCAACTCCTGAAATTCCACAATGGCCACGCTCTGCTGTTTCGGAAGAAAAAAGTCCTAGGCAGCTAACTCAGCAGACATCAACACAGAATTCTTCTTCTCCTTCTTCTTGCTCCTCCGATGGAACCGAAAACCTAATTCAGCTAGCCATTAATTTCCTCACACCATCCCTGCCATCAATAAAGTCCTTTTTACTAAAGCTCTTCACAAGTTTGTTTGCTAATGGCCACTAAAAACCAAAAAACATTCTCACAATTAACCATACTAAATTGGAAAGCCAATGGAGTCAAAGCAAAGCGAGAATCCTTCTTGGAATTCATCTCCAGACACAATGCTGCAGTAGCTTGCATCACAGAAACGCATTTATTACACAAAGAAAAGTTTTCTATACCTGGCTACGCAGTGTATAGATCCGATCGCAATGCTCCAGTCGCTTCAGGTGGAGTGGCTATAATTATTCGAAAAGACATACCTCACCACTCAGTTTCATTACCTTAATTAACCAGCATCGAAGCCTGTGCAATTCAAATATTCACACACAATTCTTCTAAAACTACAATAATTTCTGCATACAAACCGCCAGGACCCAATCTAAATGACCAGGATATTAATACGTTATTTTGTGACACACCACCGACTTTCCTAGCAGGAGATCTAAATAGCAAGCATCAAACATGGGAATGCCGTGTAACAACTCCAAATGGAAGACGTTTATTAACTGTAGCCGATCACAACGCAGTTAACATTGTAGCTCCGTCAGACCCAACATTCTATATACCAAATGTAACACCAGATATATTAGACATCGCACTCTACAAAAATACATCAAGCACTCCCACAATGGTTGTTCTGCCTGAAATGGACTCTTTTTTTTTAATTAACGTCCTCCAACATTGCGTCATATCGGACGGTGAGTGAATGAAACGGGTGAAATGATGCTCAAATGAGCCCGACGTCCATGGAGCTTTAAGTTACCCGACATTCGTCTTCTCAGGATAAGGGAAAACCTCGGAAAAAACCTTACCCGGATAACCTACCCTAAGGGAGATTCGAACTCGCGACCTCTTGAACGTGAGGCAGACACGCTAACCATCACGCTATCGAGGCGGGCCTGAAATGGACTCGGGTCACTGCCCAGTCTTAATCTCGTTCGATGACATTCCAATTCTACAACCGCAACACAGAAAGAAACTCAACAAAGGTTTCATAAACTGGGAGACTTTTCAGCACGTAATGGATAACCAGTTAAGAATTACACAGAATTTGAGAACCCCCAGTGATGCCGATGCAGCAATTCTCAGCTTCACAAAATCCGTAACTTCCTCTACAGACAAAGCCACAGCTCCAGCGAGACCTCATCAACACAGAAAATCTTACCATGAATCTTTGCCCCCAAGCATCAGAAACCTGCTGAAAGAAAAGCACAAAACTCGTCGACTTTGGCAAAAGCACAGAGAAACTTGGCAACTTCGTCGCTTGAACAAACTCACAAGAGAAGTGAAGAAAGGAATGGATGAATATCGCTATTCAACTTACCAACGGCATCTCTCCGACTCATCATTGTGGAAAGAGACTAAAAGAGTACTAAAAGAGCCGACGATTATTCCGCCCCTAGAGCAAGATGGAAAATACTACATCTCCGACTGTGCGAAAAGCGAACTATTTGCAGATACTCTACAAAATTCGTTTAGATCTAACCCAGGAAGCAACGTAAAATTCAACCACGAAATTGAACAGTTTACTGGTTCATACGCCACAGTACCACTACCCATTGACGTCACTTCACCCAAAGAAATTCTTTTTATCATCCAGCAACTTCCCGCAAGAAAATCGACTGGGCATGACCTCATACCAAACTTTATATTAAAACATTTGAGTCGTAAAGCACTTGCTATCCTAGCTTCGTTGTTCAACAGTTTTATGCGAATGGGTTATTTCCCAAGAATCTGGAAACACGCCATAGTTATTGTTATTCATAAACCTGGAAAATGCCCTTCCAATCCAACAAATTATCGTCCAATAAGTCTGCTACCAACTCTGTCCAAGGTGTATGAAAAGATTATACTGAAACGTTTAGGAAAATTTCTAGAACAAGTGTCACTATTACCTCCCTTTCTATTTGGTTTCCGTCGCAAACATTCAACTACTCATCAAATTCTCCGAATTACAGAGCAAATAGCAGAAGGCTTCGAGAAGAAAGAACACACTGCTGTCGCATTCCTTGACTTCACTCAGGCATTTGACAGAGTTTGGCATCAGGATCTACTATACAAACTGTTTCTCTATGGCAATCCAGACTACCTCTACAAAATAATATCTTCCTTTCTATCATACCGTACCTTTTCAGTTCGAATAGGTAACAGTCATTCTTCTACCAGACCTGTAACAGCAGGTGTTCCACAAGGTTCAATATTGGGTCCAATTCTGTTCAACTTGGTCACTTCTGACATACCTACAACGCCCACAGCTCAAATAGCAATGTATGCCGATGATACTGCCATCTATGCAATCCATCGTAATTTACACACCGCTAGAAATCGCCTTCAAGAGGCCTTAAACTTAATCATACCCTGGCTTGACAACTGGCGCATTTCTCTCAACCATGACAAATGTGAAGCAATGGTGTTTACATTATGCAGACCGGAATATCCACCATCAGTAACGATAGCAACAAATTCTATACCCTGGAAAAGTGACAGAGAAACGGTGAAATACCTTGGTGTACTGTTTGATAGAAAACTCACGTGGAAGCCACATATAAGTAACAAACTCAAACTTGCCCAAATAAGACTGACAAAACTTTATCCACTTCTCAACAAAAAATCTTCGCTTAAGTTAAAAAACTGCATACTACTCTACACAACTATTTTAAGGCCACTTTTACTATATGCCTGTCCAATTTGGGGAGGAGCCAGTGCTACAGAAATTAAACGCATCCAAACGTTTCAAAACAAAATCTTACGTATCTCAACTAATGCGCCATGGTTTGTCAGAAACAATCAACTACACAGAGAAACTGGAATCAGTACCATTCAACAGTCAATTTCTTCACAAGCCGAACAGTTTTACAGCAATCTAAAGAACGTTCCTGGAACTATTCACTACTCTCTTGGCAGAAAATCCAACTTTCCAACACGCATCAAGAGTCGTCTACCACTGGACCAGTTATCACAGCAAGATCTGATTTAATTTCAACTAATACTGTCAGTGAGGGGCCCAATGGGGTTTACCTCATTTCAATGTTACCTATTATATTTTATTTATTGTTATGTGTATTTCAACAATGGCCTGTAGAGCGCACATGCGCTGATCGATCAATAAATCATTAAAAAAAAAACATCTACTGCATTATCACCATCAGGCGCGGATCTTGAAATATTCGATAGGGGGGCAGGTTCCGGTCCACTACAACTTCAGAATAATTAAATTCATGCTAAAACATGGCTAGCTAAATATTTAACTGAAAGAAATAATGTTTAAACTACCAGCTACCACCTGTCTAGGAAGAAGACTGTTTGTAACCGCCACAAACCCTCCGGCTAAATGTTTACAAAATACTCCTAGCATGGATACGACATTCGAACATTTGACTGAAATTCCAGAGAATGGGGCTGCTGCACTTAGTGATTAGTTAATTGAATTTTACGATTCACTTAACTAGAAATTAACTCCACTACGAAAAACAGAATCGGATGTTGTGTTGTAACTGACATGTCAATGAAACTGCAGTCTCCTGGAATGTTTTTTGCGAAAAGGCTACCTCACCTCGATGTTGCGGTGATGTTAAGCTGCACTAAACCATTCAGTCTATCCTATTTCATACTGGATCTTATATACGTCTTCACCCGCCTTAAAGTAGAAAATGATGTTCGACTGTGCATGTTGTTGCTGCTATGTGCTATGACGCGCATGATTTTTAAAAGTTCCTTGATGTTAGGATAGAAGTTATTCCTGCTATGGATAAGTGTTTCAATAGCAGTTTTCGGTTTATATATATATATATATATATTTTTTTTTTGAGTTTTCCAAAAGTAAAATGATGTTTAATTCCCCTCTATTAATTTGCCTTTATTATCGACAGCGCTGTAGCACTATACAGATAAATGAGAATTACGGGGAAATAAATCTGAATACAAAAAACACAAAACTTACTAAATAAGAACACGAGTCTGAACAAGAATGAAGTCGACCTCTACAGGCCCCTCAGGAACAAGCACATGGTGAGAATGTTGTAGATTTCAATCCTCTTCTGCGGTGTCCGACAGGTTGTCAGGTGGTAGCAACAGATCTTGTGACAGACGACTGCGGATGCGGTTTAGAGGCTGTGACCTATGGCCCAAGGAGAACAAAACCGCACCTGGTACCTGGTAAAGACGACCATAGAAGCAATGAGCCTGATGACGGATGAAGTCCGCTATGGAGGGAATTCCAAGTTCACGGTGTAGCTGGGTGTTGCGAACAAACCAGGGAGCATGAAGAGTGAGGCATAAAACTTTATTCTGAAAGGACTGCATGGCCGCAATTTTACGAGAAGCTGCGCCGCCCCACACAGGACAAGCATATGTGAGAAGAGGGCGAAGTAAAGAGGTGTAAAGTAAAAGCACTGTAGCACTTTTCAGAGAAGATTTACGGTTAATCAGAGGATAAAGCTTGGAAAGTCGGGAATAAGCCAAGTTGAGTTTACTGTTGATGTGAGCCTTCCAGGTAAGTCGGTGGTCAAACAGTACTCCCAAATATTTTACTGTTTCGTTCTTGCGCTTCCAAGGTATGTGGATGTTATCTATCAACACATGTGCAGGAGACGCGGGCCGGCGGAGAGTGAAAAGCATCATTTCACATTTACTGTGGTTGAGAGCGATGCGCCATGAGTTTAGCCATAGAGATAAAGAATCCAGAGCAGCTTGAAGATGATTGCCAGCTGCGTGAATATCTTCATGGGAGGTAAACAAGGCTGTGTCGTCGTCGTACATGGACACATTGATAAACTGCAGGGGAGGAAGTTCTGAGATGTAGATATTGAAGAGGGTAGGTCCTAAGACGGAACCTTGAGGCACACCAGCAAAGACGGGCCGAGAGGAGGACTGGTCTGAACCTAAAGTGACGGAGAAAGTGCAATCCAGTAGGAAACTGTAAATTAATTGATACATGTAATCAGGAAGACCAATATTATGAAGTTTAAACAACAGACCACGGTGCCTAACTTTGTCAAAAGCTTGACTGAAATGTAAGAAAGCAGCTAAACAATGTTGTTTCCTCTCGAAGGCTTGAGCAATGTGTTCAGTAACGCGAAGAAGCTGGTGCAACGGAGAATGCCTTTGGCAAAAGCCAAATTGAAAGGGTAGTATGACTGAGGAGGCGGATAAAAATTTGCAAATGCGGATATTCACAAGTTTCTCAAAAATTTTTGACAGGGCCGGTAGAAGACTTATTGGGCGATAACTGGAAGGTTGATGTGCAGGTTTTCCGGGCTTGTGCAGAACTATAACATTGGCATGTTTCCAGCAGGTAGGAAAATAACCTAAGCGGAGTAGGGCATTGAAGAGAGAGGCAAGAAAGGCGAGAAAGATTTTATATTGGGCATACGGTCATGGCCAGGAGCCTTTTTGGATACCAGTATGTGCAATAGGCGGCGAACCTCGCTCCGTGAAGTAAACTTGCACTGGAACACTCGGAGGAAAAAGAGGCTGGTCCTCTATGGCGGAGTTATGAAGAGCATCAGCGACTGGGTTGGGTGTAAAGGCTGTCTCAAAGTAGTCAGCAAATAGCTCGCACTTTTCGCTGTCACTGGAGTAGTGCCGACCTGCGGAACGGAGAGGTGGTATCAGAGGTGATTCCCGTAGAATGCGGCGGGTTTCCTTCCAGAGACTGCTATCTAGTGGGGAAATATTCGACAGATGGCGCTGATACGATGAATGGCGGTACTCTTAATCTATGACGCTGATGAGATTGACGGTGCAGTTGCCAGCAACGACGGATTCGATGCTTCTCTCTCAGTAGCTGAACAATCGTCTGAGGCAATGTTTCATGAAATGGTGGATGGTGGTCTGTTCGCCGGGGGAACAGTGGTAGCCGATCGAATAGACGCAATCACAGTATTGGTGAAATGAGTTATATGCTTCTGTGTCAAAGGAAGGTGCGGGTAGAGCTGCTGGACGAGATGATGCCGAAACTGGTCCCAGTCTACGTGTCCATGTATCAAGGGAGGAACGTAGGTAGAGTAGGTTCTGTCCACCTGAAAGGCTGTAAGAACAGGACAATGATCGGAGTCCATTTCAGGCAGAACGTGCAGGAGGAGGGGTTGCGGAAAGTTCTGTATTAGAGCGACATCAAGAATATCTGGTTGGAGTCTGACGTTATTAGAGTAAAAGGTAGGTGTATCAGGGGCAGCGACGTGGAAACCACAGGTATCAGCAGCTCGCTGAAGACGACGACCGTTAGGTGTGCTGACTCGGCAGCCCCAGAGGACATTTTTGCTGTTGAGTTCTCCTAGAAGAATGGTGGGGGCAGTGGTAGAAAATAAAAAGCGTAAATCCTGAAAAGCGAAAGCGTTAGAGGGTGGTTTGTAGGCTGTCAAAAACGTTGAGTAGTTGGCCATTAGCAGTGGCGACTTGGATAGCACAGGCTTCAAAGCTACGAAGTCGTGGCAGGAAGAGAGAGTGGTGCTTGATACGGCATTTAATTATAATGGCAACTCCTCCGGATGCCACGACAGCGTCACGATCCCGGTAGATTCTATAGCCAGGAATAGTAAACTTCTCAGGAGGGATTAGGTGTGTTTCAGAAACACAAGCATCGTCGGCGTCGAGCCGGGAAAGAAACACAAGGAAACTTTGGCGTTTGGATTTCAGTCAACGCAAGGAAACTTTGGCGTTTGGATTTGAGTCAACGCAAGGAAACTTTGGCGTTTGGATTTGAGTCCGGAAGCTCTGTAATGGTGCCATAAATACCTACAGCTTTTACTATATCGTCGACGTTGGAAGTAAGATCACTTTGAAAACCAGTAATCAAGCTTTGAAGTTTTCGCCAATTGTGTCTAGAGCTTGTCTACTTGAAGTGACAGAACAAGCTTTAGAAAGTGACAAATTCAGGCGATGCACGGCACAAGGTGTATAGAACACGAGAGGTTGACCTGCTAAAATTCGGGATTGAACACCACGAAACTGTCCTGAAAAATTTGCACCACCATCGTAGCCTTGTACCCAAAGGCCTAGCCCCAAGTCTCGCAGTTCATCCAGTATTAATTTAACCCTTCGCCACTTAAATCGTACGTTACAACAAATCTTAGGAATTCTTCCCTCACACAAACCGTGTCTAGATCAATAAAGCGCACGGATAATATTAACTGCTCATTTGCACAGATGTCTATAGTTTCATCAACTAGAATAGAAAATATTTCCTCCTCTTTAACGTCATCTATAATCCTTTTTTCAATTATAGTAGCATAGCAATTTATAAAATCATTTTCGGTGGTTTTGCTTGTTAGAGTAGAATTTTTAGGCGCATTTACAAGATGACTGTGTAATATTTCATCCCCTGCATCGACACGAAACTTAAGAAGCTCCTTAAAATTCTCCTTATTTTAACCTTCGAATTCATGCCCTAAATCTATGGCACCCTCATCTCTGTGACCTCGAAGTGGAATTTTCTGGCGACCGCACAGTATGATAGTCTTCACAATCGAGATCAGTTTCACGCGATTTTCACTAATTGTTTTCATTTCATTGTTCAACTGAAGTTCAACATTCTGTTTTTTCCCCTCATACACTTTTGTAAAATTCTCGCTTTTAAGCAGAGCTGTTTTATGATAGCTGTTTTCCGAATGTTCCCTGAATAGTTGAAGCGCTTTCTTAAATTTCTTTAGAGATTCAGTTACTAGAGCCTGTAATTGCACTCTATTACTACTATAGTTGTCATCTGTTTGCCAGTTGTTATGTGCACTTCGTTTAGTATCAGGAAGTCTACCACCTGAACCTGTCGTATTTTAGACACATCACATTTATTAAAATGCTAGTGACTGCGCTGTGGTAAGATGAAAACCTGAGTACAGAAACTCGACGTTTAACCAACCCGCGTGACCAACAGCAATATAAAATATAGAGATTCTATTCTATTAGTGATGTTTCGAAAGCATAGAAATAAATTTCTTCAAGAATAGCAATAAGGGCCATACTGAAAGTCTTGAGCAACAGTTTTTAAAAATCTTAATCTTAACACTTAATTGTGCCCGTTCCACATGGCTGTTTAAACGATCGTCACATAAAACACGTACCCGCATAGCGGTAAAGAAAAATTCCAATAACTCTGTAAATATTCATCCAATCGAAATGTTGCTTATTACAAAACTTAACATCGTGGGTAAAAACATTTGCTAAGGAACATTTTTGCAAAAACTCCCAAGAGAGGCAAGTTATTTTGATTTATTTAATTTGGGCCCGATTAGAAACCTTCCACCTCAATGGTCCATTCTTTAAGGGGGGCCAACTATCAAACGTAGTACATATACCAGTTTTCATAGAAATCGGTTTGGCCATTTTTGCGTGATGATATAGCATTTGTAGCAATAAAGTAGGATATGACAGGGGGCCCGGGCCTCCTGGCACCCCCCCCCCCTGTATCCGCGCCTGATCACCATTCACTACAACTTCAGCTTCCACATCTTCCCCTGATGAGGACGAGGACGTCATTGGTGATGACCTAGATGCTCTCCTCAGTTTTTAAATAAGTTATTTTATATCTTGTAATCCAATGCACGTGACTTCGCTTTTTTAAATTTTTTTATAAAGATACAGGATGCATAACAGAAATCTAGTTTTTTTTAGGTCTTTTTTGGTCTGTTTTGGACCATATTTAGCTGTAATATTTTTTGCTGTTGGCAACACTGGGTGCTGGATATGTTTGTGGTCGTGCAGGTTATAGTAACGCTGGTGATGATGGGGTTTTGTTGGGTTGGGTTAGGATAGTCTTAGAAGGAATGTAAGCAACGTTTGGTATGTTACATTAGAACATACAGAACTATGCAAAAGAATCGTTAAATGAGGTTAACATGTATAGCACCCCAGGGCACGTCCCTCAGTCCTCTCCTTTTTATCCTTTACATTCACACATTAAGTACATTACCATTTAAGCATAGCCAACTACTTTTATATGCCGACGACTTAGTCTTATATTCCCAAACCCCTCTACATACTGTGAGTCACTCTCCGAACACCCTTTAGGCCGATTTAGACCTCCTTCTTGGCAAGCTCAAAGACCTTGGCCTGACGGTTCACCCTGACAAGTGCGTATCGATTTTCTTTAAACGCGGTCCACCTCTGCTACATGCTAATATGACCATTGGGGAAAATCCGCTGCCTTTAGCTCGATCCGTCAAATTTCTTGGGTTACACCTGGACCATAACCTGAGTTGGAAATCGCAGGCGATACACCTGCACTCATTTCTCTTGGCTTCTAGTACCCTGTTACGCTACTTACAAGGCCGTAGCTGGGGAGCACACCCCCAGAGTCTATACAACATTTTCTTATCTTTATGTCAGGCAAAATTAGACTACGGCTTGATAGTCATTACTCATCTTCCTAAGGTGTGGCAGAGGAAAATAGACTCGGTCCTATATCGCATTGGCAAAGCCATACTTGGGGTAGGGGGCAAACCTTCTATGAATAAGGTTTTCAAGGAGCTGGGAATGCAGCCTCTTCTGCATAGGCAGGTGGTTCTTGCAGTCCGATTTATAGCCAAACTATTTCAATATCGAGAAACGCCATTGTACGCGAAACTCCTGTTAAGTACACGCTTACCACTTTACCAAGTAGTTGCTTCCACACGCCATCCGTTGGTTTACTTAATAGTATTTCGGAAATGCCAAGAATTAGAGGGCATGCCCAGTTTCCCCAGGCTACCGATATACTTAGTGGACTACTTAGTCCACCAACCACAGGCGACTCTTCTGACCGCCGATCTGCATCGCGGGGACCCGTCTACTCCACAACGGTTCCACCACTTCATGTCCCAACACAAGGCATCCATGACTCAACCATTTTTCCACCTATATACCGACGGCTCCGTTACCCCAACAGGTGCGGGAGCGGCGTTCATAAATTGGACAACACTAACGTCGGCACGGGTTTCTCTCCCTGCGGGGTTCTGCAATTATTTTGCTGAGATTTATGCCCTCTACCAAGCTCTACGATCTACTCTTGGTATTTCCAACTCCACGATCCTGTTTTGTTCAGACTCTTTGAGTGCCCTCCGAAGCATCAGCTCACCCAGTATGCATCCGGGGATGGATTGGTGGGAGGTGATGTGTCGACTAGAAATCTCAAAACAATTTAACCGCAGCAATACAATTCAATTCTTGTGGGTCCCGAGACATGCAAATATTTCGGGCAACGAAACCGCAGACCGCCTAGCTAGAGAGGCGGCTCATCTCCCCGCACCGATGGAACCGATAACCCTCCCTTGGAGAGATGCTGCACGGCTTATATACAACCACGTGGTTTCACACCTCTCTAACTATCCCGACGCACCTCCCCTAACGAAGTGCTACCCATGGTTTAAGAAATCCACTCTCAGTAGAGCTGCAATCTCATTGATCTCAAAACTCCGATTAGGAGTCGCCGTTACACCGGCCTACCTATTTAAAATCCGCCAAAAAGCCTCGCCAAATTGTGATTGTGGTGCCTACGGTGATATCAACCACATCTTTCTTAATTGCCCCTCACACGCACTCCCAGTTACGCAATTTATCAGCAGACTAGCCAAGCGTTATGGAAATGGCCCATGGAATATTTCATCCCTGGTATATAGTGCGGATACCGATTTGCCACGGCTACTACTTCGCCATCTCGTTAACTGCAAAATGAAGCTATGATCTGTGCTCCGATCCTCCTTTAGTGATGCAACGTTTATCTCAGTTCTCCTACATATTTCGATTCGACGCAGACATCGATTACTCCTGCCAGGAGTGTGATAGTGCGTCCAAAAACCCCCAAACAACAACAACAACATGTATAGCATACTGGAGCAGTGTACAAGGACATAGGCAATAGCTAGTTGAACATCACGGCTACGTTTTCTAATGTTAGTTTAAGAAAGAGTGGGAGGGAGGAGATGAAACATGAATAATGTAAAATAACGATGAAGAAATATCTCTAAAGAGGTTTGTGATTAAGTTAGGTTAGTCTTAGAAAGACCGTAAGCAATGCTCTAGACGAAAGCATCATACATTTACAAAAGGATGAAGTTCATTCGTGAAAGCATAACACATCGCTAAAAGGGGTCTGTCTACGTACTCATTAAAAGTATCAAACATGCTAAAGACCTGAGAACACCGAAAAACTCGGGCCCAAATGACCTAGCTGTCGACGGGCCCTTAAACCCCACTCACTCACTCACTCACTCACTCACTCACTCACTCACTCACTCACTCACTCACCCCCGGAAAATTCAGGAGAAACCTTCAAAAATTCGTAAAAATCCCCACAATGCCGCAAAAGTGGCTAAAATACCTATCAAACTCCTAAATAGCATTAACATTCCGTGAAATGTTTAGAAAATGCTTAGGGTTCGCACATCAGGGGTCTAATAGCTTCAAAGTATCTAAAGTTGCTGAAAAACATTGCAAACGAATGCGAAATGTCTAAGCCTGAAACGGTACGGTGTGAAGGTTAGAATAGGTTATAGAAGAATAGAATGCTGAAGTAAACTAAGAATTAAATTGGTTAAGTTAGGTTAAAATATCTTAATAAATAGGAAGGTTTATGCTCCCTTACGTTAAGTAACGTTAGGATAGGTTACACGAGTAGAAGTATGGGATTTAGGCAGGCGCGGATACAGGGGGGGGGGGTGCCAGGGGGCCCGGGCCCCCTGTCATATCCTACTTAATTGCTATAAATGCTATATGTGTGTTACCTCATCATCACGCAAAATGGATAAACCGATTTCTATGAAAATTGGTATAGGTATGTACTACCTTTAAACATTGTTTCTTTCAGTTAAATATTTAGCTAGTCATGTTTTAGCATGAATTTAATTATTAAGAAGTGGTAGTGGACCGGAACCGGGCGCCCCATCGAATATTTCTAGATCCGCGCCTGGGTTTAGGTTATGTTAAATTATGAAAGACCAGAGTAAAAACAGTGGGACCTAGGTTAGGTTAGCTTAGGTTAGACGAGTAGAACTATGGAGCTTAGGTTAGGTTAAGTTAGGGCGGCGATGTGGGGCGAGGTGTTATTATGTTGAGGTAATATATTCAAACAAGATAGAAAGCTCTTGCGTTAGGCGGTATACATTGATATAGTGAACGATATACCTACTCAACTATCATGAACGCTCATAAACATACATACACTGCTATAGGCTAAAAGTTAACCCTAGAGATTCCTTCAAACATCTACAACGTCCTGCTTCCCCTACCACCTTACCTAGAATCCTGAGATCACCAGTCGGTCTGGGTGGCTCAGTTGGTTAGACGCTGGCCTCCTAATCCCAACCCGCGACGGGTTCAAATCTGGCCCAGACCGATGGTTTTTAAGTGTGCTTAAAAACGACAGCTCCATGTCAGTAGATTTACTGGCATGTAGAAGAACTCCTGAGGAACAAAATTTTGGCAACCGGCAACGATGTCATCCTGGCAATTGACAGCGTCGTTAAACAAACAAATATTTTTTTCTTAGATCACGCATGGCGGCCATCTTGCCCATAAAAACTGCGCCAGCTTCCCCCCAATTAATATATAATATATGCATACAATAATTTGCTCGTTTAAATATATAAGATAAGGGATAGAGGCTCCAAAAAGGACTGTCCTGGCTAATACAGTCTGGTCGGCTTAACTATAACTCATGTTTTACAGTTTTTTGACAACAGAATATTGAATTAATGTTTGATCTCAAGGTTCCAACGTGCGCTCCTCGCCGTTGTAGAAAAATCTACGACGCCCTTTTCATGTTTTGCACCTGTTTGTAACATTAGTAACTACCAATTATAAACCAAATCAAGAACGGGCTAATTCTAGCGCCACTTTTTCGCCATCGTGATCTTTGCGTTGGCTAAACTGATATTTGTGTCTGGTAAGTGGAAACGTTGGCAGAGCTGGTTATTATGAAATGTAAGACTTAAGACGATACTTGGCTTCTTGGCTTGAGTGGAGGAAATTTAATGGCCTAGTGTGTGATATGCCTATCGGTAAAAAAACAGTTTCAAATGCTGTGATTTGTAGACTACAAAGTAATATCCACAAAACTGGTATTAGTGATTATGCTGTGGTAAGTAATTTTTATATTTATTAAAATGCAGAAGTGACTAGCGTCAAATTGTCAGTAGTTGTACATTAAGGATTTACTTCGGTACAAGATCTCGTATAGAAATATACGTTGGGGCACTGTAAGTTGATGTTGATTCCTCATTGCGATAATGGTGGTGGTTAGCATTTCCTAAATTTATTTTTTGGCTTATTTCAACTTTATTGGTTTTATTTTCTGCGGACTTAGCATTTCAAATAAAAAATGCATAATCAATTTCTTTCAAAAAATTGATACCAATTAACTCGTAACTGTGGGTGAAGCTGTTAACTAACGTCACTAGGAAAGGCAATGAAGATATTTTACGATCATTATTGCAAATAAGGCATTTGAGCAGCCCAGTATTTGGTTTGATGAAAATAAACTAATGAAACCAATTGGTTAAGATTTCGTATCTGCTAAACATGCTGTTTCATCAGATATACTTAGGTTAGTTAATCCAGGGTAGGTGCAAAGTTATCCTGAGTTAGTAAGTATGGTTTAGGAATATAATATTGTCTCATTGAAGTCATTGGGGCCACCCACCGTCCCTTTTAAGGGACTTTTACTTTTACAAGCTTATACATCTGCAGCTACAGATATAGCTAACTGTGTGAATTACTGTCTATTGTGTAATAATAGAAATAGAGCAATAAAGGAGTACAATATAATTGCTACATATGCGCAATAATCAATGTTGAGTGCATACACAATTTAAACATGTAACTACTTTGTTTCAAGTATTTACATCCGTAAGTAGATACACAAGAAGAATTATATCTTGAGTGTGAATTATTGTCAATTATGTGTATTACTACAAGTCTAGCAATAAATGGGTGCAGTGTAATGCTACATGTGCACAAAAAGGATGTTAATGTGTTTTAGCACTTTAACCAACTTATTTTAGTTAATTTGGAAGTAGCCGTAACTAAGTAAATGATTAACTGTCAGGTACAACAGTTGCATCATTGTTGAAACTCCTCATGCAATATTTCTTGGACTTCCCATAAATGCAGAGCTTAAGTGGAGGAAACACTGAAATCATACAAGCAAAACTTGGCTCGGCATGGTTTGCATTAAGAAACCTAAACAATTTTATTAGTCAAATGCCTCAAGGTCAGTATATTTTGCTTATGATCATCCTCCTGCTACGTGGAATAATGTTTTTGAGTAATTCTGTACTCAATAGAAAGTGTTTGTGCTACAAAAGAGAGCTATGCAAATCCTATGTGGTGTTGGGCCTTGTGATCCCAGTAGGCCATTGTTTAAAACCCCTAAAATTCTCTCTGATGGCTTTGTAACAAACCATGCTGTGCAGGATCGTAGTAGAGTATGTGATTTGTACATAGTACAATGCATGATTTAAAGCTATTCCAAAAACAGCGATACTTTTCTGGGATAAAATTTGATAATCATCATTCATGGGCCAAACTTCCACAGACCAACCCTGTTAAAAAGTTAATAAAATGGCATTGAAACGGTATAAAAGTTACTCTAGAGTGTTCTCCGTAGTTAAAAAGCTCCCCAATATTGCATCAGAGAAAGATATTTGTCTACTTTGGTCATCTGTAGTAGAAGATTGTTTATGTTACGGCTGGTAATGTTTGGGAGCGCCATGTTAGTTTAGCTTTGGTTAAGTTAGGTGTAGCTTAGTTTTTTAGGTTCGAGGATTAAATTGAGAAAGGTGAGGGACAAAGAGAGTGTAGAGGAGGAGAGAAGAGGCAAAGTGTACAGAAACTGTGCTTCAATGTCCTTTTTCATGAGCGTTATCTCTAAAATTTTTGGCTTTTTTTTTGTGGAACTTCGGGAATTTTCTTCGGCAGTTTGAGGCTTTTTTGGAAGCTAGATTTTGGGTACGTATTTATACATGCCTAACCATTATTTTGGGATAAAAAAATTCTATTTTTTATGGGGTTGGTCTGCGGAAGTTTGCCAGGCAATTCTAAGAAGCATCAAATCTGAAAAGTAGGTAATCAATACCCCTATAATGTGGAAGAAAATTTTAATGTCAAGGGGTAAAGACATTAAGTTGGAAGTATATGCTATAGGTATAGGTGGGGTTACATCTTACTCTTAGGTTTTTCTGTTTTACTTAAAGCATGGAAAAACAAGAAATGATGGACATGTAGAAACTAAGCAGTGTTCAGTTAAATACTGCAACAGTTGGTAGTATTGCATTTTCTAGTTTTGTGAACAATGTAACTTTCATTTGTTATTGTTATTTTTGGTGTGAAAAAGGTAACTATAAGTAAACAACTACGTTAAAACCATAAGATGTGAGTTTGTATTAAAAGTAAATGAATAGACAGAAGACCCAACAATTGATTACCCTGACGTGATAAACAGAAACCGACGTAGTTTAAAGTATACATAATAAGCAGAAGCCGATGTGAGCATGGAGAAGAAAATGTAGTGGCAGACCATGAAGATGAACTTGATAACCTATGTTCTAATCCTCATGCTTCACTGCATCCTAAGAAGCAAACAACTCCAAGAGGAAGACAACTATGGTGTGAAGCCTCCATGACCAACGTGCGCCCATATATTCCACAATAATTCAGATTTGGTGTTTTCCAACATTATCACAACATGGTACATCCAGGAATTAAACCCTCAGTGAAGATGATAACATGCAGATTTATCTGGCAAGATATAAAAAAAGACATAAGCCAGTGGGCAAAAACATGTATTGCTTGTCAGAAGAATAAAATCACCAGACATATTCGAACACCTCTTGAGAAGTTTCCAGATAATGATGAACATTTTAGAGTCATCCATATAGACTTAATTGGATCCCTACCATCAGAAGAATATGTTTATTGTCTTACATGTATAGACAGGCTCACTAATTGGACTGAAGTTGTTCCTCTTAGACACATTCGAGCAGAGAGTATAGCTCAAGAGTTCTTTAATAACTGGATCACTCGATTTGGAACACCACAACAAATGGTGACTGATCAAGGAACACAGTTTCAGTCAGAACTATTCAAGGCATTGGCAAAGGTATGTATGTGGCTGTAAACTAACTACAACCACTCTATATCATCCACAATCAAATGGTAAAAATGAATGATTTCATCGCACACTAAAAGCATCTATCTGCGCTAATAAAAATCTCAAATGGAGCAGCACATTACCTACAGTTTTATTGGGACTACGCCATTCATTTAGAGAGGATAGTAATGCCACAATTGCAGAAATGGTATATGGTACTTCACTCAAGTTACCTGGGGATTCTTTCAACACTCCTGAAACAAAAATAAATGCAGACATGCCAATGTTTGTAACACAATTGAGGAAATTTATGAATCAACTTAAACCTGCTGAGTATCTACATAAGTCAAAAGAAACACCATTTATATTTCAAGATATTTATAAGACAAGCTATGTGTTTATTATAATCGACAAGGTGAAATCAGCATTAGAATCACCATATGAAGATCCTTATGAAGTAATAGAACAAACCGCAAAAGTGTTTACTGTCAAAGTAAAACACCAAATAAAAAAGATATGTATAGATAGATTAAAACTGGACTATATTCTGGATCAGGATGAGAACATACCACACCATGCTGGAGAACTCAAGATAGTGCGTACGCCTGCAAACACTGTGGAAGCTACAAGAACAGGATGAGAAGTGCGATTGCCAATCCATTTCTGGAGGGATTGAAGTCCATATAGACTGAGAAGGGGGTGATGTAGGAACTAAGCAGTGTTCAGTTAAATACTGCAACAGTTCGTAGTATTGCATTTTCTAGTTTTGTGAACAATGTAACTTTCATTTGTTATTGATATTTTTTGTGTGAAAAAGGTAACTATAAGTAAACAACTACGTTAAAACCATAAGATGTGAGTTTGTATTAAAAGTAAATGAATAGACAGAGGGCCCAACAATTGATTACCCTGACGTGATAAACAGAAACCGACGTAGATTAAAGTATACATAATAAGCAGAAGCCGATGTGAGCATGGAGAAGAAAATGTAGTGGCAGACCATGTATCAAGAATTGAAGAAATAGAACCGATTGATTATGAAGCTATTGCACAAGCCCAGGTTGAAGATGAACTTAATAACCTATGTTCTAATCCTCATGCTTCACTGCATCCTAAGAAGCAAACAACTCCAAGAGGAAGACAACTATGGTGTGAAGCCTCCATGACCAACGTGTGCCCATATATTCCACAATAATTCAGATTTGGTGTTTTCCAACATTATCACAACATGGTACATCCAGGAATTAAACCCTCAGTGAAGATGATAACATGCAGATTTATCTGGCAAGATATAAAAAAAGACTTAAGCCAGTGGGCAAAAACATGCATTGCTTGTCAGAAGAATAAAATCACCAGACATATTCGAACCCAACAGACATGTGCTGTAATTATACGTATTTGATGTTAGTGTATAGGAAGATTAGATTGCATTGTGTTCAATGAGTTCTCAAGTAGACATAGGCCTGTGAACATTGAACATGTCGATTGAAATGCACACATGTGTCAAAGGAAATCTACAGTATAGCATAAAAAACACTTTACCTACATATAGGCACAAAAAACAAAACAGGGATAATTGAGAAACACAATCAAGTCTTCTCTGTAGTTATAAGACCAATTTAATGTGTATTTACAAATACAAATTAAACTTTGTTATAAGCCTTTACAAGGCTTTTCCTGCCCTCTCCCGTTATTAGGTATATAATTAGCAATGAATGGCATCTTTTGTCTGTTGTTCAATATATACACATTTAAGTAGCATTTGAACAGTCATCAAATGTAATTAACAATTATTTGTTACTAAAGAAGCTAGAGACTACTTATAAACCTACATCTAATATCTTTAAATGAGCAGTTCTTGTATATATGTGTGTGTGTGTGTGTTCCGCGCATCTTGGGAATGACTCCAAAGATTTGGATCAAATTTCATATTCAGATAAGGTTTTGCTTAACTATATCTATATAGGTGTCATTCCTGAAAAAAATGTGATTTTACATAAAAAATAACATTTTTTATTCCCTCTTCTACAGAGCAATCTTTGTACTATCTTTCACAAAAGTAAATAACCATCTTCAGTGAGACCTGCACAAAGGGCCGCCTAATTCTCAGGCTTGCTTGCATAGGTGCTATGAGAATTAAATTAGTCATATGCTTTCCATGCTGTTTGGAGGACATGGCAGCCATGTCACCTCATAACTCACCTCACGTCACCTCGTAGTGTTGAAAAGCAATATTTCAGCAATCCTTCTACATTAATAGGCAAACATTGCAGATTCAACTTCAGTGCACCTGCAGAACATATGTTCTTATGGTGTTTCTGTTAAGCTGTGGACTAGAACTAAAATGATTCAGTTTTGGTGCTAGACTTACAGAATTTGAGTTTAATCAGTCAGACCAAATACCTGTATTTGCTATAGTTGAGCTGTTTAAGGCGTATTCTTTCAAATGATCAGTGTTTGCTGGTGTGGGTTTGAATGCCATTTAACATATTGCTTTTTATTTCCCCTTCTCTGTTTTCTTTCTTAATAAGAACATTATTATATATATAACCCATGCGAAATATAAAATTGTACAAACTAATGGAATCTTTCTGATAAAGCTCCTACTTTAGGTATTTTTATTCTGCATACTGTTGTAGCTTTTCTCACCGTCTTATGAATGCTGCAGTATGATTGAAATTTTACAACTGAATGCTTCATAAGATAATCAATTGCTGAAAATGAACCAATGGAGCATGACTACCTCAATTGTCAACCATTCCTCCTGAAATTAATATTCCCCTTTAAATATGCACATTCAAAAGCATCTCTATAAATTTTGTAGGCTATTAACATATTAAAATATATAAACATGTAATAGTGCAAATGCCAGTGAATAACGTAATTCATGACATTAAACATAACAGAACAGGATACAGTTGTAGATTACTTGAGGGTGAAGCAACCTTTGCACCCAGCAAGGTGGTCATGTCATTTATTTCCAAGCACGACACGTCATGTCCCCATTAACTCAATTTCTAGCAGTGTGCCTTCATCCAATTCTCCATTCCTGATAAAAAGCTGTAGAGAACTAAACACATTTGTTAATTTTGTATTTCAGAAAATAAACATGTGGAAGACAAGGATCACACCCTTGGCAGCTAGCAGTTCTGAATTTCACAGTCAACGACAAAGTCATTGTGGCTATTCTTCACTGGAACAGTCGTGCTGTATCATATGATATTAATCTTGCTGTCACTACCTTAGCAGCTAATTTCATTGCAAGGCAGAAAGTTCGTGTGCACCTTTAGAAATGGTTTAAAAATTACCTTTTGTTTTCTAAGTATTTGCTTACATATATTTAGAGGAATAAGAAAAGGGAATATTTCTATAACAAGCATGAGTATCATAGTATTTTGTTTGGAGTTTTAGCTTGTTTGGTGTATTTTTATTAATGACAAATGAGATTGAAATCATTAATATCAATAGTTAATTTATATTTATTGCCTACTAAGAATATACGCTTATCTTCAAGAACAGGAACGTCTTTAAAATGTTATCTATCTTGGAGAACCCTTTTAAAAAGCATAACTTTTGGAACATTTATTTTATTATTTCTAGCACTTAAAGGTGCTTGTAATGTAAGAGCCTTGTTTGCTTTTTGTTTTCTGTGCAGATAAAGTGATCATCACAGCACAAAATTTTGTTTTAACGTCCTGCAAACAAGGAGCACAAATAATCGCTTTGATTTAATTTGCAACAGAAAGTATTTAACTGTTTCGTATCTTCAGTTAAGGTTATTAAATCATCACGCTCTGAATTATTACACTGGACAACAAATTTTTACTTTTTGTTTGCGACAAGAACGATACCTCACTTTTCTTATGGATTACTCTACGCTGAATATGAATATGACAACAAGCATGCTAGATTGGTTCTGGTTTGAGAATAATATTAAGGAAAAACACAATGGTAATTTTTTTCTATGGAAATATGTCTGATGTCTTGTAAAATATATTTGTGATTACTTACCTTTACTAAATATGCTTTCTATTTGCTTCCTTCTTGTAGTCAAGTTGACGGCCATCCCTGATGACTGTTCAACAGTAGTCAGCAGGCATTCTTGCACTCCACGTTCCGTGGTAACGTTTACCCATTAATGAATATTTGTTGATGCAAATGTTTGCCAGGCTCATCACTCCACAACTTTTAACAAAACAATTTAGATGGGAGTATAAAAAGTGTAATTTAAGGGACATGTTGCATCGCATTTTGTTGAAAAGATGACAGCAAATTTACATCAAGATTATCACAATTTCCAGCTCGTTTGTTTCCCAAAAGGTTGTTTAGGACTTCTGTGAAAGAAATCCATGCCTGTTGCTTAGCATCATTTAAAAGATGTTCAAATATCTCTTCTTGGTGAACTTGAATTTGTGGGGCAACAAAAATTCCTTCCTTTAACTGGGCCTCAATAATTCTAGGAAATTTAGTAACTAGGTTAGGTATTTGAATGCGAGTCCACTTTGGTCAACTTTTTAGCAAAGTTTTTGATGAGACTAAGTTTTATGTGTACTGGAGGAATTAAAATGTTCTTAGGTTCTACCAGAGGTTCACGTTTTAACATTTTTCCAGTTTCCATACCTTGATATAATGAAATGAGAAGCTCTATCTCTACTGTCTATGAGATAACAGTGGTTAGTGTAGTCTAGTTAGAGTCCAGTTAATATTGCAATTACTTTGAAGTCTGCTCATATTTTTCATTTATATGTGCTATAATTAATTGAATCAAGGAGTTTCAGGCTGCCACATGATTCCTTCAAATGCACGCAATAACCAATAGGAATTGACGGCAACTGATAACCATTATGTAGTAATACAGCTTTGAGACATAATTTTGAAGCACCTATAAACATCTGCCACTGATCAGAGATGTGATTAATGTTCAAAGCACTCATTAAGCCACTAACATCACTGCAGAACACTAAATTGCCTCCCTCAGCAAAATATTTCCTGTGATGTTTCTGATGGTCACGAAAAAATGTCACCTTCACATTGTCAGCAAGATAGCTTCATCGTTGCAATCTGGAGGCTAACAGCTCTTCCTTGGCTTTAGAAAGTTCTAGGTCTCTGACTAAATCATTTAATTCATTCTGGCTAATTTTGTGATGTTGAGATTTAATATCAGGTGAAAAGTCAGATCTACAGTATCTAGTCACAATTTCCTGTCATCAGTAACGTGCCATACTATAAAAAAAATCTGATGTGTTGCACTCACATGACTTTCTCTACTCTGGAACTAACCATTCCTACAAACTCTTATTCCTATATGTTCATGTTAGTTGAAATAAACATTTGTTCAAATTATCTTATTGCTTATTTCCTTGTAGACGCAAGATGAATATTAGAATACAGTAAGCTTTGTGCAATAGTCAAATCTTTTAAACCATTGAGATTCCATTCTCTTTGCATACTTAACATATAAAAAAATGAACAATGATATTCCATTTCACGAAAGGTTTAAGTTTTCGGAAACTCACACATATAACAAGGAATATCTCCGAAATGGTTCACCCTACAAGAAAATTTATTTGGACATAAATTGTCCAAATTGTATTTAAGCTAGATCTACATTTTTTGTGTAGTATGATTTGGTCTATCTCTTAATGGTTTACCAGTTCTGCAAAAGTCATCAGAGTAAATACGTCTACAGGTATATGTTGACAGCTTTGCTGTTGTGAGTCAGATATTGAGTAGCATAAACAAATGAGATACCACATGCAGCATATACTTGATTATCTGTGGTCCACTATTAAATTACTGGCATATCTTCTATAACTACATGATCTTGTTAGTTTGAAGTGTCAGATAAGAGAACATAATGTGACACATGATTAGTGAATAAAGTTGCATAAACAGCAGACTGCTTTGTCTCGTAAAGTACATACATATTTTGTTTAACTCTTAACTGGTACTATCTGTCCATATAGGTATCCATGCTAACATATTAGTGTACGTTGGCAGCACTGATCTATTTTACAGTCCTGTCCATTTGGTTGTATGTCAGTTAATATTTATCTGTGTTGAGTCATCTGTCATTTATTCTGGGCGTTCTCATCATTATTGTTGACCATACATAGCCTATAAGTCTGATATTACTTAAATGTTTGCTTCTATTCTGCTATTGCATTTTATGTGTGAACATTCAAAAATCATAAGATACCTTATTTGACTTGACTCTGGGGTCTCAGTCTAAGGGATATATGAATAGCGACCACAAGGTACCCATGCTGAGCAGAACATTACTTCCACTTACTGGTGTTTTGCTCTTCATGTAACTTTTCTATCTGACCTTACCTAGGTCATCTCTTATTCTCTTCCGACCCCGATGCAATTAGGGTTCCCAAGGACTAGGGAGTCTTTATTTTTCCAACCTCGCCATTTCTCTAATTTCTCTATAAAATCTTAACCCCTAACATGCTGACCTGTCATGGCATGCAATATGTCCTCTGATTGGTAATCAGAGGATATGGTCTGTGAATTTATTTTGATAATTCTCCTGGTCAGGTCGGTGAGACCCGTAAACCAACGACAGGTGTGGTCCTCCAGACATTCTGGGGGTTGTGAGAGAGCGATGTGACCGCCCAAACATAAAAATATGGTGCTCTCTAAAAAGCGGTTACTATTACTGCTATTGCTCTCTTCAATATCATCAGTGAAAAATATTGGAGAGCAAGAGGGTTAATGGCTTCATTGTCAGAAATCCAGCATTAGCTAACAACAACATACGTCTACAGATGGTATAGCCAGAAAATTTAAGACATACATTTCATTTGTCATAAAAATATCTCAAACATATGACATTTTAATCACAATCGTCAGAGCCATTTTCAAGAAAGTAAAAAGTTTCGAAAAATTTTCCATGTAAAGGTTAGTTTAGGGTGGGGCTATTTTCTTCAAAATCTTCGTGTCACATCCTTGAAAGACAAACTTAAATATCAACTTTGGTTTTTAACCTACTTTTCGTTCTTGAGTTATGCTTTCCTCAGACTGACATCCACACGCGCACACACACACGTACACACACAGTTTTTCTAAAAATGCTGTGTTTGGATTCAGGGGGTCTCAAAACATATATTTCCGGTGAAACCTCGACATCAAATTTTTGGGTGGAATACAATACTTCCCCTACTTACCAGCAGAGAAAGTAATAAGAAACAACTAGCAATTTACAGTAATATTTTCCCATAAGGGGTGCTCAGTTAATTAAAACTTGTCTATACCACTCATGTCGCAATTTCCCTGTTGACCAGTGTTATTTTGATTAAATTTCCTTCATGTTAGAAGACGTCTTAACAGAGGTTCTCTGCTGTTTTTCACATGAGTCTTAAAGTTTAGACCAGCTTAAATATAAACAGCTACACAAATGATCATGATTCATCTCTCTCATTTCGAAACTACATAATATTGTGGTGTTCCTTTATCTGTGGTTTCACAAGAATTAAGTTTATTTAGGTTGGCAATAACAAGGCCATTGGTGGGAGAAGACAAGGTCAGGAGAAGGCTAAAGCTAGCTGCACGTGCCAGCTGGGACTCGCTGTGTGTGCACTTGTCCTAGGAGACGGGCATGTTTCGTCCGTCCTCCTAGGCGCTAGCCTAGTGGGCATGTAATTAAGTTACTTATGTGAAACAACCATGAAACACATCTCTGCCTACAGTGACCCCAGGTGTGTGTGTGCGTGGGTGGGTGTGGGTGTGCATGTGTACCTTTATGTAATTGTAATCTCATATTTTTAGAATTTAAAGTAAATGACTTGTGAGTTGTTAGGAAATCTCCGAGTTTGATTCAATAATGGAATGTAAGCCTTCCCAGTAATCTCTGGTACCAAAAGTAGCCCTACCTCTGATGTTATTGCCCCTAGTCGAAGCCTAATTAGTAGGGTTACGACAATATATACTCTTATTTTTTTGCCTTAACGCTCCTATTAGATTAATAACAAGAATGATTTTCTGTTTTGATAATTACTTATACCAAATAACTCATCTAAAGATGAATGACTCATGAGTGTTAGAATTAAATAAATAAATTGAGACATGTTTGAAACCCTGAAAGAAAGATTAAGTTACCGATTTCTGGCAAACAAGAATCAATTTTAATTTCCAGTTTACAAAGTAGACATCTACTGCTATGCAAGGTGGAGGGCTTGACTACTAAGTTAATTTTAGTGAACTATAACGCCTATCACATAATATCACGTCTTAAGTTTAGAACATAACTGCTGCCTGTAAGTCATCACGTATTCAGTATTCAATCCTGCTCGTGCATGAGCGCGAATCTGTTAGATATTATTTTCAATTAATGATACTTCTCCGATCGGGTACGTGCAGTTACTATTATATCGTTTTATCTTTGTCTGTCTCCAATGAAAGCAATTAATGAAACAAACTGAACACTGCGATACTTGTGCTTCTTATAGAAATATTCCCTTTTCTTATTCCTCCAAATAAATGTAAGCAAATACTTAGGAGGAAAAAAAACAAATCTTTAACCATTTCTAAAGGGGTACACAAACTTTCTGACTTGCAGTGAAATTAGCTGCTAAGGTAGGGACAGCAATCTTAATATCATATGGTACAGCACGAATGCCCCAGTGAAGAATAGCCAAGAGCACTTCGTCGGTGACTGTGAAATTCAGAAGTGCTAGCTGCTGGGGGTTCGATCCTCGTCTTCCGTATGTTTATTTTCTGAAATACGAAATTAACAAACATGTTTAGTTCTCTATAGCTTTTTATCAGGAATGGAGAATCAGATGAAGGCACACTGCTTGAAATTGAGTTAATGGGGACATGGCAACGTTCTGTCGTGCTTGGAAATAACGACATGACAACTTTGCTGGGTGTAAAGGCAGGGCTGCCAGCAGTCCCTAAAAATCCCTAAAAGTCATTATTTTTCACAAAGTCCCTAAAAGACCTTAAAAAGTCAATTATATATAAGAAAGAAATAATGTTGATTTAAACATCATTTGTTTTCCACCTAAAAAGAGGTTGACATTCATGTATTGGCTGGCTACGCAATACACACTAGGCTCTACACAGCTGTTTAGATTTTGTTTGTTTGTGTTGTGACTCGGTCTCTGGATGCAGTTGATTCCTTACTTTTGGACAAGAAGACATAAAGGTGTGTCCTGAACTCATTACATAAGGTAAGTTTTTCTGCACTATGTATTATTTTATTGATTTTACTTTTTTAATTTTTGGTGATATAGGGCTATAACTTACTCAACTTATATGACAGCAGTAGCTAATGTAATTTATAGTGCATTTTACTTCTGCAGAAACTGAAAATCTTCATTAAAGATTGATACATTTTAATGTATTCACTATTTCTAAAAATACTATTTAATAGTGTACTAGTAAATGTTGTTTCTGTTTTTTTAGAACCATGGGGAAATGAATAAAACAGATCCAAATGGCTACAATATATCAGATTGGGCTTCTCAGAAAAATGATTCAAGTAAAGTGTTTTGCAAGCTTTGTTTAAAAACTTTTAGTGTATTAAAAGGCTTTGAGAGGATAATTCAACATTCAAAAGGTGAAAAACACAAAGAACTTTGCAAACACAGTTTGGCACCTTCTCAACTTCGGTTAACATTAACTTCTTCAGAGCCATCGACTTCAAGTTCCAGCACTATCAGCAGTGATTTGTCTACTGTAAAACTTCATAGTGTATGTGATAAAACTACTACAGCAGAGCTCATTTGGGTGTTGAAATGTGTTTCCTCGGACTATCCATTTAAGTCGTGTGTTGATCTGAGCATTACATTTCATGCAATGTTCCCAGGCATTGAACTAAATGATTTTTCTTTGAGCTTTACCAAAGCTACCTATATGGTTACAGATGGCTTAGCTTCTTATTTCCACCAACAAGTTATTAACGAAATAGAAAATGTTCTATTCTGTGTGTGCTATGATGAAACCACTAATGCTGCAGGTCAAAAGGAACTGCAAACATGGGTTCGTTTCCGGTCTAATAAAGAATGTAAAGTAGTGACTAGACATCTGCAAACTTTTTTTATTGGAAGTGCCACAGCTGTCGACTTTTAGAGAAGTTAAACAATGCCATGGACAATGCATCACTTTCTAGGAGAAACCTTATCATGCTGGGCAGTGTTGGGTCAAATCTGTCTTATGAATGATCAGTTGATTGTTGAAAGAAAGAAACCATTGTTAGATTTGGGAACTAGTAACATTCATACACTGCATAATGCTTATCAGTATGCCCTTGAGGAACTTGGTGACAGTGGATCAGAATTAATTTTGTGTATCGGTTTCTCAAGGACTGGCCTTCAAGATGGGAGGTTTACTCCTATATCCAGAAAAAGCTTGGAGTTCCCTCAACTCGATTTATCAAACATGGGCCATCATGGTGGCTTTAATCTGGAAGATGCTGCTAGAGTTATACAACAGTAGAATGCCATTAAGGAATACTTTCTATGATACACACCATTGAAAAAAAAGTATCATGAGTAAATCTACCTACTTGAAGATAGTAAGGCTCTTGAAATTACCTACAATTAAAGCTGAAATGGCAAGTGCAAACTTATTTTGTCGTTTTACAGGATATTTTCAAAAAGAAGAGCCACTTGTGCGTATATTATATGACGAAATCAAATTGCTGGTAAAAACTTTAGTAGGACAAATATGCAAGACTATTTCAGATGATATAAATGAAGGTACACTAGCTGAAGAAAATCTTCTGCTTCTCCAAGATGTATTTGTTGGAGAGGAAGTCAGTGTGGAACTGGAAAAGGTAACTGAAATACAAAGACTGCAATTCTTGAAAGCGGCACAGCAACATTACAGTGCTGCAGCAAAACACATTAAGGAAGTCCTTATTCCGTAATCCATTGTTAAAATGTTTTTAGTGTTTCCAGCCTAATAAAATAAAATTAGATCAGAGCTGTCATGACATACTATTAGCAAAGCTCTTCCTTTGAACATAAATACAAATTGTCCTTCAACATACAATTGATACAGTTTTCTATGATTGAAATATAAATGCAACGTATTACATTCACACACTTCCCTTTACTAATTCTTCCTTTACGAGACACACTCTTCCTTCCCTATTCACCCTTTAACATACAATTCACACATTTTGCTATATGTTTGAAATAGAAATGTATTACATTCATACTATTTTCTCTACTCACTTTTGTTTTACGTAACAATTCACACGTTATTCTCTATTGTTTATAAACTTCATACATACCAACACCTATACATATTGTATGTTGAAGAGCAAGTAAACTCCAAAACTGGTTGACCGATCGCCATGAAATTTGGTATATCTGTCTTTTCATGGCAAAGGTTTTTATGCAATCCATTTTACCACGCAACATATTACGTTCACATGGTTTTCTCTACTCCCTTTTCTTTTAAGTAACACACTACTCCCTCTTCTACAAGCAATCCATACATTTGAAATATAAGTGCAATGTATAGCACTCATATGTTTTTTTAACTCATTGTTCTTTTAATAAACAATCGCATTTCTTTCACTACTCCCTCTTTGATGAGCAATTTAATTTTCTATATGCTTGAAACAGTAATGTGTATTACATTCACATAGCGTTATCCACTAGCTTTTCTTCCTGTAGTATTTGTTATTGGTCAACAGTGCTTTTGCTGAGTGTCGTTCTGGTGTTTTTTTATAAAAAGTATAGTAGTTAAAAAGTAAAGTTGTCACAGTTGGTGTCAGGAGTGCAATGAAAGCCAAGATATGGAACAGTTGATGAAACATATGTTAGCCAAGATGAACCTAATGGGAAATGAAATGAATTCCGGAATGCGGCAGATGTAAACAAATATGAAAGCCGAATTGAAAAAAGCAAAGTACAGAATGGAAAACATGAAAATGTATAGGAGTGTCCTATATGAAGATAAGCTATCAAAGAATACTAACAAACAACTGGTCGTGATTAGGGAAGCCATGTAAGAGCTCGACGGAAAGATGAAGAATGTTGACCAAGTTATTAATGCCCTGAAGCATAGAGTCTATTGCAGCACCAAAGAACTGAACTCCATGGTGGAACAAATGCTCCATGAAAACCTCAAACTAGGTGGATATCTATGGGGGAGGCCTATGTTCAGCAGTAGACATTTTACTGCTGAAATGATGGTGCTTATGAAATATTTATATGTGTCTATGTCTCTTGTATCTTGAAAATGACTCTTAACAATTGTAACAAAACTTTTTATTAAGTTAATGTTTTGCTTTTCAAGTTTATCTAAATTTCGTATCCTTTCCCAAGAAACAAGATTTCATAAAAAAAGAGGGGAAATGCTGAGCAAATCTCGGTCGCCCGGCTACTAAGCGTTAACATGATAACAGAGCGAGTAGAAAGAGAAAGTGTGATCACTCCACTGCTCTTCCATATGATTATACAAGAGCTACCTGGTGCCTCCGTCAGGTGGCAGCAAAGTCGTTAGTGTGGCTATTAAACACGTTTCGCTGGGCATTACATTGGAGTATTGTTGTGTATGGTTGCTGTGTTTGTTACAGTGCGATGAATTATGATTAATTTTTATGAAACTGTGAATTTATAGAAATAATCAACATGCCTATGTGTTTCGTGCCTGGTTGTAGATCTGGATGTAACAAATCTAAAGGTAAACAGTTCTTTACACCTCCAAAAGATAAACTACTGTTTTCTAAATGGGAGAGGGCCATACCAAGAAAGGGCAAGTGCCTTTCACCTAATAGTTACGTGTGTGAAGAAGAACTTTTGATAAAGGTAGACAAGTTTGTAGTTAATGGAGAAAATGTAGAGATTGCAAGGCAAAGATGGAAGTTAATGCCTCATGCAGTTCCACATCTTTTCCCTAATCTTCCTAAATACTTATCACGGCCAATACACTCCCGTAAGCCTCCTTCACAGCAACCATCAAAAAGGATTGAAGGAGATACCAATGTAGAAGACAGTGGGAATCATGGAGAAGGCTTCCAAAATACGACTGTTAATCTTCCCCTCACAGGTGATACCAGTAGACATTTTAGTAATAAATTAGGCCTACTAAAGAAAAGGTTAAAGCAACAGCAGCATCATATAATTAGACTAAAATGCCAATTGAAAGTAGCCAATGCCAAGATTCAAGTACTTGAAAGGAAAGTAAATGGAAGTAGTAGCAATATCAATGAATCTGATGGAACAAAATACCGAAGTAAGAAACAAAAAATTGTTGTTAGCTAATGCTGGATTTCTGACAGTGAAGTCATTAATCCTCTTGCTCTCCAATATTTTTCACTGATGGATGGAACAAAAAATTGTTGATACAATTTTGAAAAGATCAAAGGCAACTTAAAAGAAGGGCATGATATATAATGAAGAATTTATTTTAGTTAGCCTGCTTTTAAAAATCAAGTCATCCAAAGGATACAGACATTGTTTAAATCACAATCTTCCACCCCTTCCATCAGAATCACATTTAAGAAAGTTAATCAAAGGTCTTACATCTCCTTATGGCATTAATGTCCATGCTGTAAATGCAGTATCTGAATTTTTAAAGAATAAGAATGAAAACGAACGATGTATAATTTTAATTTTTGACGAAGTAAAGTTAAAAGAAGAAGTTCGATTTGATTCCAATTCTTTGAAAGTGGGTGGGTTTGCATATTGGGGGATTTAACCCCCGAAAAAAGTAGAATATTTGTGGAGAAATGGACTGAAATACCTACTGACAGCCAAGTTAAATCAAGACCCAATAGAAAGACACTTTGAAATTTTACGGTCTTTAAGTTGCGACCATCATCCATCTACAGTCAATTTTCGACAGTTGCATATGGTACAGTCATCTTATGTTCCAACCAAATTAGAAATATCATCTGGAGGCAATTGTGAGTATAGGCCTTCAACATTACTCATTAACTAAATGAGGTTATTAGCAGAGGAAACAGTGAGCCACAGTAGGGGAATTACAGAAAATATAGAGAGAAAAATTAAGGACAAAATTGTGATTGAGGAACCTGATATACCAGAATGGCAAAACAATGTACCTGAAATTACTCAGAAAGATATGGCTAAACAATGTCTGTTATATCACTTGAGTGGGTATATAGTACACAATTGTTCAAAGATAACAGATTGTAAAGCATGTGTTAATTTATTCCATGGCAAATGTGCAGATTTCCCCTTCGCATCACTTTTAACTACAATTAAAGACCACAAAACTGGTACAGACAACTTATGCCTTACTTACCCCTCTAAATCTGTATATAGCATTCTTTCGCAAGCAGAGAGGGTTTTAGCAGAGACACTTTCAAATGGAAGTAACTTGTGGGGTGATATATTTTTCGATTGTTGTGACAATGTTAACCAAATTAGTGTTGCTTCTGGAATTAGGTGTTGTGAGGAACATTTACTGGATCTTGACCCCAAACTAATTCTGCATTACATGAAGTGTTGCTCTTTTTCTGCACCAAGGAAATAAGAAAGGAGTTACAATCATCTAAGGCTGCAAAATCATCTCGAAAATTGTCTAAAGTTACTAACAGCTGATTTTAACATTGGTGAGTACATTTTTATCTGTTGAACAAAATAAAAGTAGCTTGTACTATTCTTGCAGCAAAGTTAACTCTTCATTCACAGGAAATTTTATTTTACTTTATTCCTTTAATGCCATTTTGCATTCTAGTGGTAACATTATTGTCTTGGATTTCTGTGAATGGCTGTCAGAATGTGCATACGTGAGTTAGTCATTGTTATACAACACTATTCTTCTCCTTTGCTACTTTTCCAGTGAATCTCTTGCTAAATGTTAGTGTTTGTATTAGCATTGTACTGCACTAGCAGTTGCACTGCCATCTGTGTGGTGGAACAGATGAACTACAGCAATGATCACAGTTCTCCTACTTGCTCTGAGCATGATTTGAGAGTAAAATGATTTTGAGTATTGGTACTATTTAGCATTGAAATTGTCATCCTTTTCCTTAATATCATTAGGAAGAGCATTAAATATGCACTGTCTACTGGGGTATGCAGAACCGTAACTTATAAAGGTCTCTGAAACAGCTGAATATGTTTGTTAAATAGGAAAAGGGTGAATCCAGTTAGGATGCACAGATATTTTGAAATGAATGTTACTCTGAAAATGGCAAGTAAAGCTTGTCTTTATTGTAAACAATTTAAACATTACAGATAGAGCTTAACACCTTGCCTTGTAAACCAGAATCCACTCATTGCCACTTCGACTCTTTACACAAGATACAACTTTTTAAAATGTATTTTCCTTCCACTAGCAAGTCTTGTTATTTATTCTGAAATCCCTGCCATGCTGAAAGATATTGCTAAGAAGATCTTTACACACGCCATAACACCCAAAGTATACCAAAAGAAAGTTCAAGGCAAATTTAGAAAAATCTATCCCATCTATCTATCGCATAATGCCTCCTCAACCGGTCACGCCATTTGAGTAAGCTGCGTCGAACATCTTGCTTCCTTGAAATTGCAACCCAGAAGAACCACGCCGAGTTTGTCACAGGCCTGGTTCCCTCGACGTTGAATTCTGGGCGATACGCATGTGCCGCTTGTTTGGCCAGCTGCCGTGGGAAGGCAGCTAATTTGGAGGCTGACTATGCGAGCTCCATCTATTTTCACCACCTCGAGGTAACGGCGCACTTGTTGCTTTTCAGGATTGATGTAGGAGCAACTAAGATGATGTGGATGTTTTAGATTTGGAGCCATATAACGGCTCAAATATTTTTATGGTTTTATAGTACACACCTTTCTGGAAGTAAGTAATGTAACCCTGTCAGCTTCCAAGCATGCTATTACAATGATTATTTTACTTGGGCACTCCCCTTCCTTTACCACAGGCACATTTGACTGGAGTTGCAATGTTTCGCTTTGAATGAATGACAAGTACATTGCGTATTGCCTTAATCATCATGGCTATATGAATTGCTTCTGCCGAGGTGCCTTGGGAAGGTATACATAAACCGGCTTAGGAATTGAGGATGAATGGCATATGTAGCAAAATATCTCAGCAATGAAAGGGTTAATGTTTGTTATTCATAATCAATGTCACTATTTACTTAAATGCTGTATTTTCTTTCATTTAGGTATGACATGAACCAACTTCTATTAAAATTAGAAGCACCATTGAATGTTAAGACTTTCATTTCAGTGTTCCTAAATAACAACAATCTCGCGAAGTAAGTTTAGTTAAAGTGACTAGCAACAGATAAAAAAAAAATTTATAATGTTATGTGATGTGTTCAATGTTCCCAAGCATTGCTCATTGTGTACCTAACAAACAAAACAAAACCTATAGACATTAGATTCATAGGTATGTTATGCAGTATGAAAGATTTTTATTGGTAAGAATTACTGCAGTTTGTCCTTTGAACATTAAATGAAGGTGTTCCTCTGGTCTCCCATATTCCAAATTCTCCAATATGTTTGAATAAGATTTTTGGCTAAATTTCATTATAGTAAAGTAGCTCGTAGGAAATTTTTATATTACCAGGATCAACATGATCTATGGGAGTTAGTTGGGGAGAATGAGAAAACATGGGAATGATAAAAGAAAAGAGGTAGTTATTTGACTTCAGAGGGTGACTAGGCTATTAGTTCCATGGCACCATTAGCAATCGTTATATTCCAGAATATCATTTACAGTAATTGTGTGTGCTTTCTTGCCTGTCTTATTTTTGTGTTGCCATAGACAGTAGAAGTAATGGAAAACAATTAACATGGTTTACTGCAGCATTCCAGTGAGCAATAGTAAAGAAGGAAAATATGTAAGGTTTCTTGTATAAATTCTTGAGAGAGGCCTGGGTTAGTAGCTCCCAAAAGTACTGCTGCAAACTAATTACACTCAATGTAGTGTTTTTGCAGTTCCTTTAATTTTTTATACTAAACAGATAAGTTGGATATGGACAAGCTAGAAGGCAATTTAATTTTTTCAAGTATGTGTTATAACTAGAACTCAGATTTCAAGTTTTATGCCTATTTTTTTCCTGAGGAAATAAAATCCAAATGTTCATATTTAATAAAAATTACACCTTCTGTAGCAATTGTGTTGTAGGTAGAAGTGCCTATTATACTTCAGTGTACCTATTTCATAGTTTTAAATCCTACAAGTACCTAATTAAAACAAATGAAAGTTATGCAAAGGAGATGCATTGTCAGTTTAGTTTTTGAGTTAAGACTTTGAAACATGCAAATCACTAAATAAAGAATATGTGGACATGTCAAGAACAAACCAATTGTTCTAACATATTTAAAAAAAATCAAGTATTTTAATATACCAATCCTAAAAGCTGAGACGGGTGGGACAGTAGTTTATGATCACAACCAAGCACAGTCTTCTTGCACATAAAGCAGCAAATCCAAAACAGGGTTTGGAATAGAATAATGAGTTGATCTTGAGTGTCAAGTGAAGGTAATTTTATGATACTTGTTAATTTATAGCTACACTCTGAGGAGCAATGGCATTTAACTTGAAAATGACCACTTTGCTGCTACCTAACTGCTCTAGGTGGAGGCTGTGCTAATGATTTTTGTTAAAGTTCTGTGAGCATTCCATTGAATTGACTTGGCGAAAAAATCGACAAAATTTCTACATATGATCAATTCGCAGAAGCAGCGAGGATTGTTGAATCTGGCTGTTTAGATGAAGCAAGTGTAAATGTGGCAGTTTATGGGAAATACAGTTGGCAAAATGGATCCACATGAACCCTCAATCCAATATCTCCTTAGTTCAAAACAACTAGGTAGGTAGTCAACAGCAAAATAACTATTTTATTATTTATTATATTTATTTTAGCCTATATCATCCTTTAAGGGCTAAGGCTTCCTACCTGTTGGTATGATAGCTCAATAAAAACACATTAGGGGAGCTAATCCTAAGGAGTACATTCAAGTTCTGTCCTTCTATACATAGAGAATTTTAACTAACATTAGCGCTATTTTTAACACTTTTGAAAGTTCTACTGTACTATTCTGTCTATCCCTTCATCACACATATTCTACATGAACACTTTAGTCCTTGCCACAGTTATTTGCCTCTTGCATGCCTTGACCACAAATGTCAAGAAATGTCTTCTTAAAGAAGCCCGCCCATCTGGTTCTCTGGCTGCCCATGCATCTTCTTGCTATTTTGGGGCCCCACATGGTTGTTCTATAGGCTATCTATTGTTACACATCTTTGCAACATGGTCTCCCCATTTCCATTTAAGACACTCATCTCCCATGGCTGTTCTCCTGATCTCTTGGTTGTGTGTTCTGTCGAGTGTTTTGTGAAGTAGTTTCCTTTCCATATTTTGTTGACATATCTGGATCATTCTCTTGATTTTCTCTTTTAGCGACCATGTTTGACTGCCATGTGCAGAACTGGTTTTATTGGTGCCAAACCAGAAAGGGATTGACAGTTCGCTGCGAAAGATAGGCGACATTGCCGCTTATTGTGACCACACGGAGAGCATGTTAACATTTTGTACAGGGCTTTGGAATTGGTTCTTCACCGCTGTACGGCCTTTTGCCTGTGCGAGTTTGAAGCTGCCGTGGCCGGGTTTGCCGCTACTAACAAGTCGCACGTAAAACATGTATAAAAATCTTGTGAAGCCTTAATTTTTTTTTTTTTTTTTTTTTTTTTTTTTTTTTGTGGTGGGGGAAAAAGGCTACTTACGCCCTAACCGCATGCATGCGTGCGAGTGTAAGACTCCTACCCTGGCTTCGAACCCGGGCAGCCTACTCACTAAAAAACCCCACCGGAAGTCTTGAGGTCAAGGCCTCTATGCTGCAGTACCGCATAAAGCACCTGCGCATTCTGTGGTGAGAGATGGAAGCTGCCTGCCAGTGGCAGTAACAGCGAGTATTACTGATGTGCCGGAGGGCAAACATGACATAAGCCCTGAGTGCCCCCTGGTAGTAAATAATGGTGATGTGTATGATAGTTGATGGTGTTCTTTTTGTGTTTCAGCCATTTGGCATCGTTAGGTGTAGATAGATGTGAGGGATGAGTGAATGAGCATGTTTTGTTTTAAAACTCCACCCGAAGGTTTCGTTTCTTGTCCTTAGCGTAATTTTTTTTTTAATATTATTTTATTTTATTTTTTTTAATTTATATTGCGTCCTATAATCTATGCTAGTAGTATTTTAAGAAATGCTTATATAACTAGGTGCAGTTATGGTGATATTTATAAGATTTACAACTTGTAGAGCTAACTTCTACTGTGTCATTTAATCTTAGTTACTAGGGTGTGATTAAGCCGGAGGCTTCGTCATTAATCGTGTACCTGATCTTGCCTGGTCGTATAAGTGCACACATGGCGGGCTGTCTGCCTGAAGTGCAGAAGCGAGCCTGTGCCACTACCGGGGAGGCCCTCGTCTCCCGGGGTCCGCCTTGGCTAGGTAGCACAAGGACTTGTGAGGGCTTGAGTGTAAGTGTATGTTTTTATAGTGTTGTGTGTTTGTTGTGTGCTTCCCTTCATCCCCTAACCAGTAATTTCATGGTACTAAATTATTCAGGTATTCCTGTATGTTGAGTTCAGGTTCGCCTATGCTGATAGTGCGATCGAACAATGATAGAGGGCGGAGGTGTTTGTCGCGAGTCATATCATACTCCCCGAGCATTTGTATTTGCTCGTTGTGGTTCTTATTCTTTTTGGTGTATAGGTTGCATGCCAGGTGTTTAATAAACTGCTCGATTGTGAGCATTTTTAGCTCTTCATGTAAACTGGTACGTCGGAGCCTCTGGCGGTAGTTTAGCAATAATTCGCAGTATTCTATTTTGCATCGTTTGGAGGCGTTTTATGTGCATTTTTGCCGCATATCCCCATACCGGGGCGGCGTAAGTTAAGATGGGTCGGATCAGCGTCTTATAGAGCGTAAGTCCCATGCGTAGCTTAAGGCTGCTGTTAAGATTTATGAGCGGGTACAGTCTGTTGAGTTGGCCATTGGCCTTTGCTCTGGCTGAGTTAATATGCTCTCTCCATGTGAGATATTCGTCCATCTTAACCCCTAGGTACGTGACGGATGTCTCCCACCCGATAGGTTCCTGAATTAGGGTGAGGGGTGGGAGGGCTCGCCTCCTTTGCCTGTGCAATTTTCGCCTGGTAAAAATGATTGCTTGGCTTTTTCTTGCATTTAGTTTTAACCTTAATTAATAAGGCGCACTTCTTTTTTTTTTTTTTTTTTTTTTTTTTTTGTACCGTGGAGGGGAAAAACCCGTTACAGGCGGAGGCCGACATGCTGAGGCCAACAGTGTGAGGGTCCCTGCGCCCTGAAGGGGGAGGGTTACTCACTAAAAAACCCCTCCACGTGTTAGTTCGTACAATGCTAAAGGTTTCGTGCATCATCGTGCGTTAGTCGGGTCCCGCATAGCACCCCGGTTAGTAATTGAAAGCTTTAAGCTGGCATGAGTTCATGCGAGCGAGTCAATTGTTGCGTTTTGGTAATGCCCATGAAACCTGGACATGACCAAGAGAGATAAATGCATTGTTAAATTTGTATTGATATTAGACGCAGTTACGCTTACTTATGATTAGGTTGCACAGGCATAGGCCTGTTAGTCATGATGTAATTTGTTATAACGCGCACCTTTTTTTTTTTTTTTTTTTTGTGGTGGGGAAAAAGGCTACTTACGCCCTAACCGCATGCATGCATGCGAGTGTAAGACTCCTACCCTGGCTTCGAACCCGGGCAGCCTACTCACTAAAAAACCCCACCGGAAGTCTTGAGGTCAAGGCCTCTATGCTGCAGTACCGCATAAAGCACCTGCGCATTCTGTGGTGAGAGATGGAAGCTGCCTGCCAGTGGCAGTAACAGCGAGTATTACTGATGTGCCGGAGGGCAAACATGACATAAGCCCTGAGTGCCCCCTGGTAGTAAATAATGGTGATGTGTATGATAGTTGATGTTGTTCTTTTTGTGTTTCAGCCATTTGGCATCGTTAGGTGTAGATGGATGTGAGGGATGAGTGAATGAGCATGTTTTGTTTTAAAACTCCACCCGAAGGTTTCGTTTCTTGTCCTTAGCGTAATTTTTTTTTTTAATATTATTTTATTTTATTTTTTTTAAATTTATATTGCGTCCTATAATCTATGCTAGTAGTATTTTAAGAAATGCTTATATAACTAGGTGCAGTTATGGTGATATTTATAAAATTTACAACTTGTAGAGATAACTTCTACTGTGTCATTTAATCTTAGTTACTGGGGTGTGATTAAGCCGGAGGCTTCGTCATTAATCGTGTACCTGATCTTGCCTGGTCGTATAAGTGCACACATGGCGGGCTGTCTGCCTGAAGTGCAGGAGCGAGCCTGTGCCACTACCGGGGAGGCCCTCGTCTCCCGGGGTCCGCCTTGGCTAGGTAGCACAAGGACTTGTGAGGGCTTGAGTGTAAGTGTATGTTTTTATAGTGTTGTGTGTTTGTTGTGTGCTTCCCTTCATCCCCTAACAAGTAATTTCAAGGTACTAAATTATTCAGGAATTCCTGTATGTTGAGTTCAGGTTCGCCTATGCTTATAGTGCGATCGAACAATGATAGAGGGCGGAGGTGTTTGTCGCGAGTCATATCATACTCCCCGAGCATTTGTATTTGCTCGTTGTGGTTCTTATTCTTTTTGGCGTATAGGTTGCATGCCAGGTGTTTAATAAACTGCTCGATTGTGAGCATTTTTAGCTCTTCATGTAACTGGTACGTCGGAGCCTCTGGCGGTAGTTTAGCAATAATTCGCAGTATTCTATTTTGCATCGTTTGGAGGCGTTTTATGTGCATTTTTGCCGCATATCCCCATACCGGGGCGGCGTAAGTTAAGATGGGTCGGATCAGCGTCTTATAGAGCGTAAGTCCCATGCGTAGCTTAAGGCTGCTGTTAAGATTTATGAGCGGGTACAGTCTGTTGAGTTGGCCATTGGCCTTTGCTCTGGCTGAGTTAATATGCTCTCTCCATGTGAGATATTCGTCCATCTTAACCCCTAGGTACGTGACGGATGTCTCCCACCCAATAGGTTCCTGATTTAGGGTGAGGGGTGGGAGGGCTCGCCTCCTTTGCCTGTGCAATTTTCGCCTGGTAAAAATGATTGCTTGGCTTTTTCTTGCATTTAGTTTTAACCGCCATTTCGTGAACCAGGGCTCCAATGTGTGTAGAGCATTCTGGAGCCGCAGGTGTATGATGAGTGGCTGAGTAGATTGCGTGGCCAGTGCCGTGTCGTCCGCGTATATGTATTTATCTACTCGTACTAGTGGTGGTAGATCATTGATATATATATTAAATAGTGTAGGCCCGAGTAAACTTCCTTGTGGGACTCCCGCGTTTATGGGGTGCAATGAGGATTCGGTATTCTCAATTGAGATTCTGAAACTCCTTCCACTGAGGTAATCTTTTATTAGGGCGACCATTGAATCTTGTACCCCTATGTGAATGAGTTTGTGTAGTAATCCTGCATGCCACACTTTATCGAAAGCGCGTTCTATGTCCAATAGGACCACGCCTGTCGATCGTTTAGTGTTAAATCCCCTGGTGATACTTTCGGTAAGCCTAAGTATCTGTAGGGTTGTAGGGTGATTGGCCCTGAAGCCGTACTGGTCGTCAGTTATCACGTTGTTTTTGATTAGGAATGAGTTGAGGCGTTTTAAGTATTATTTTCTCTAGCAGTTTACTTAGTGTGCTTAAGAGGCTAATTGGCCTGTGATTAGTAGGAATGGACCTATCTTTATGTTGCTTAGGAAACATAAGGATTCGTGCTTCCTTCCAGCGCTTTGGGAATTTTCCGTGTTCCAGCGCGTAGTTGAATATATCCGCCAGCACTTTTAAGGCTTTGGGCGGTAGATGTTTCAGGACTATATTGGGAATGTTGTCTGGTCCTGGAGCCTTGCGAGTAGGCAAGTGTGCTATTAGCCATTTAATTTCGCTTGCACTGGTCTTTCGAAGTTTGTTGTGCGTTGGAATATTCCCTATTTCAGCAATTTGGTCTTCCGTTGCCGTTGCGAACTGTCTGTCGCATGGTTCAGCATTCGGTTGGAATACCTGCTCTAGTGTGGTCGCGAAAGCTTCTGCTTTTTCTGCCGGTGTTTCGGCTATTTGCCCGTCAATATGTAGGGGCGGAATGTTTGTGCGAGTACGTGTCAGGCACTTCGCTATTCGCCACACTGTTCTGTTATGAGGATCAACGTCCTCCAGTGTGGCGTTCCATTGCTCCCTTATGTGTTCGGCCATTAGTATATCGGCCGCGACTTTGAGGTTGTCATATTCGTTGCGATGTATTTGGTTTCGCGTTCGCTGCCATTTGCGCCTGGCCCTATTTCGGTCCTGCATTGCCTGTCTTACAGCCCGAGGGAACTGCGTGGTTGCCCTATTCGTTGGCCTAGTTAAGGGAACATGTTTTTCGGTCGCATGGTGAATAGTTCTGGTAATTATTTCTACGGCTTGCTCTTGAGTATCTTGTGAGCTAACGACAGGGTTGTTTTGTTCGAGTTGCGTTTGAACTAACGCTTCGAACTCGGGCCAGTTGGCGTGTTTGTAGTTGCGCCTAGGCTGTTCTGGTTTGAACATTACGGGCGCCGCAACCTCCATTATTACCGGTAAATGGTCTGATGTGAGGTCGTTTAGTACCGTAGTTTCGGTGTCATATGGTATTCCCTTTAGCAGGGCAATATCAAGGATGTCGGGCATTTGATTGGCCGCTCGCGGGATAAAGGTTGGCTCTTCTGGGCCCGTTAGGAGGATGTTTTCCCGGTTGATAAAATTTAGTAGTTGGGTACCCTGCGGATTCGCTGTTCGACAGTTCCAAAGGTAATGCTTGGCATTGAAGTCGCCAGCCGCAATTACCTTGGTGTCCATTCGCATTATTTTGTCAACATCCTCAATATCAATATTCAGTGGAGGGTTGTATACGGCTACTACCGTTACCGCGGCGCGGTGCAATTGCACATTTACCGCTGTGGCCTCCAACCGGTTTAATTCTGGCACTTGTTTCTGGTGGTGCTTGATAGTGTTCAGTATTATTACTGCCGTGCCTCCGCCTCTTCTATTTCGGTCATTGCGGTATATACTGTAACCCGGAATGGAGAAGCGGTCCAATGGTCCTAAATGTGTTTCGTTTAGAAGCGCAATTTGGATCGAGTTTCTTATCAGGAAGTCCGTTAATTCCTGACGTTTTCGTCTGATATTGTTGCAGTTCCAGTATAATACGTTTAGTGTAGATGTACTATCCATTACTGGTTGTGGGATGAAAGTACAAGGAGATATCTGGCAAGATAGTTAAAGAGGTAAAGTGGGTCTGCGTCTTGGTGTGTGATTAACTCCAGCAGCCATTTTGTGTGTTTAAGGAAGTTTTCGTAGCTTACTTCCCTGGAGACTCCTAGTGAAGCCAGAAGCTCCCTCAAGGCCATTCCATTTACAAAAGCTTCGCGAGTGGTGAGCGCTACTGGAGAGAAAATTGAATCCTCCAGCGGTGTTGGGGGTGCTTGTGTGTGTGTTTGCGTGTGTGTTGGTTGTTTTGTGTTGTTGCGGTCCCTAGTGATTGGGGTGCGCTCTGGTGTGGCCAGGGTCTGCCCGGCAGTGACTCGGTCATCCCTGGCAGTGGAAGGGCGGGTTTCGGGGGCTGGCCTGTTTCGGCCGCGACGGTCCTGGATGAACCACCCTTCGTTATTAGTGGGAACAGCCTGAGTAGTGTTTTGCTGTCTCTGAGGTTGGGGAAGGGGGGCCCTATTTGGCTGTTCCCTTGGCCTTGAGTTAAGTGCCAGCTGGTAGACTGGGCAACCGCGCCATGTTGCCCCGTGGCCTGTGTGGTTGCACAGTGCGCACAGTCGTTCCTGAGGAGGAACTCTACATTGATAAGAGGGGTGAGGGCCTTTGCATTTGGCGCATACGTTAATTGGGGCCTGACACTCTAAGTGGGTATGGAATAGTTGCTGGCACTTTCTGCATTGTTTTGGTGCTGGAGTCGTCCTATAGTCCTCGACTTTAACCCTAAAATGCGCAAGGTACTTGAGGTCTCTAATCTTTCTGTTAGCTGGGGTGTCTGCTAGCTCTATTAAGTACATGGGGAGGAGGGCACGTGTCCTGTCACGCTTGTGCATTTGGACAGCCCTGATGACCTCAAGGTTGTGGGTGGCCAGTTCTAATTTTATGTGTTCTCCGGAGACTTCGGCATATACGCCTTTTATTACAAATCTAAGGGTCTTTTCTGTGGGCTCGGACATTAGGTGGAAATGTATATGCCTGGCTTTGAGGTGTTCTACAAAAGCATTGTAGTCCCTCCTCGAGAACAGCTTGACTTCATAGTCTCCGGAGCGCGGCGCGAATCTAACTGTGTATTTGTATAAATATTTGTGTGTGGTGTCGAAACTATGGGTAATCGTGTGTATTGGTGTTGTCTGGCGCTTGTGCACGAAGATTGGTGCCAAATCGGACCTGAACTCCGTGTATGTGTTGGTGTGGGTGGAACTTGCGCTAGCCTGTGCCTGTGCCGCTTGGGCGTAGGTCTCAGGGATCGGAGAGTGTGCTTTAGGGGTGGGGGATGGTCTCATGTCTGAAAGGTCGATGAGGTCTTGAGGTGGTGTGTGTGGAGATGGTTGTGTATGTGTGCGTGTGTGTGTTGTCTGTGCTTGTGTACATGTGTGTGTAGGTAGTGTTGGTGTGTGCATGGGTGTAGTTTGTGTTTGTGTGTGTGAAGGTGTAGTTTGTGTTTGTGCGCGTGTAGGCTTTGTTTGTGTGCGTGAGCGTGTAGACTGTGTTTGTGTGTAAGTAGGCTGTGTTTGTGTGTGAGTGGGTGTAGGCTGTGTTTGTGTGTGTATGGGTGTGGTCTGTGTTGGCGTGAGTGTAGGCTGTGTTTGTGTGTGTGTAGGGTGTGTCTGAGTGAGTGTAGGTTGTTTGTGTGAGTGTGTTTGCGCTTGTGTGGTTGACGCCTGTGTATGAGTGGGTGTGGGTATGCGTGTCCGTGTAAGTGTTCGATTGGGTGTGTTGGCGTCGGTGAGAGGGGGTTGATTGTGAGTTGTTGCCTGAGTTGGTGTAGGTATGAGTGGAAGTGTGGGGTTGAGTGTTGGTGTTGTGTCTTGTGTGGGCATGTTCATGATGTCCAACTCAGGAGTTCTGCTACGCTGTGATCGCGTGCATGGTCGTGTGTTTGTGGATGATGATGATGATGATGTGGGCGTGGGTGTTGATGGTTTGTCTTTAGTCATTTTCAGTGCCTTAGCCGTTACCGGCTTTTTGGTAGTTGATAGGGATGAGGGGGAGAGTCTAACAGTCTTCTTCACCATTGCCAGATATCTTCCGTCCTAGTGTTTTTAGTGTTCAGTTGATGGGGCTGAGTTTAAAGAACCTAACGTGTAGTGAGTATGGGAACCTAACGGGGACCTACCTGGAGGAACTTTAGTAAGGGAAAGTGGTTTTAAGAGGAAAAGAGAAGAGTGTGGAAAGTCTAGTGGGGGGCCTAACCGGGGAGCTTAAAAACTACTAGAAAAAGAGGAAAATATAGATAGTCGGAGAGAAAGAGGCAGCTAGCGAGTGCTAAAAAGCGTGGCTAGCAGAGGACCTGAACCGGTTAAGGCGCCTAGATACCAGTCAGAGACTGTTGGCTGTGGTCGTGCTATCCCTCGTCTATCCTGCTTGTTTATAGCTACCTGTCTTGTAGCGTCGTTGCAGCTTTCGGCAAGCGGTGGTTGAAACGGTGATCCCCGGGCGGCTTTGAGCGCGAGTGGCGGCCTGCGCACTGCGTTCTCTGAAGTTCGCTCGGATTCCCTGCTTCTCGCTTTACCAAAGCTTGGAGGGCTCTTCAAAGCAGCTGCAGACGATCTCCTCCCCGCGCACCGTGAAAGCTTTAAACCTTACATATAAAAATCTTACCTTATAGAAAATGCTGGCAATGTCGTGAACGATGGTTTAATTGATTAACAGCTTCTGTTCTTTTCTGATGAGGCGTGGTTTCATCTAAATTGTCTTGTGAACACTCATAACAGTCGGTATTGGGCATTTCAAAATCCACATCGCGTTCAAGAAATGCCTCATTATGATCAGAAAGTTGGAGTTTGGTGTGCTGTTAGCGCTAGACGCATAATTGGTCCAATATTTTACGACCAGACTGTAAATAAAGAGTGGTACCGAAATGACATTTTGACCCCATTTTTTCGTGAACTGACAGAAGAGAAATCATATGGGTGGTTTCAAAAAGATTCTGCTACTGCAAGTACAGACCATGAATAAAATGAGGGAAGTGTTTAACGATAGAGTGATTAGTACTGGCATATGGCCCTCTCGCTCCCCTGTGTGAGAGTTTTACTTGTGGGGTAACCTGAAAGACAAAGGTTACGAGAAAAATCCTCACACATTGGAAGAACTAAAACAAAATATTAGAAATGAAATCAGAGACATTACAGTAGCCCAACTTAATCGTGTGGATCAGAATGTGTTTTTCCGATATAATGGCTGTATAGCGGAGGAGGGACGACATTTCCAGCATTTTGTATAATGTAAGATTTTTATACATGTTTCACGTGCGGCTTGTTAATAGCGGCAAACCCATCCGCGGCAGCTTCAAACTCGCACAGGCAAAAGGCCGTGCAGCGGTGAAGAACCGGGTCGAAATGGTTGGATTGCGTTTGGAATGTAGAGCAATGTATAATTTATATTCGCATTGAAAGACAATAGTAAAGTATTGAATCTACATGCAAAGGATAGCATATGCAAGTACGTATCACTGTCAAGATTTATGTTAACAAAAGAAACATACCTGTCAAATATTGTAATGGGAAAATGCTGCTGATATCCGAATCGCTTGCATCATTTCTGTCCTTGCTGGAATTACCTGCGTAAATTACACTGTTCTATCCTTGCTTCTAAAACTGTTTTCCCATGTTGCACTTATTACGAGTAACCACTTGTTCCCAGTTTTCAGCTTTTTATTGATGTAGCTTTATTACAGATGACACAGTGAAATCTTTGTTGTTTTGCCCAACCATTTACTTCAGCCCAAATTAATTAAATCGAATTACACTAGGAAGGGGGAAACCAAACAATTTTGTGACTATGTCCTTCAGCAATACCACTGACTGCATAATTCTTTAATTGGGTTACATATCAAACACAATTTTATTTGCTTCCCGCAAAGAATTTATCAGCACACAGGCAATTTCTAACTGATGCAAGCTGGAGCTGGAGGGAGGCATTGTATACAGGGTGGACGTGAAATAATCCACCAGACTGAAGGAGGTGAGAGAGTGGATGTAAACTAACTAAAAATTCCAATAATTTTTAATTAAATGCACCATTAAATAGATCGTGTTTAAAGGTGAGAGTGTGTGGCAACGTGGCACTACCTGTTGATTAGGTACTCAGCATCTACCGGAATATCAATGAACTATTCTAATGCTCTATAAAAGTGATTTAAGTAACGTTAGCCATGTATTGATTTTAGATGTTTTGTCGCACTGCACCATACACCAGAAAATTGCGTGAGAAAGTAAGGTTATGGCTGATTACCTTATATGAAAATATTGCCTCAAATCGTACATTTCCACCTAATTACAAATTTTTTATTTGATATGTATGAAGGTCTGAATATCTGATATGTTCTATTTGAGAGGCTTATGCCATGTTAAGTTAACGACCTCACTCGGAATCGGATTCTTCTTTTAAACGCCATGCAAAATTGTTTACTAACTTCTGACATTAGTTATAGTACTACATTCATTAGAAAGCAAGAATATGATAGAAACATAAAAAGAGAAACTTTTAAATATGCTCTAATCAGTCAGAAATACACAAGTTCACCTGAAATGAAACGAATATATGCTAAGTCTATGTCTACTTACTGGGCATGCATGCTGAGCGAAAGTGAGTTGTCTTATTCACTTTATTTACTGAATGGTGAGACCTATCACGATATTCATGTTCACAATAAATTGTAAGATAGTTTGTTTCTAAAACTTATACATGTTGGTGCTGTGTTTATGATTATGACAGGTGATGTTGATGAGCTTTCGACTCTTATGTTATCTCGGGTCGTGGTACTGGATGGAATGAGCATACACTCGGATTTAACTTCGGTGAAATATTTTATTCGCACCATCTTGTTCACAGTATTTAAATCGTATTACAGTAGTAAGTCTTTTATTTCAGTGGATCGACTTCCCTAGCATCGCCGGGATTTAATGTCTAAAAATTTAGCGATATTTCGCTAAAAGTGTTTTCTATCACTTTACACTTCGTCTATTTTACGTCCTTTTATTTAATCGCGCACTTCGTATTAACTAACTTATTAGAGTTAGCTAATTTTACACAAATTAACGGTCTTTAAACACTCAGTAAATTTACTTTCACTGACGGACACACATAAATATACGTCCATCTTGACCAAACACATAGACGCTAATCCTAATTCTTTTAGTTGCGAGTCTAGCATTCCGACTGCCACGTGTACATCCGCGCATGCGCTCATCAAATAGTTCCCGCATTGTTAGGGAAGCGATCCTTAGCCATTCTCCCTTCGCTTTCAATATTGAACACATATAATTCTTTTATTTATACATATATATTAAAATTAAATATGGAAATATTTATGACGTCTTTAAACAGACTTAATTGTTTGTAACAATGAACATTAGTAACACGTTTTCGTCATTTAACCAACTCATACCAACATCAAAAACAAATTACACTCTTAACAAACATTCACATAAACGATTTTCTTTTGGGGTCTTTTAATATTCTGTCTCAATGTGGTGAACACAAACAGTTTTCATATTGTCTGTAAGAGGTACGTATGAAACATTGGTGCTGAAGCTGGCAGTTAATGGCTAGAGATTGTTACCTTGAGGCGGAAACCCGCGCCCGCCGATTAAAACCCGCGTACCTATGTAATAATTTGTATATCATTGAAAATGGAATATAGGCTTTACCTGATAATTCGTCTGGTGGGCCGAGGGTACAGGCAGGGAAAGTAACGGTGCCTCAAGAAGCCAACAACCCCTCAAAGAAAGGGAACAATAGGGTTGAAAAACCCAACGCGTGAAGACGTACGTGCCTAATTGCAAGGTGAAGCTGGCCAAGCGGAAGGGCCGAGCTGAGAAATACAGTTCTTCGGGAGAGAAAGACACTTGCTTGGTAGATCTTCAGCGGGATAGACAGACGTGTGCGTTACGCGGTTCACGATACTTCATGGTCTTGTGTGTCGGAAGGGGGCATGAGTAAAGTGAAATAAACATTAAACGGAATAGAAGACTTCAATTTATTACTTGGACATTCCTCAGCTGGACAACCCTGAGATAAAGACCTCGTGCTCAAAAAAAAACCACACTGTAAAAAGCCGGAGCAATCAAGAGCACCCACGCTTTCCCGACCTACCACTTCCCAAGTAGACCAGAAACAAACACCCATCCAAAAATCCCGCACCAAAATGGCACCCAACGTGTCATAAACTACCCACACCAGCACCAAACTACGTCCACGAAGACCTCATCAACTTCAGCAGCGACCTGGTCCGAGCTGGATTTCACCGCTACACAGACCGCCGCGCAGAGAACGACACCGCCTAGGAAGCATCACACCGAAGGACACCACACACATCATTAGTGACGATCCTCAACACCCAGCACGTAAACGAGGTGAACTGTTCATCACAACAACAACAACAACAACAACAACGAGTAAGTACACTTTTATACTCCAGTGACACATCCCGACTCAGGATAGGCAGCCAGTACAGAACTAGCTATACAGTCGTATGAAATTGAGAAACGGAAAAATAATAAGCGTTGACATGGCGGAACAACAGGCCCAAGAACAACAAACAAACATTACCGTAGAGGAAATTTCTCCTGAAACTGCACCCAGCCTCACAACTATGATGCAACAGATGCTTCAGCAGTTCCAGAATTTGGAAAGTAGATTAATAGAACAGAGTACACATTTAGACAACAAAATAACCGCTCAAGGAGCGCAACTTCAAAGTAGCCTAACAGAACAGAGTAAACATATAGAACAACAAAAAACAAGCCCTGGATAGCATTTGCCTAGGCCAAAGCAGAATTGAAGCAGAATTCCTAAACTTGCGCACAGAAGTGCATGACACGCAAAAGGAATTAGAAACTATTAAAGACCATGTTAATCGTGTTTCGACTACTAGCAATAAGTTGCATGCACAATTGAGCGAGGAGCTGCACTCCACCTGTGAGACATTGGAAAGGCGGCAGCAAAGTGCCGAAGCGAGAACGCAAGCCGAATTTTCTGAAGTAAGAAAAGTTATACAGACGCAACAAAATGAACAGAGACATGAACTCACGAAAATGCAAGATATAATAACACAGGCAGCAGCGGCTCATCGCTCAACACTTACATCTGTAGAACACCACGCGCAAGAAATGGCAGTGCTCAAAGAAGCCATAAATGGGCTCACCATAACAAAGAGCAACCAACCTCAACAAACGTACACTGCCACTTCTAGTGCGTCAGAGAGCCAGGGGATGTTGAACGCGCGTTCTGCGGCGTCTTCAACATCGCCTGCGGAATCGTGTAGTAGTATAAGTCCGGAGAGCACACAGACCCATTGCATGACACATGGTTTCCCCAGCCACTACCATCTATTAAACGAAATTGCAGTACCCACTTTTAATGACGCGAGAGACAACGCTAAGCGGTATGTAATGGATCTCGAGTCATACTTCCACCTAAAAGCTATCCCAGAATCGTTTAAAACGATAATAGTGAAGAAAGGCCTACAAGGACGATCACTCACTTGGTTTAGGTTAGCGGTAGGCGACCATGCCACATACTCAGATTTTAAACATCATTTCCTCGCCAAATACTGGAATAGTGCAACTCAGTACGCGGTACGTACAAAAATCAACAACGGAAAATTCGATGTACGCGCAAAATCCATGGTGGATTACTTCCTAGACCTCGCCCAACAGAGCCAACTACTGGACCCTCCAATGGAAGAACAAGAATTCATTTCTCTTGTCATAAGGCACTTTCCGGAACAGATAAAGAACCATCTCATTGTTGCCCGACCCAACAGCATAGCCGGAACGCTGGATTTATTAACAGCATTAGCGCCACATATGTCTGAATCGAACCCAGTCCCGCGAAATGAGGTCCCACACAATGAACACATTTTTAGTGAGACGAGGGCAAGAACCAACTACAATGAGCGTCGATATGACCAGGGCCACACCCGGGAACGCTATCGAGAACATGCACCCTCATCCGATTCCCGGAATGACCATAGACACCACCAACAACGTCCACCCCGAGAAAGACCCCATCACGGATACCAGGGACAACGGCACCATCAGATTAATTATGTGCAAATTCGGGGACAACGACGACGAACAAACGACACTGACAGATACCAGAACAGACATACCACACACCGAAGGCAGTACACGAGTAGCCCGCCCCGAGAAAACCCCTCAGGGAGCCAGTGGCAGAATGTGTACAACGGCGCGGAAAACGCTGAAAACAGGCACAACATGGCGGATTTCAATATGTACGGAGGCAACAACCATGAGAACTATAACGCCACCCAATGGCACAACACCACCGATAGACCGCAACCCGCAAAACATGCACACAGCCAAGGCGCCGTAAGCCGACAAAAATGGTTTGGCGGTTCACCATTCGTGACGTCCGAGAATGCTACAGCAGGTGACGGAGCCACGGCGCAAAATGGTAATCGGGTTTTTAACAATTCGGGAAACTAGAACCGGGTTGGATGAGGTTCCCGATTCCAACAACGAGGCATATTTTCAACGAAGGGAACAATAACAGTGTCAATGCTGAATGTACAAAACACGGAAGCAACCAGCCACAACAATGCAAGAGGCAAGGTCGAAATGAAAAAATTCAGGAAATCGCGGAAACACCACAAGTAGAAATCCTAATCCAAAATGAAACTTTTCTCGCCACCCTAGACACGGGGGCAACAGCATCAGTGTGTAGCCAACAATTCTTTAACCATTTAACCACGAAAGGGCTAAAATTACAGACACTTCCGACGAAAAACGTATATGCGTTGCTAGCCATAGGAAGAAAAAGACAAAGGATTCAAAAACAGGTCATGATTGCATTTACAATGGGCGGAGAGCACATGGAATATATCTTCCTAATAATTCCACACCTCGCTGTACAGATACTCTTTGGTAGTGATTTCTTTGACTCTTGGCAAGCCCGTATCAATTACGACAGCAAAATATTCACAGTAACGCATGAAAATAGGGAGGTCATTGTACCTTTCGCTCAGCTGACTGAGGAAGGACCACAGCTTACTGAAGGCGAACTTCAGTTGGAAAGGGAACAATTCTTCGTTCAAATGGTTCAGGTAAACGAGGGAATATTTCTGGCAGACCTCCAAGTTAGAGAGATGATGGAGACAGACGATGAAAGCGACGTTTTTAACTGCGAAAATGTTAGGTATGTGGAAGCGCGTACGGAAGTAAAAACGAGTTATACACCCCTCACGGTAAAAGCCTGCTACAGCCTGAATAAAGAGATAAAAATACAATCCTTTGTCCCAACTGAACAGCTACCTGAACACCGTGACCATATGCGAAGAAAGATCGAGTGAAAGGTGAATGAAACCCTGCACTTAGACATCTATTGTGGCAATATTGATAGTTAACGAGCTGAGTGATCAATCGTTCGAAGTAGCAGATATGAGAACACAAAACGTTATAGGCAGATATAATCTAGCGCTCCTGCGACCATTCAAACAAATAGATAATGCAACAAACGAATCCATTATATGACGCAGCGATGATCTTGCTTCATAAAAGTTTTTTTTCCGTAATAAACTTCACTATCGTAGGATGTCGCTGACGACACCTCAAGTTTAGCATTATCCTTTTTTTTTTTTTCTTAACCGTAATAATAAAACCTGATGTCATGAGTGGGTCAAACCATTAGTATTGTTAACGATTGTGTTGAATAGGGTATAAGTACCTGTATATAGTAGAAATAGAATTTCTGAGGGACAATAATAATAAACTCACTCTCCCGAGTAGTGTTAAGATAAAGGAAGAAGATATATAAAAGCAGTAGTACATTCTGTAAATACAAGGGAGACAGTGAAATTGTATATATTTATACTAATGTCAGAAAACACTCAAGTGGATGTTAGGAGAACAAGGCAGTGTGTATAGTAGCCACAGTTGCAAAATGGCCGTGCTGCCGATTTTACTAGTAAACATGTCCAAATAAGATTGGATAGGATAACAGTACTATAGAGGAAAATGTATATACAATATAATGTATGCTAAATCCACACATAGTGTAAGTTAAGACGTGTGAATAGGCATGAAGTGCGCGAAATAGTGGACATTCCATATTCCTGTGATTAGAAGTGAAATACCACGAGTGTACCACAGAAAAGTGCACTCAGCAGTTTCCTGGTGCACAAAAACTGTCATTGCATCAGAGAAAACAGTACCCCAAAAACATATGGCAGTGATATCTGTATATACGTATATTACCAAAGTGTAACAATTTTAGCGTTAAGGCATTGCAATATTGTGTAACTTCAATTACATGTGCAATTTGATGTACTATTTAATAGGATAAGATGTTTTGTATATTTTGAGAATTCCTAAATTGTATCCAGGGTCAATTTTTGTAATATAACATGTATGTCATAATTAGAATACCTCACCTGACACACAAGACGGAACAAGAAAAAAAAGATATATATATATATATATAGGGAACGTTTATCGTCTGAGTACGCAGATTGCTAGTGGGACTGTCGAAGAAATTTTCGATTTTTCCTTTAAAAAAAAAAAAAAAAAAAAAAAAAAAAAAAAACGGAAAATTCCTCCGAAGGGCATATGAGGCGGAAACCCGCACCCGCCGATTAAAACCCGCGTACCTATGTAATAATTTGTATATCATTGAAAATGGAATATAGGCTTTACCTGATAATTCGTCTGGTGGGCCGAGGGTACAGGCAGGGAAAGTAACGGTGCCTCAAGAAGCCAACAACCCCTCAAAGAAAGGGAACAATAGGGTTGAAAAACCCAACGCGTGAAGACGTACGTGCCTAATTGCAAGGTGAAGCTGGCCAAGCGGAAGGGCCGAGCTGAGAAATACAGTTCTTCGGGAGAGAAAGACACTTGCTTGGTAGATCTTCAGCGGGATAGACAGACGTGTGCGTTACGCGGTTCACGATACTTCATGGTCTTGTGTGTCGGAAGGGGGCATGAGTAAAGTGAAATAAACATTAAACGGAATAGAAGACTTCAATTTATTACTTGGACATTCCTCAGCTGGACAACCCTGAGATAAAGACCTCGTGCTCAAAAAAAAACCACACTGTAAAAAGCCGGAGCAATCAAGAGCACCCACGCTTTCCCGACCTACCACTTCCCAAGTAGACCAGAAACAAACACCCATCCAAAAATCCCGCACCAACCTGCATTGGATATTTATGTGGGAAATGTGCATTGAGCGTTCCAAAGGTTATGTCACTCTTGCGTGAAACATGTCTTATGTTATTACCATTATTCCGTATTGAATTTAACAATATAATATTAGTAATTGCTAAGACTTTTAGGAAAGCATAATTTATAATGTGAATTTACGCTCCACTGCAGAATGTTTAAACAAAAGGCATGTGCAATTGTTTACATGTTTGGCCCGGTAAGTGTGCAATTCTCTTTAATTTTTAATACACCCAATTTAAAACGGCACTAATGGACTTTATGCAAGCACTTACCTACATCTAAAAAAAGGAATTTGTATAACGTGATGCAGAAGTTTTTGGAAGTACTTTCTCTTCCAAGAATAAAAGTTTTAACAATAGACTTATGAGCACCAAAGAACTCAAGTTAGTGAAATTTGCAACACAAAGTTTCCGCCAAAATGTGAATGAGTACACTACTGATCATTAATTTCAATGCATCCAATAATTAACATCTGGCTCTCTGTTGATGAGGTCTCATACCCTGGTTACAGTTGAGTAAGCAAAAGAATAGTACAACAGTTGTAAACATGTCAAGATTTTGTGTTCATCTTGATGCAATATAATCCAAAAACAATGTTGTGTACATAAACATTGTTTACCTGATATGTTTATTTACCTGTTTGATGACTGAAGCCGCATTTGGTGCACCTGTGTTATTCCCTGTAGTGTTGTGATGTCTGCGGTGAACTTCAAGCATTGCTAAGATGTATAACGTTTGGTTCCTGCATTTCAGTTCCTTATTGACAATTGAAGTGTAAACATCGCTAGTATGACTCCACGAGTGGAGATATCCATAGAAAAATTTGCTGCAATTGTAGCACTTCGACAAGCAGGTTTATCAATTTGCCAATTGCGAAACAGTGTAGTGTGTCTTTAGGGGAGTGCAATACACCCTTCACCGCCAGAAGACAACAGTTATCAATAAGGACATACCTTGACCAGGGTAACCCCTAAAACAACTAAAAGTGATGATAAATTTATCAGAACTACCATTAAGAGAAATAGATTCAAAACAGTGCCCCAAATATGTGCCGAATTGGTGGAAATGAACAAGACAGAAATATCTGTTGCAACAGTAAAAAGGAGACTGATTGAAGCCACCTTGAAAGGATGTTTCACAGCAAGAAAACCCCTTCTATGGCCCATAAATAAAAAGAAGAGACTTGAATGGGCTAGAAAACATAATCAAACATCTGAAGAGTGGACAAAGGTGTTATTCACCGATGAATCAAAGTTCCAGATTTTTGGAACCAGAAGAAGAATATTTCTTCGCCGATTTGTAGGAGAAAGGGTAGCCCAGCAGTGTGTTCTACCTACAGTTAAACACAGTGGAGGTTCAATTATGGTTTGGGGATGTTTTGCTGGAGATAGAGTTGGAGATATTGTGAAAATATAAGGGTGCATGGATCAGAAGCCTACCACTGCATACTTCAGTATCATACAATACCAAGTGGAGAGAGGGAGAGGGTTCACCTTACAGCAGGATAATGACCCAAAACATTGGTCAGCATTCTTTAAGAACTACATTGCATCAAAGGATAAACAAAGTACTGAAAGATATGGTAGGGCCATCCCAAAGCCCTGATTGTAATCCCATTGAAATGGTCTGGGTTGAAGTGGACAGACGTATCTGGGAAGTTAATATATCCAGCAAGGAACATCTCTGGAATATTGTTAGTTTTTGTGTGGAATCATATAGACTCAAAATACCTACAAAAACTGATCTACCGCATGCCTCGAGTGTGTGAGGTAGTCATTAAATCCAAAGGAAGATACTTTGATGAAAGTAAAATATAATGATTGTGATTGTATTATATATGTTGTTAGCTAATGCTGGATTTCTGACAATGAAGTCATTAATCCTCTTGCTCTCCAATATTTTTCACTGATGGATGGGGTGCTAGAAGTGGCCGGGCATATTTGAAGGTGGTCTTGGTCCATTTTCTCTTGCATATCACATAGAGGACAAAGTGGTGAAGAATATATCCCAATTCTGTTTAAATGTTTTACCAGACAATCATGTCCTATAATCAACCTGAAGGTTGCAACTGCCGTTTTTCGAGGATACTCAAGAATTACTGTTTGAATGTTTGGTAGTTCCCATCTTTTATTTTTTGATTTTTCATAGTAATATTTTGCAATAATTTTTTTGAATTCAGAGTTGGCTAATCTTTTAGCTGCATAAAATGGTAGATTAACTATAGATTTTTGCACATTGCAAGCACCCTTTTTAGCAAGAAAATCAGCTTTCTCATTACCACTCAGTCCACAGTGAGCTGGTATCCATTGGAAGACTAGGTGTTTTTGAAGTGCAGTTAGATGGGTAAGGATTTTCCAACATTCTATAGTTGTTTGGTTTTTTGGTGACAATTTGGAAGTAATTGCTATAATTGCCACCCTGGAATCTGAGAGAATAACTGCTTGATGAAAATGTGAAATTCTATACAAAAGATCTTGTAGGGCCATTCAAATTGCTTCAATTTCTCCATCAAAGTTTGTAGTTCCATAACTTAAAGATTTGTAATAGGAAAAGAGGTGACACGTGACTCCAGCCCCTGCTCCATCTCGGTTTGGTATCAATGATCCATCAGTATAAATATGGAGCCATTAGTGTTCTGGAAATCTAGTATGGATTGTCTCTAATGCCAATAATTTTAGAACACTAGTTGGAGTATCACTTTTCTTAACTTCTTCTGTCAGGTGTAAATAATATGTGATGTCTACTGTTTGTGTCGGATTGACTTTAGATATGAAGTTTTCCTTTGAATTAGGAAGGTATACATTCTTCTTGATGTCTTGAATTTTGGAAAGAAAGCTCTCCTGAGTCTTCAGTGTATGTGTAAAATTTCTCTTGTGCCATGCATTGAATGGGAGTCTGATCAACTTTTCGTGTTGAATAAGAGCTGCTTTTTCTATTTCATATTCAATGGGGCATTGGTTGGTTAGTATTTCCATATCTGCTATTGGTGTGGTTTTGATAGCACCTGTAATTAGTCTCAGACTTTGGTTTTGAAAGATTTGAATTTTTTTTTGTGTTTGCTGTTACAAGAACTTCGCTGCAGTAAGTAAATATGTTGTATGTTGTGTTAAGAGTTGCTCTGGAACATCCCCACTTCATTCCTGTTAGGCGTTTTAACAGTGAAAGGCGCCTGTCTGCTCTTTGTATTACATTTTCTATTTGTTTGGTCCATGTAAGTTTGGTATCAAATGTAACTCCTAAATACTTTGCTTCCTTTGTTTCTGGTAATTGTTGACCCTCAAAATTTAGTTTTATTTTTAGTGGTTTTTTTCTTAGTGAAAAGATTTGGTAGTTTGAATTTGTTGTATTAACAGTTGGTCCACTTTTGTAGGTTGTTTAAGGATTGTTGCATGGTTTTTTCTAGTTCTGTACTTTTATTTTTTGGTTTTTAAGTCCACATTACTGTCATCAGCAAATAGTGCACACTTCACACTTGATTCTTGTATTTGTTGTGGCAGATCATTAATAAATATATTAAAAAGTGTAGTGCTGAGCACTGCACCTTGTGGTAAGCCCCAGTGTACTTGTTTATATTTAGATATATTTCTTCCATATCTGGTAGCAATAAAGCGTTGTGTTAGGAAATGACATAGCCATGAAAACACTGGACCTTGTATCCCTATTTGTTTTACTTTCTTTAGCAGTTTTGTTCTGCATATAGAATCATATGCACTTTGGAAATCAATAAAAACTGATAAATTATCTTCTTTTCTATTGAAGGAGTCTTTGATTTCTTGACTGAGAAGTAAGACTTGTTCATTTGTAGAGTGGAACTCTCTGAATCCAGCTTGACATGAGGAAATTAAATTTTGGAATTCTAGAAACCAATTTAACCTATTTGACACCATTCTTTCCATCACTTTTGCTATTATGCTAGTAAGAGCTATGGTCTATAATTTTTTATTTCTGATGCTGTTTTATCTTTCTTCAAGAGTGGGACAATTATTACTTTTCGCCATTCAGGAGGTACAATGGTGTTCCAGAATAGATTGTAGAGTTTTAGTAGTTGTTTTGCTGTTATTCCAAGGTTTTTTTATGAACTCTGGATGTGTGTGATCTGGTCCAGGAGACTTTTTGTTTTTTAGATTATTAATTGCAATGTTCAGTTCTTGTATATTAAAATGTTGATAAAATATATTGTATTGAGTGTTAGGATCACATTCTCTTTTTTGTTTCAAATCCTTCTTAAATTGTTTACGTTCTTTTTCATTATTTCTTGTTACTTTATGTGAATTAGCATAATATTTATTGAATGTTTCGGCTATGGCTGCATCATTTGTTAATATTTTATTGTTGTGTAAGATAGGTGTGCTGTTTCTTTCTCTCCTGTCCTTGACATTTTTTATGAACTTATGGGCTTTGTTGCCATCTGTTCTATAATCCATTTTTTCTAAGAAATTATTAAAGTGATTCTTTTTAGCTGTATTAATTTCTTTTTTTAGTGAGGCACATTTCTTTCGCCATATTTGTGTATCTGATATGTTTTTTGTTTGTTCAGCCGTATTTCTAGCTATATCTCTTTGCTTTTTCAGTTCTTCTAACTGGGGGTTCCAAAAGGGTTGAAAATTTTTTATTCTTCCATGAGGAATATGTTTTTTTTGCAGTTTCTAGGATGACTTTACAGGAATTTTTGTTCATATGATCTGGGTAGTCATGCAGCTGTGAGTTTGTTCTTTAAATTTGTTCCAGTTCAGTTTTATATTTATTCCAATCTGCTTTTTTGAAGTTCCAATACAGATTTGTGTGATTTTGACTGTTATTTGTATTATCTAGTTTTATATCAGCAATTACTGCTGTGACCAGAACTTGGGTCTTCTATAACTTGTTTTTTAATTTTTGAAACTATCTGTTGTAGCTAACAAGAGGTCTGTCTGCTCCAGAGTAATGTATGAAGGTTTTGGGATCTTCTTTATCATAAATCAGTTCAAAGGTTGTGGTATTCAAAAATTCTTCCACTATCTGCCCTGTAGAATCCACTTTTTCATAACCCCATCTTTTGGAATGGGCATTGAAATCCCCAGTTATGATTGTTATATTTAATTGTTCAATAAGTGAGAGATCTGGTTCGTTCCTGTTAGGATTGTAAATACTGTATAAATGAAGATGTGTTTTGTCATCCCAAAAATTTAGCTTTATTAATTCAGCTTTATCTTTGTTATCCATTTCTTTAACAATTTGAAAGGAGGATTTAATATCATTTTTGACTCCAACTAATATTCCACTACTTATCTATTTTTGGGTAGTAGGTGTAGTAAAAATCCAGTAAAATTGAAGTATTTAAGTTGATCATTTGTTAGATTTGCTTCTTGTATGACAAATATATCTATGTTATAGTCAAATACAATTTTATTCAGTTCTATTCTTCTTGTTTGAGTGAGACCACCTGCGTTCCATTGTAGAATTCTGATGTTAGATCTTCTATTTATATAATGTTTCGGTTCTTGAGAAGTAGTCCCCGCCCGGAGAAATACAGTTTATTTGTTTAAATCTGAAATACCAGGGTGTATTGAAATTAACGAGCGGTAGTGTATGTGCGAAAGATATCAAAATATTTCAAGAAATGTAGGTAAACAAATTTGATACAGGTGTTTGCACCCAATGAATTCCAGTCACAGACTAACCATTACTAACGTGGTAGCTTTAGAAACAAAAATGGCCATACTTTTAATAACTAACATTTATTAGCAGTAACAAGTATGCAGTAACATTGAGATTAATTTGAAATAAGAGTAGCAAGTATTCAATACCTGTAGTCTGGCTTCACATGTTTTGCCGCTTTGGCAAAAAAACAGTTGCATGCGATCAAGTAAGCATTCCGTGTGATCTACACCGATATGCAAAAAAACTAAACACAGCTGAATGTGATGTTGCTAGTTCTACCAGAATTAAGAAGGCAACAAATTGCGGATTTTTTAAATTTAATTTACATAAAAACCGTTGAATCTATTGAAGTACGCCAAAGGAAAAGGTTGTTTATTCAATTTTCTATGAATATATCCCTAATTCAAGAACCTTTAATCAATAAGTACCTGGGCGACCGAGCTTCGCTCGGCGTTTTTCGCCTCTGTTTTTGTGAAATCTTGTTTTTTGTGGGAGAAGATACTTATTTAGATAAACCTGAAAGGCAAAACGTTAACTAAACAAAACTACTTGTCACAATTGTTAAGAGTAATGTCCGAGATACAAGAGATATAGAAATACATAAAAATATTTCATAAACACCATCATTTCAGCTGTAAAACGTGTACTGCTGAAAGCAGGCCTCCCCCATAGATATCCACCCAGTTTGAGGTTTTCGTCGAGCATTTGTTCCATTATGGAGTTCAGTTCATTGCTGCTGTGATTGATTCCAGGACGTTAACACGTTGGCCAAGGTCCTTCATACTTCCGTCGAGTTCTTCCATGGCTTCCTTAACCCCGGCCAGTCGCTCGTTAGTATTCTTCGACAGACCAGTCTTCACATTGGAATTCCCATCTTCATCTTTTCCGTTTCGGAGTTTACATTTTCAATTTGCCTTCCATTTTTGTTCCCATATTTTGTATTCCGTAGTTTACATTTTTCCAATTCGGTTTTCATGTTTGTTTCCTCTGCTGCATTCCGGAATTCATTTCATTTCCCATTATGTCCATCTTGGCTAACATTTGTTTCATCAACTGTTCCATATCTTGCTTTTCGTCGCACTCCGGACACCAATTGTTATTACTTTACTTTTTTAACTATTTCTCTATTTTTTATTAAAACACCGGATCGACACTAAGCAAAAGCAATGTTGAAGAATAACAAATACTACAGAAAGAAAAGCTGGTTGATAAAGCCATGTGAATGTACTACGCATTTATGTTTCAAACATATAGAAAAGTGTATGAATTGTTCGCAATTGTTCGTCGAAGCGGGAGTAGTGAAAGAAATGTGATTGTGTTTTACTAAAGAAAAATGAGTAGAGAAACCGTGTGAATGTTATACGTTGCACTTATATTTCAAGTGTATGGAAAAATGTATGGATTGTTTGCAGAAGACGGAGTAGTATGTTAGGTAAAAGAAAAGGGAGTAGAGAAAACCATGTGAACGTAATACATTGCGTGATAAAATGGATTGCATAAAAACCTTCGCCATGAAAAAAATTAGATGTCACTTTTCATGGCGATCGGTCAACCTGTTTTGGAATTTAATCACTCTTCAACATAAGATATGTATGTAGTTGGTATGTATGAAGTTGATAAACCATAGGGAACAACATGTGAACAACAAAAGTGAGTAGAGAAAGTAGTATGAATGTAATACGTTGTATTTGTTTCAAACATATAGCAAATTGTATGAATTATATGTTGAAGGGCGAATAGCGAAAGAAGACTGATTGTGTCTCGTAAAGGAAGAATTAGTAGAGGAAATCCTGTGAATGTAATACGCTGCATTTATATTTCAATCCTAGAATATTATATGAATTGTATGTTGAAGGGCAAACAGAGGATACATGAATGCGCTACGTAAAAGAAAAGCTAGTAAAAAACCAGTTGAAAGTAATATATTGTGTAGTAAAATTGTTACCATAAAAACTCTCCGTGAAAAAAATACATATACGTGCCGAATTTCGCGGTGATCGATTAAGCGGTTTTCGAGATTAACAGTTAGATATATATACAAACATTCAAGTTGTATAGATGATATGAATTGTTTGTAGAAGAGTGAGTGGAGAAAGACATGTGAAGGTGTTACCAAAAAGTGAGTAGAGTAAGCACTGTGAATGTAAAATGCAGCATTTCTATAATAAAAAATGCACAAACTTGTATGACTTATTTCTAGAAGAGTAAGTAGAGAAACAGTTATGAGTGTGTTACCCAAAAGCAAGTAGAGAAAACAGTATGAATGTAATACGTAGCATTTCTATTTCAAACATGCACGAAATTGTATGACTTATTTGTAGAAGAGTGAGTAAAGAGAGATGAGAATGTGTTACCTAAGAGTGAGTAGAGAAAACAGTATGAATATAATATATAGCATTTCTATTTCAAACATACAGAAAATTGCATGACTTCTTTGTAGAAGAGTGATTAGAGAAAGAGATGTGAACGTGATACCTAATAGTGAAAGGAGAAAATAGTGTGAATGTAATAGCATTTCTATTTAAAACATACAGAACATGGTATGACTAATTTTAAAAGTGGGGATAAAAACGTTTTTTGGTGCAAAATCACGTTTTCTATGTAAAATTGTTTATAGAAGGGTGAGTAGAGAATGAGATGTAAATGTGATACCTAAAAGTAGTAGATAAACCACTGTGAGTGTAATATGCAGCATCTCTATTTCAAACATACAGAAAATTGCATGACTTATTTGTAGAAGAGTGAGTAGAGAAAGAGGTGTGAATGTATCACCTAATAGTGAGAGGAGAAAACAGTGTGAATGTAATAGCACTTCTGTTTCAAACATGCAGAACATGGTATGACTTATTTTAAAAGTGGGGATAAAAGTGTTTTTTGGTGCAAAATCACGCTTTTTATGGAAAAATTGTTTACAGAAGAGTGAGTAGTGAAAGAGATGTGTATGTTATGCCTAAAAGTGAGAGGAGAAAACAGTGTGAATGTAATAGCACTTCTGTCTCAAACATACAGAACATGGTATGACGTATTTTAAAAGTGGGGATAAAAGTCTTTTGGTGCAAAATCACGTTTTTTATGGAAAATTGTTTATAGAAGACTGAGTAGAGAAAGAGATGTGAATGTGTTACCTAAAACTGAGTAGAGAAACCGGTGTGAAAGTAATATGCAGCATCTCTATTTCAAACATACAGAAAATTGCATGACTTATTTGTAGAAGAATGAGTAGAGAAAGAGATGTGAATTTATCACCTAATAGTGAGAGGCCCCTCCGAAGGAGTGTCGCCTTGGCGTGGCGGAGGGGCTCAGTACCCGATCCAGACGGCCTACTAGGTGTCTTTGTGACCACTGGTAGGCAAGAGGTGAGGGGAAGCTAAGAACATTCCAAACGGGTAGATGAGGCTCGGTAGTCTTGGTCGACTCATCTAGGAGAAGAGGACTCCGAAATCAAACTCCCCCAGGGGAACCTACCACTGTAGGTCCGGGTTTGGCGCACCCGGGGCCCCGAGCTGCTCACCATCATTTCACCCCTTCATATTCATCAACTGTGCCACGTGCAGCGTTTTATGTTGCCTTTTATATCACCCTATTCCTCTTCTAGGTTTATTCTGATTATTAGTTTGTAAGTTCCTAGATTTATAACTCCTGTCTCACCAGCAGGGAACTTTCCTATCCCCGTGGTCCTGTCCCACGGTTTTCGGCGCGGCCCCCGACTTGTGTGCTCTTCGGAGGTCTCAGGCGCGAATGTTGTGCGGACCCTTCACACTGCCCCCATGTGTAGCCTTAGGTGCGGAGCCCTTCCACACGTCATGTACACCCACGTAGCTCCTTGAGGGCACGGCTGCGTGCCGTCGGGTTAGTATCACCGGTCGGACGTGTTACCGCTGACGGAGCCCCGGTGTAATCAACTCGAAGTCCCCGCCTAAAGCGGGGAGCCACAGGCGGTTATTCCTGTAGTGGGGGCATAAAGCCGGGGTGTCACGTGGTGAACGGTTTACCCATGCGGACAAGCAGTGGAGATCGGAGGGTAGCTCCTCTGAAGTACGCCTTGAGGTCAGTCATGGAGGGGTCTCCATGGCGGCACAGACCGTGGAGATTTTGGTGTCTTTTGTCCTTTGACCCCCGGATGGCAGGCTGACGCCGACGGTTCCGGATGGGGGTCCAATTCATAGTGCATCCGCGCAAACCCTCCTCATTCGACACGTTTTTGGTTTTGACTTTGGCTTGTGACGGGAAAACGGTAAAGGATCTTAGCCCCTTCTATATTAAACGGGAAGTTGACCGAATCTGTGGCCCTGTGAAAAATGCGACCAGAATACGAGACGGTACGCTATTGATAGAGCTGATTACTGCAGACCAGTCGCAGAAACTGCTGAAAGCGAGTTTATTGGGCTCCTACCCTATCCGGGTAGTCCCACATAAAACACCGAACACCTGCAGAGGGGTTGTCACCACCTCCAGTCTTGATGGTCTGTCTAATGAAGAGATAGTCACCTGCCTTTCAGATCAACGGGTTTGTCAGGCGTACCGTCTCACTCGAAAACAGGATGGTAAAGTGATCGATTTACGCACTGTGTTTTTGACTTTTAAGGGTACTCAGTTACACGAGTACATCTTCTGCGGCTACGAGCGTGCCGCAGTTCGGCAGTATGTACCGAACCCTATGCGCTATTTTCAGTGTCAGAAGTTCGGTCATACTAAGCCTTCGTGCACCCATCCTGCTACTTGTGAGCGTTGTGGACTACCATACCATGAGGGCACGGCTTGCACCCGTGACCCTTACTGCGTTAACTGTGGAGGGAGTCATCCATCCAGCTCGCGACAGTGTCCGAAGTTTCTCGAGGAAAAGTGTATCCAGGAGCTGCGCGTGAAAGAACGCCTGACGTTTGTTGAAGCGCGTCGTCGCTTTCAACAACTGCAACCTGCTACCACCACAGGTTATGCATCCGCTGTTCGTCGCCCTCCTGTGAACACTGTTGGTATACAGCATGTACCCGTCGCAGATGCTTCGACACAAGCGCGTGAAAGAACGCCTGACGTTTGTTGAAGCGCGTCGTCGCTTTCAACAACTGCAACCTGCTACCACCACAGGTTTTGCATCCGCTGTTCGTCGCCCTCCTGTGAACACTGTTGGTATACAGCATGTACCCGTCGCAGATGCTTCGACACAAACAGATTTACCGGCGAGCACCTCTCCACAGCGTCGTGATAAGGCTGCACCAGCAACTACATCTTCCGCTGTGCAGACACACGCTCACCATCCGTCCACAAGCAGAGGCTACACCGTAGCGCCTGTTCCCACAAATCGTTCGCGACCTAAACTTCGGGCGAGTAGTCGTACCTCCACGAAGTACCGCTCCCGCTCCGCGAGCCGCAAGCCGCAGGGGATCTTCTGGCTCCCGAAGTTCCGAGGAGTCGCCTGAGGACGTTGAAAAGCCCATCATTGGTCCCAAGTGCGCCAAGGTTAAGATGGAGAAAAAGATAAAGACTATGCCTTAACCTTTTTATTATGGAAATAATTCAGTGGAATGTTAATGGGTACCGGGCCCGTGCCCCGGACATACACTTAGCTTGGCACCATTCGCCTTCAATCGTCTGTCTACACGAAACCCATCTGAAGTCTAACCACACCTTACATCTTCGTGGTTTTTCGGCATTTAGACATGACTCTGCAGCTGATCGAGGAGCAAGCGGTGGTGTTGCTACTCTGGTGGCGCATACCATCTCAGCTACAAGCATCCCGCTAAACACGCCGCTGCAAGCTGTAGCAGTGCGTGTCCAGTTGCAGGGCCTGAGTCTGTCAATTTGTAATGTCTATTTGCCACCGGTCAGTGTCGTACACGAGAACGACCTTCGGGCTCTTTTGGCTCAGATCCCGCCACCGCTTATCTTCCTGGGTGATCTGAATGCGAAACGCACTTTATGGGGCTCCGACACTGACGATGCTCGTGGGTGCCTTGTAGCAGACGTTTGCGATATGTCCGGCCTCCTTCTGTTGAACACTGGTGCCCCTACCTTTTTATCATCTACCTATGGTACCTATTTCGCCTTAGACGTTAGCTTCTGTAGCCCGTCACTGGTACCACTCATTGATTTGTCGGTGCTCTCCGACCTCTTCGGCAGTGATCATTTCCCCATTAACATTCACATAACTGGTTTCCATCCTGTTCCAACACGATACCCTCACTGGATTATTTCCAAGGCTGACTGGGGGAAATTCCGTTCCCTCATTCACCTTACCGACGATGGTTTTACCACCATTGACAACATGGTGGAGTATTTTACATGTTCTGTCCTGCTTGCAGCAAATTCCAGCATTCCTCGCGGTTCTACTACACCTCATGTTCCCGTGCCTTGGTGGTCCGAGGAATGTCGTTTGGCTGTTAAAGCCCGCAAACGGGCTCTGCGAGTTTTCAGTGCACATCCTACGGAAGATAACTTCATTACCTTTAAGCGTGTGCATGCCCGGGCGCGTTTTGTACTTCGCAGTGCAAAACGCACATCCTGGGTAACTTACGTCTCTTCCCTCTCTCGACGCCCTTCAACACAAAGGGTGTGGACTGTGGTTCGGCGTATGTACGGCAAGTGTCGCCGGACGAATATTCCCGGTCTTGCCGTACAGGGCTCTTATTACACCAGCGAGCAGGCTATCGCCGACGCCCTTGCCGATTCCTTCTCTGCTACTAGCCAAACCCAAAGTTACGATAGGTCGTTTTTAGCTATCAAGGAATCTGCGGAGCGGATAGTTCTTAATTTTAACAGCGACGGTAGTGAACCATACAACACGCCTTTTAGCATAGCAGAGCTGATGCACTCCTTGTTGTCGGTCTGGGTGGCTCAGTTGGTTAGACGCTGGCCTACGGATCCCAAGGTCGCGGGTTCAAACCCGGCCCAGACCGATGGTTTTTAAGTCTGCTTAAAAACGACAGCTCCATGTCAGTAGATTTACTGGCATGTAAAAGAACTCATGCGGGACAAAATTCCGGCACACCGGCGACGCTGATGTGATCCTGGCAATTGACAGCGTCGTTAAACAAGAAAATAATTTTTTTTTTTTTTAATGCACTCCTTGTCTCTCGCGCACGATTCTTCTCCCGATCCGGATGACATCCACCGGCAAATGTTGCTTCATCTTCCACCTCAGGCTCTTTCCTTCCTGCTGAGCATCTATAACCGAATCTGGCTCCAGCGGGTTTACCCGTCTTCCTGGCGCGAGGGTATCGTCATCCCTATACCTCGGCCCGGGAAAGACCGGGCACTTGCCTCTAGCTACCGCCCTATTTGCCTAACGAGTGTCGTTTGCAAGACCCTCGAACATATGATCATCACTCGTTTAGTGTGGTGGCTAGAGACGAATAACCTGCTGAGTAATGTTCAGTGCGGTTTTCGTCGCCATCGCTCCAGTGTCGACAATCTGACAAGCATGGAGGCCTACATACAGAATGCATTTCTCTTGAAGCAGCATGTCTTGAGTGTCTTCTTTGATCTGGAGAAGGCCTACGACACTACATGGCGCTATGGCATCCTCCGTCCTTTGCACGGTTATGGTTTACGCGGTAATTTGTCATTTTTTATTTTTAACTTTTTACTAATTCGCCGCTTTAGTGTCCGCATAGGCAACACGCTCTCTCAAGAGAAGGTTCAGGAGAATGGTGTACCCCAGGGGTCGATTCTCAGCGTTACGCTTTTCGCCGTTGCCATTAATGGCATCACATTCGTAGCGGAATTCCGATGTTGCTGTATGTTGACGACTTTGCGATATACTATCGCTCTTATAGTTTGGAGCACATCGAGCGTCAACTGCAGATGACCATAACATCCATCGCCGAGTGGGCGTCTCGCACCGGCTTTCAGTTTTCTCCTACGAAAACACAGTGTCTCCACTTTCACCGACTCAGTGGTGTACACCCTCCTCCTGATCTTCATTTGCGTGGCACACGTCTTCCATTTGTTCCGCACCTGAAGTTCTTGGGCTTACACCTCGACAGCAAACTCACATGGGAGCACCATATACGTCACCTTCGTGCTTCCTGCGGTCGTTCGCTTCGGGTACTCAGGGTCCTATCTGGGGCATCTTGGGGCGGCAATCGCACGGTAATGTTGAGGTTGTATCGCTCACTGGTTCGGTCCAAATTATACTACGGCTGTTTTATCTATGGCTCTGCATCAGCCTCGAAACTCCGCCTTTTAGACAATTCATCACACTGGTATCCGTCTCGCTACTGGGGCTTTCCGCACAAGTAAAGTGGATTGTCTGTATGCTGATTCTGGCGAACCTCCACTGTCTGTTCGACGCTCATTGTTACTTTGTTCTTACGTGGCAAGGTTGGCCGCTCATCCAGGTCATCCTTCATTTTCACCTGTATTGCGTCTAGACCTCGCACACCGTTATTTGCGGAATAAAACAATCTCCCGTCCAAGTGGCATCAGGTTTCGAGAACTGCTTGTCGCAAACGCCCTCCGACTGCCAGTTGTAGAGCGGCATTCACTTGGCCACTGTCCTCCCTGGCAACTCCAGCGTGCACGCTTTGACCTGGAGCTGTCGGGCTGTGCAAAGACTGCTACCCCTGTTCCGTCAACTCTTCACCGCAGTTCTGGGCCGATACCGGACTTATACTCCGGTATTCACCGATGGCTCCCAGTTGGGTAGTACGACGGGTTCCGCATTTATATACAACGGTGACGTTCACACATACCGCCTTCCAAACGCCAGTTCAGTTTTTACCGCCGAGCTGTTTGCCATCCTTTATTTCTTAATTTTTATCTCCCGCTCAGTTCCTGGACATTTTATTGTGTGTTGCGACGCCCTGAGCGCTCTTCCAGGTGCTGCAACAGTTTGTTGGCAACTCGGTATTAATTATTAAAATACAGACACTTTTATCTCAGTTATCTCGCGGATACCAGTTCGTTTTTACGTGGATCCCAGGTCATGTGGGTATTCCGGGCAACGAGGCGGCGGATGCGGCTGCGAAGTCTGCATGTCGCCTTCCGGAATATTCCACCCGTACGCTACCCTATATAGATGTGCAGAAGTACTTTCGTCGCCATCTATTTACTCTCTGGCAACAATCTTGGGAAGCGTTAGCTGGCACTCAGTTACGGACAATCAAGGACACGGTACAACCCTGGCAAACGTCTTGCAGGGATTCCAGGCGTGAGGAGGTGATTTTAACCCGCCTGAGGATAGGCCACACTCGAGCCACGCATGCACACCTTTTGCGCGCTGATCCGGAGCCTGTCTGTGCGACGTGCAATGTCCCACTCTCCGTTGCACATGTCCTTACTGATTGTTCGCGGTATGCTCGTGAGCGCCAGTCCTTTGGCCTGGGTCTTACACTGTGCACCGTGTTAGGCAACGACCCAGCAGCTGTAAATGCAGTACTGCGTGTTGTTGCGCGTATCGATTTTGGTAAGCAAGTGTAAGGTTTCTTTGATCTTGGCGGAAATATACTTTTAGGATGTTTTACTTGTGTTTTTACCCTTTTTAACAGTAACCAGCTTTATGTTTTTCGTAATGTAAGTTTTTTCGGTTTTTAATTTTCCTTTTTTAGCTGTTTTAGCTCTCTTTTTAGTAATTTTAATGTTCATTTTTAGGTATTTTAACTTTCACTTTTTAGCTTTAAAGGGGTGAGGTTTTATTTTCTTTGATTGCTTTTATTTTGGACTTCGGGCCCTAATGACCTAGTTGTCGACGGGCCCGTAAACCCCACTACTCACTCACCCCCTAATAGTGAGAGGAGAAAACAGTGTGAATGTAATAGCACTTCTGTTTCAAACATACAGAACATGGTTTGACTTATTTTAAAAGTGGGGATAAAAGTGTTTTTCGGTGCAAAATCACGCTTTTTATGGAAAATTGTTTACAGAAGAGTGAGTAGAGAAAGAGATGTGAATGTGTTACCTAAAAGTGAGAGGAGAAAACAATGTGAATGTAAAAGCACTTCTGTTTCAAACATACAGAACATGCTATGACTTATTTTAAAAGTGGGGATAAAATGTTTTTGGTGCAAAATCATGTTTTTTTATGGAAAATTGTTTATAGAAGACAGTAGAGAAAGAGATGTGAATGTGTTACCTAAAAGTGAGTAGAGAAAACACTGAATGTAATATGCATGTATACAAAAATTTAACCAAATCTTTAGAGCCGTTTCTGAAATACGGGGAATATATATACAAGAATTGCACTGTAGAGGCGGGAATAAAAAAATGTTATTTTTTATGTAAAATTGCGTTTTTTCGGGAATTACACCTATATAGATGAACTTAAAAAGCAAAACTCTATCTGAATACAAAATTTGATAAAAATTGTTAGAGCCATTTCCAAGTTGTGCGGAATACACACGCACGCACGCGCACGCACGCACGCACACACACACACACACACACACATTCAGTTTTCAATGATTTATTCTTTACTAGATCTCTAGCATTATAGTTTTGCATAGATCTAACATTAATTCACAAGTACTGACGTACAACACAACATGTAGGTTTGCATCTGTCAATCACGATCTGCTTTTAGATTTTACAATCTTCGGTTTAGAAAACAAGTGCTCACACATGTTTAATCAAATGTAGTACTAATATATGCAGCATATGAATGACGGAATGACGGAAATCTTGCCATATCAAATTCTCTAAATAAATCTAAACCAGTTTTATTTTCTAATTGTAATTTTACACAGTGGCTGAGGTTTTTAGGTTTCGTGTTTTTTTTTTAAATTACTATATTCTGTATTCCACTTCTTCACTAGGTTACAAAGCTTCAGTGTTTTGATTACATTTATGGGGAAATGCTTGTTTTATATTATTTTTTTAAAATGCTGTGATGTTTCCTATCTGTGACTTAATTTTGATCTTTGTGAAAACGTTCTTAATGCCCTGTAATATTCCACTTGTAAACACAAATCAAAACTTTTGAATACAACAGACATTTCACATTCTTGCCTATAGCACAGCAAAAATATTGTTCTTCCCACTCCTCTTGGAATGGGAAGGCTACCTTGCATTTTTGTTGTTTTGAAAGAACCATGTTGTATCGATAAGGTGTATACCACTGTTTGTTTACATTTGAATGCTTGTGATTGAAGGAGGGAGGACTGATGGAGGGCTACATATTGCTTTGGCCCTGATGGTGGTGTTACATTACATCATCAGCTGGTACGTTTTGCCGAGCCATGCTCTAAGGGACAAGGCTTACTGCTTAGCAATTTTATGGTAATGCTAGAAGCAAACCATGGCAACTTAAACATCATAAATGAAAAATCTAAACCAACATTTGAAACAATAATAGGTATTAGTTATGTTGTTGTTAGCTAATGCTGGATTTCTGACAATGAAGTCATTAATCCTCTTGCTCTCCAATATTTTTCACTGATGGATGGGGCACTAGAAGTGGCCGGGCATATTTGAAGGTGGTCTCGATCCATTTCCTCTTGCAGATCACATAGAGGACAGAGTGGTGAAGAATATATCCCAATTCTGTTTAAATGTTTTGCCAGACAATCATGTCCTATAATCAACCTGAAGGTTGCAACTGCTGTTTTACGAGGATACTCAGGAATCACTGTTTGAATGTTTGGTAATTTCCATCTTTTATTCTTTGATTTTTCATAGTAATATTTTGCAATAATTTTTTTGAATTCAGAGTTGACTAATCTTTTAGCTGCATAAAATGGTAGATTAACTATAGATTTTTGTACACCGCTGGTACCCTTTTTTGCAAGAAAATCAGCTATCTCATTACCACTGAGTCCACAGTGAGCTGGTATCCATTGGAAGACTAGGTGTTTTTGAAGTGCTGTTAGATGACTAAGCATCTTCCAACATTCTATAATAGTTTGGTTTTTTGGTGACAACTTGGAAGTAATTGCTATAATTGCTGCCCTGGAATCTGAGAGAATAACTGCTTGCTGAAAATGTGAAATTCTGTACAAAAGATTTTGTAGGGCCATTCGAATTGCTTCAATTTCTCCATCAAAGTTAGTAGTTCCATAACTTAAAGATTTGTAATAGGAAAAGAGGTGACATGTGACTCCAGCACCTGCTCCATCTTGGTTTGATATCAATGATCCATCAGTATAAATATGGAGCCATTCGTGTTCTGGAAATCTAGTATGGATTGTCTCTAATGCCAATAATTTTAGAACACTAGTTGGAGTATCACTTTTCTTAACTTCTTCTGTCAGGTGTAAATAATATGTGATGTCTAATGTATGTGTTGGATTGACTTTAGATATGAAGTTTTCCTTTGAATTAGGAAGGTGTATTAGTTATGTAGATTTAAATGTTTTTAAGGCACATTACTGAGTGTACGTACAGCTCTGAAGAAAGCTCATCAAATCCGGTATAATATCCAAATTTCATTGTGGAATCATGTCTGTGGACCTGGACAAAATGCTAGAGGAGTTGCTGAAGAAGCTCAAAAATTATGAGAATATAGACGAGGTAGTAAATTCAGCATTCTTGTGTATTACAACAGTGTGCAACGCAGCATTCATGGCTTCTAGAGGAGTGAAATGTGCGATAAAAAGCAATATGCTTTCATGGTTTACTAATGAATTAACTGCCCTTAGGAAAATAACACCACCTTACATAGAAGATATCAAACAACCACGGGAAATGAAAACCTAAGGCAGGAGAGGAAAATGCAGTATTATGACAGTAAAAAGGCATATGAAGCAAAAGTGTACAAACTGAAAATAAAATCATGAACAACTTACTGCTTTGTAGGTGAAGGAGCCAATCTTTGGAACACAGAATAAAAAATAGCATCTGGAAAAATTTGAACTGCCACTGGATTGACTACACTGAAGAAAGATGGTACATACACCACAAACACAAGGAGCACAGTTATAGAAATGTTGGACCACTTCATACATGAGGTTAGAGAAAACCTTGATAACAAACTTCATATAAGCATTAGGAGGGAAATTCAAGAACCGCTATATATATATACATTAAGATTTGCTTTTCACAGCTGAGGAAATACTAGAAGCTGTAACAAAATTTGACCCCAAAAAGTCACTTGGAGAGGATTGACCAGCACTATTTTACTATGTGCATTCCAAGCTTTTCCATTATTTTTCACATAATTTGTTTAAAGAAAGAAATTGTTCCCAAGCAATAGAAGCATTCGTTTTTTTAATTCCTGTGAAGGGTGGCTCCAGGGTTAGTGCCTCCATGCCATTACACTACCTTAATAAAACGAAAACATGTATTTTAAATTATTTGTGTACTCCATGGTTACATTGTAAAGGTGCAATGAATTGGCTTATGTGACAATGGAAAACCATAGGAGCTGAAGGAAGTGACAGCGAGTTACAAGTTTGCAGCCTTATTATATTACTATTCTGTGGATCCGTGATACTTCATATCTTGCTCAAATTTACAGTGTTCTGGGCGCTAGCGGGCTTTGCAGGGAATGGGGATAGATCATATTGGTGCCAGTTAGTACCTGTCACAGCTACTGTTGGCAGCACATGCAAATTATTTGTACCAACATTATCACACACTTAGCAAAATGTGCTATATTGTGAAATGAGAAATAAGCCATCAATCACTACTTCTGCATAAAAGTAGAAAATCGTGCCTTATTATAACATTTGTTTCCTGTTGTTTATACTTAAAATTATATAAATAATTGTTTTCAATAAAGTTGGCTGCACTGTCAGTAATCCCATGCATTTAAAAGAAAGGTGTGCTAGGCTAAGATGTAGGAACAGCAAGCATGTCATGAACGCTGTCGAGTGCATGAGTGATTATGTGTGCAGTGTGTGGTTTGTTTTGTTTTTAGTGAAATGAAGTAAATTCCATGGGAAGACCTACTCCTGATCTGTATATAAACAAGGAACAAAAAAGTGCAAGGGTTAACTGCATTAGAAAATCTCTCACACACACACACACGCACACGCATGCGCATACATACACACACACACACACACACACACACACACACACACACACACAGCAAAATACGCTACTCTTACTGTATTAATGTCTGATGTCATATTTAATGTTTTTATAACATAATACTTGGTCAGATCTTCTATATTTACAATCCAGTCCATGTTTTAATTTAACCACACACCTAAAAATTTAGTGTCCGTTACGTAAGTGATTTTAGTACCATTTAGATAAAAATTTGGAAAAGTGATACTTGTATTTGCTTTATGCCAAAAACCTATTGCTATTGTTTTTTCTTTATTTATCCTTAGTCTGTTTTCAGCATACAATGGTACATTTTCATTTACTTGTTCACGTCCAGGAGTATATGATCTTTGTCATTACCAGTAATGAATATATTTGTTAATTATTATTTATTTATGCCAACAAGCTTACTGCTGGTGTTTTTAAACACATAAGCCGTGTGTGGGCAATGTTTTAGAGGTGGAATCAGGACTGAAAAATGCAATGCCATAGCCAGGATTTGAACCACAGATCTTCCGCTTATCGAACGGCTGCTTTAACCACTAAGCTACGATGGACAACTTGCCAGTACAACATTAAATTCCCCACTTGATTCAAACTTTTCCCAGTTAGACCACAAGGGAATCTCACATCAGAGATGTCTGATGTCATACCCCAAGGGCGATTTACAATTGTAAGTACTTTATGTCCCGGGTTTAAGTAACCTTCAGATGGTAATTATTATTTATTATTTATTAATTACCATCTAACGGTTACTTAAACCCGGGACATAAAGTACTTACAATTGTATGTCGCCCTTGGGGTATTTATCTCTGATGTGAGATTCCCTTGTGGTCTAACTGGCAAAAGTACGAATGAGGTGGGGAATTTAATGTCACACTGGCAAGTTGGCTATGGTGCTTAGTGGTTAAAGCAGCCGCTCAATAAGCTTCCATGGTTCAAATCCCGATTATACCATTGAATTTTTCAGTCCTGCTTCCACCTCCAAAAGAGTATATTTGTATCATCTGCAAAGATTGTAAGTTTTACATTAACATTATCAATACTATGGGTTATATCATTAATATGCACTAGAAATAAGAGAGGACCTAAGATAGAACCTTGTAGAACGCCACATTTTACCATTTTCATTTCTGAGCGTTGGTTTTGCATGACTTATTTGTAGAAGAGTGATTAGAGAGATGTGAATGTGTTACCTAAAAGTGAGTATAGAAAACAGTATGAATATAATATAATAGCATTTCTATTTCAAACATACAGAAAACTGTATTACTTATTTGTACAAGAGCGAGAAGAGAAAGAGATGTGAATGTGTTACCTAAAATTGAGAGAGAAAACAGTATGAATGTAATAGTATTCCTATTTCAAACATATAGCACATGATATGATTTATTTTAAAAGCGGGGATTAAAAAATGTTTTTTGGTGTATTATCACGTTTTTATGGAAAATTGTTTATAGAAGAGTGAGTAGAGAAATAAATATGAATGTGTTATCTAAAAGTGAGTAGAGAAGACAGTGTGAATGTAATATGTAGCATTTCCATTTCAAACATACAGAGTATTGTATGACTTATTGTAAAGAAAGGGATACAATTTTTTTTTTTTTTGGTAAAATCACGTTTTTTATGGAAAATTATCTCTAGAAGAGTGAATAGAGAAAGAGATGTGAATGTGTTGCCTGAATTTGAGTAGAGAAAACTGTGTGAATATAATACGTAGGATTTCTGTTTGAGACATACAGAAAATTGTATAATTTTCAGAGGAGGGAATAGAAACATGTTTTTCATATAAAATCGCCCTTTTTCATGCAAGACGCCAATGTAAATAAATTTAGGAAGCAAAACCTTATTTGAACACAAGATTTGCTCAAAAGCTAATGATGCATTTCCAAGAGACATTAATATATGCAAGAATTTTCCTGTATAAGAGGGAATAAAAAATGTTATTTTTTGTGTAAAATCACTTTTCTTTTTTTTTTTCAGGAATGACACCTTGATATATAGGCACACTTAAAACGTAAAACCCTATCTGAATACAAAATTTGATCCAAATCATTAGAGCCGTTTCCAAGATGCGCGGAACATATTTTTATATAGAAATACAGGGTGTCCCAAAATGAGATCAAACTTTGGGGGCTGGTAGATGACATTATTTTAAACACTTTTTATTAAGGAATGTTTTTTTTTTTTTTTTTTTTTTTTTTTTTTTTTTTTTTTTTTTTTTTTTTTTTTTTTTTGCTGTGGTGCTTTGTTTAAGCGCTAGATGAGTTAATGTCATTACCTACTGCCTCCCACCTAGTTTAAGTATTTACAGAAAAATCAACAATGCATTTATCTTAGTAAAGCACACAATCTTAATCTAAGAAACACAACAAAAAGATAATACAAACATCTCATTGTTTACAGTTAATCACAGCTTCACTATTTAAAGCAAATGTTGGAACGCATGCCCTTTGCGATTAATACAAAGAGTGCATCTGTGTGCCCTATTCTGCTGTACTCTCGCAAAGACATCAGCCATTCTCTGGTTCAAACGAAGCACCACAGCAAAAACCTTTCCTTAATAAAAAGTGTTTAAAATAATGTCAGTTAATCAGAGCTTTACTATTTAAAGCAAATGTTGGAATGCACGCCCATTGCGATTAACACAAAGAGTGCATCGGTGTGCCCTATTCTGCCGTACTCTCGCAGACATCAGCAATTTCTCTGGTTTAAATGAAGCACCATAGCAAAAACGTTTTCTTAATAAAAAGTGTTTAAAATGTCATCTATCAGCTCCCAAAGTTTGTCGGTCTAATTTTTGGACACCCTATATATACAAGAATGGTTCGTTTAAATATATTAGGTATGTTAATGTTTATGTCACTCTTTACATCCTACTCTGTTATTCATGGAGAAATGTTGGGTTTAGAGTGTCCTAGAGCTCTTTCCAATGCTTATGGTGTAATCAGAGTAGTTTCATTAGTCAAGATGATAAGTTCTGTGACAGCCCAACTGTTAATTGCACAGTAAGCATATTAGTATAGCATCAAGTGCCCCAAATAAACAAGATTGGACAAAAGAGCAAATATGAGTGCAGAAAAAAACAGCATTGGCATCTGCTTACAAGATGCAGGATGGTCTAACAGAAAAATAGCAAATAAACTGGGCATTTGACTATAGTGTTCGCTCTGCATTGAAATGCAAAGAAAAATCTGGTTCCCATGCTGATTGACCAGGCAGTGGATGTCCAAGAAAAAAACATCAGTAGTGTAGGACAATAGAATTTTACTTTTCAGCAAATGTGATAGGCGTTCAGCTGTGTCGATCTGCAGTGAAATAACTTCTACCAAGGGAGAACCAGTATCAGTGTGACGGTAAAATGTCGCCTATGTGCAGTTTCATTGTTTAGATGTGTAGCTATGAGGAAGCCATTGTTAAACTGTCAGCACAAGTTTAAGAGGTTGCAGTGGTCCAAAGAGCACCAGAATTGGATCTAAAATGACTGGAAAAGTGTTCTGTGGATGAATGAATCCAATTTTGAAAGATTTGGTTCAAATTGTCGGCAGTATGTCTGCCATTGCCCTGGGGAGAGAATGTTTGAAGTTTGCATCACCCCCTCTGAGAAACTGGAGGTGGAAGTGTAATAGTGTGGGGGTGTTTTGGGAACAGTGAAGTTGGATACTTAGAAAAAAATTACATTTTGGAGAAAAAGCAGTACCATCAGATTCTTTTGCGCCATGCTGTGCCATCTGGTACGAAACTCATTGGACATTGTTTTTGAACAAGTTAATGACCCTAAACACATATCAAAGTTGTGTAAGAACTATGTGAATAGTAAAGAAGAAGCAGAACTGCTAAAATTCATTACCTGGTCCCCACAACCTCCGTATCTATCCCCAGTTGAACTTCACTGGGGGTAACTTGACAGGAAAACAAAACTGATGATCCCTAACAGTGTGGGTGAGTGTTCCAGTGCAGTGGTGGCTCCTGACATTTGAATGTGGTAGGGCACACAAAAATCGACATGCTGTAGTATATAAGGAAAAGAAAGCAATAAATTATGATGTAAGGCTTACTTGTTTTTTTTTTTTGTATATCAGCTCAATTCTCCTATTTTTGGCTGTAGAAAATTTGTCTGTTAAAGTCTGGAATGGTGTTTATCATCTTCTTCTCTGCTGATAGCATTGCCAGCGCGTTCAGTCTCTCGTTCCCCATAGAATTTCGTAAGAATGTCTTTATTCTATTAAGGGTAGAGAATGATCGTTCGGTTTCTACAGTCGTCATTGGAAGAGTAACAATTATTTTTAAAACCATCACACACTCAGAGAATGTTTGTGTCATGTTGTTTTCACATAAAAACTGCAGAAGAGGTGTTGCCCTGGACGCTCTACACAAATCTTCACGACTATACCGTACCTCTAATTCAGTTCGAAATTTCGGACCATTAATTGTGGGTTGTTTGAAAGGCACTTTCAGGAAATACATTGCAGTATTGGGGAAACCTGTCAACCAAAAACAGCTTCGAAACAGTCTAATGACCTGAGAACTGAAACCTATCCTTGATATTGCTTGTAATCATGTCACAAACTTGTAGAGCTGCCACCTAATACTCCTACTATTGCTGTGTCCAACACATTGCCTCTTACTTGGGGGTTTGTATACAGACACTTCTTCATGTTCATACATTTTCCTAACTTTCACTATAGCATTAAATAAGGGCTTTGCAAACTCACTTTAACACCATCGATGTCTTTTTTCTTGATACAGTCAAAGAATACTGCTACATGAGATTTAATTTTGTGATAGAATTCAAGCCAAAAAGTGAATTCAGAGTCTCTCAATGTTCGTACAAATCCTGTTGCTTCGCTAGACGCTTTTTTTATCATTTAATTCGTTGTCTCTTATATGTTCGAAACATTTTAGTAGATTATCTTTCTGCTCGAAAATGGCATTAACAGTGCAATACTGAAAATACCACCTTGTCGGTGGGACACTGCCAATTTTTTTCTGAACAAATTCGGTTAGATAACCCATCCTTTTTGGAGACCTCACAAAGAAAATGTCCCTAGCCCCTGTAGGTCTTGGAAACATATTGTGCTGTGAGATGAAGCTGACGCACTCTGAAGGATAAGATTTCCTTGATGTGTATAGCAGTGAATGTAGTTTGCATTAGGATACCTTTCTTTTATCAAACATTACACCCCACCCTTCTTCCCACTCATAACAGAAGCTCCATCATAAGTTTGGCATAGAAGCTTCCCTGGATTTTTCTCTACTCCCATTTCACGTAACTGTTTTACAATAATTGCTGCTAAAACAGTGGCACTACTGTCAGTCACTTCCAAATATCCCCAAAATCTCTCAAATATTTTCCCATCAATTTGATATCTTACAATAAGTACGGTAAAGTTTTACATGAATTTTCTGTTGTTTCACCAGCCTGAAGGGATAGAAACTCTACATCACCTAGCTCAGATAAGATATAATTTCTGCAAACTGATAAAATTGCGTCTAAAATGTCATTCTGAACTATTTTTTATGTATCTTTAAAGACAGTGCAATTTTCTAAATGATCTCTCAAAACTTTGTCAAGGGCAGCGGTATAGTTTATTATACCTTTAAAAACACCTGGGCTAACGGAATCGTCATGGCCACGCAGAGCTAGTTGAAATTCGCCACAGAACTTAATAGCATCAACAATGCGTGACAAAATGTACCTATTTTTATCAACAAGTTCATTGTAATTATTATTTATTTATGCCAACAAACTTACTGTTGGTGTTTTTAAACACACAAGCTGTGTGTGGGCAAAGTTTAAGAGGTAGAACTGGAACTTAAAAATTCAATGCCACAACTGGGATTTGAACCACAGACCTTCCACTTGCCGGGCAGACGCTCTAACCACTGAGCTATTGTGACAAACTGCCAGAATGACATCCGCCCGGCAAGTGGAAGGTCTGTGGTTCAAATCCCAGTTGTGGCATTGAATTTTTAAGTTCCAGTTCTACCTCTTAAGTTCATTGTGTTTGCAGACGGGCACTCTGTAGCTAGCATCAAGCTGTATTCTAACATCAGTTTTGCCTAGACAGCGAGGTTCATTTGTGTAAATGAGTCTTTGATAAACTATGTTTCTTGCTTTTTTCCGGCAAATGTTTTAAGTCTTTTACGCCGGCTTTAGTCCACGTGTCTTCCCCACCAAATAACACACAAGGAAAGCAAAACAGTGCGCTATCTACAGAACACCCGCACATCCATTCCCATTTTTCATACACAGCTTTATTAAAATTTCTGTTGTATGTTCTACTTTTATCTTTAAAAACCTGGTTTATGCAAAGATCTGGCGTAGGAGGCCCTAATTCCTTTGCTAGCAATGGGTCGGTCCTCGAAACTTAAGTTTTAGTTTGTAAGAACTTCACCTGACTCATTTTAATAGTTTCACTCATTATACATTAGTCATGTTAAATTATATAAGCTTAGCAGTTGAATAAGAAAACTGTTATATACACAATTTTATTCACAGTTAAAATTGAAAAATATATTATCTACACTGCACTACAACGGACACTACTGCAGCAAACTAAACAATGATGCTTGTAACATTTTAAACGAAACAAGCCGGTGAAGGAAGGAAAACATTCACACGTTTTAGTGACAGCGCCGCGTAGTGTCAGGTCTCATCACTATTGTGACCATGTGCAAGCCAATTCCTCATAACCCCCCCTGCCAAGTTGTCGACGGGTCCTTAAACCCAACACACTCCCTCACTCACCCCTGTCACTTCCCGCAGCTAAGAGTGAGGGGATGACGTTAAATACAAGAAGCTGGAAGTCCGCACGGAGACTGTGACCGCGCAGGGTTGCCAAGTTTCGTAAAGCTTACAAACGTGAATATCAAACAAAAATCAATGCAAATAACACATTTAAAGAAAAAATAAAACGTATTACAATTCTGTCTAGAGCACCAGCACATGATTGGATGGGCACGTGACCTTGTGTCCTAAGGGTAGAACCGCCCCTGTTCCAGTGTCTTTTGGAACCCTGGGGTAATGTAACTTCAGAGGTGTTACAGAAATTGAGTGCAAGGATGCTCCAAATTTGTAAAGCAGTCATCAAAGCAAAAGGTGGTCATTTTGATGAACAAAAACTTTGAACAATTTCCTTATAGCATACAAAGAAGACTATAGACAGTATAAGAACATGCTTTATGTGAGTGATTTTTGTGTATTTCACAGCATGTGCATGAAGTTTGTTGCAGAATAACACGAGTATTTGATCTCAACTATGTTTACAAGCACAGCATCTACAAAGGAATATTTTGAAGTTTTTTGTATTGTGAATTTAAACTTTGTGTTGCTAGTGTATATGGAATGTTGAGTGTTCTTACATCCCCATTTTATACTTCGTAACCGTTGTGGTATGTTTAATCATTTTGTAGCCTTCTCTTTTAATTGGTTAGTAGAGCTTTTCCCGGTGAGCTTACAATACAAAATAACTCACAAATATTTTGATTAAGATACTCATTTTGATATTTGAGTTTTATATTTGGTGGTTTTGTTTGTAATGTAAATAACTGTAAATATGTTTTTCTAAATTCGAGTCGTAAGATGATATGAGCTCCATTGTTGAAGTTTACCTAGGGCCATTTTGATGTTAGATTTAAGATTATTTAATTTTTGTATTTTGGCTGAAGTCCATATAACAAGGTGATCAGCAATAGTGTTATTATCTGTCTCCACAAGAATGATTCGGTTATAAAAACAAGGCAAAGCAGACTCAAACTGCTAGATGTTTGACATACAGTGTGCACCTATCTCAGGGGAAGACAGGTATCGCTGTTGTGACGTCAGCCCACTCAGCTCACATTCACGCAACGACGGACAGTTGAATGTGTGACGTCACAGCGGACAAGAGGAAAGGCGTGCAGGACATCGCAGTTTTAATGCTGTTTCAATTATGGAATAGTCACAGATTATAAATAATTACATATCGGCTTTATGTCATATATAAATTCTAGTTTGTGTGAACAGTCATGTTATAACGCAAATAGAACAGAAATTATAACTATTTTGCCTGAGCTGGAGGAGACAGTGCGAATGCCCAAGTGACGAATAGCTAAGAGCGTCGGTGACTGGAATTCAGAACTGCTAGCTGCCGGGGGTTCAATCCTCGCCTTTCGCATGTTTATTTTCTGAAATACAAAATTAACAAACGTATTTAGTTCTCTACAGCTTTTTATAAGGAATGGAAAATCAGATGAAGGCACACTGCTACAAATTGAGTTAATGGGGCCTTGGCAATGTGTCTGCTTGGAAATAAACGGCATGACAACCTTGCTGGGTGCAAAGGTTGCTTCACCCTCAAGTAATCTACAACTGCATTCTGTTCTGTTTAATGTATCATTAATTATATTATTCACTGGCATCCAGATCTGGTAATTTACACTATTAAACACTTATACATTTTAATATGGCAATAGTCTACGAAATTTATAGAGATGCTTGAATGTGAATGTTTAAAGGGAAATATTAATTTCAGGAGGAATGTTTCACAATTAAGGTAGGTGTGTTCCCTGCTTCATTTTCAGCAATTGCAATTAATATCTTATGAAGCATTCAGTTCTAAAATTGTAATCGTACTGCAGAACTCCTTTAAAACAAAGAATTCCCATGGTTATGACGAAATAACAACAAAAATCCTAAAATCATGTTCATTCCAAATTAGCACTCCTTTGAGTTGTATTGTGCAATGATACCGGAATTTTCCCTGACAGGATGAAATTCTCGATTGTAAAATCTATTTTTAAAAAAGGTGAACGTGACAATGTTTCTAACTATAGGCCAATTTCTCTCTTACCAGTTGTTTCAAAAGTTCTTGAAAAAGTAATGTTCTACCAGTATAAATACCTTGAGTATAACAAGATACTAGTGAAAGATCAGTTCGGATTCAGAAAGGGCATCTCAACAAATAATGCAACTTTTAAACTTAAACATGAAGTGTTAACTGCCCTAAACAATAAAATGCATGTAGGCGGTATTTTCTGTGACCTAGCAAAGGCATTTGATTGTGTAAATCATAACATTCTGTTAGCAAAACTGGAATTCTATGGAATTAAAAATGAAAATTTAAGTTGGTTCATATAATACCTAAGGGAAAGAAAAAAGAGCGTTAAAGTAAGCAGTGATACTGATAATGGAAAACAAACTTCAAATTGGAAATCAGTAGCACAAGGTTCAGTATTAGGGCCTCTATTATTTCTGATCTATATAAATGACCTTTCACTTTATATAAAGAATATAGCAAGTTCTGTACTGTTCGCTGATGACACTAGTGTGCTGGTCACTAGCAAAAACTTAAATGAATGTATAATTAAATCGAATTATGTTTTGAACTGCATGTCCTAGCCAACAAATTATCTGTTAACCTAGATAAAACAAAAGTGATTAAATTCATAACTCATCAAACATCACACACTCCAATTGAAATAGGGATTAACGATATGTTATTAGAACAAATAAATAACATCAAATTTCTGGGTCTTCAAGTTGACAAATATTTAGATTGGAAAGCTCACGTTAAGTATATCTTACCCAAACTCAGTTCTGCCTGTTATGCTATCCGAGTGCTGGCAAATGTTAGTTCCATAGATACACTCAAATTAGTTTACTATGCATATTTTAACTCTATAATGGAATATGGTATTTTACTTTGGGGCAATTCAGTAGACAGTAAACAAATATTCCTCATACAAAAGAAGGTTATAAGAATTATTTCCAACACCCATAGGAGACACTCATGCAAAGATCTTTTCAGAAGATTAAACATATTAACCTTACCCAGTATGTATATATTCTCGATTCTAAAATTTTTTATTTGCAATCGATCCTTATTCACAACAAACAAAGAAATTCATGGAATAAACACTAGACAGAAGAGTAATATCCATCATCCCAGTGCAAAACTTTCTTGCTTCCAGAAAGGTGTATATTATGAAACCATGAAAATATTTAATGCCCTTCCTAATAACCTTAAGGGAAAAGTTGACAATTTCAATACTTTTAAAACAGCTGCTAAAGAGTACCTATGCTCAAAATCATTTTATTCTGTACAAGATTATCTGAATGACCAATTATCCTATTAATTCCTATGTAGCTCAGTTTATTCTGTATAAGATTATTTAAATGGCAAATTATCGTGTTAATGCTTATATAGTTTTGTAAGTAGTTTCTAACTCATTTTATTGTGTACAAGATTATTTAAATGACAAATTATTTCTGTTAATGCTTATGTAGCTTTACAAGTAGTTTCTAACTCATTTTATTCTGTATAAGATTGTTTAAATGACAAATTATTCCTGTTAATGCTCATGTAGCTTTGTAAGTAGTTCCTAACTCATTGTATTCTGTATAAGATTATTTAAATGACAAATTATTTCTGTTAATGCTTGTGTAGCTTTGTAAGGAGTTTCTAACTCATTTTGTTCTGTGTAAGATTATTCAAATGACAAATTATTCCTGTTAATGCTTATGTGGCTTTGTAAGTAGTTTCTAATTCATTTTATTCTGTATAAGATTATTTAAATGACAAATTATTCGAGTTAATGCTTATGTAACTTTGTAAGTAATTTTTAACTCATTTTATTCTGTATAAGGTAATCTAAATGACAAATCATCCTGTGAAAGCTTATGTAACTCTGTAAGTGATCTCTAGATGAATTATTATTATTACATTACAACTAAACAGTAGAATATGGCTGTAAATGCTTAGTGTAAATCTAACACAAAATTCAATTCTTATCTGACAAATTTCAGGTAAGCTTTGATTGTGTTTCCATTATCCCCTTTGCTGTTGTTTGTTTGTTTCTTTTTTGTTCCTGTATATAATGAGTTTTTACGTGCTCATTCTGTATATTTATTGACAATGTTTTGTACATAACAATTGACATGTTCAATGCTCACCAGCCTCCATGGCTACTTGTGAACTCGCTGAACGCAATCTAATCTAGGTAATGTGAGTTGTGAGGTGACATGGCTACCATGCCCTCCGAACAGTAAGGGAAGCATATGACTAATTTAATTCTCATACCACCTATGCAGGTATGCCTGAGAATTAGGTGACCCTTCGCGCAAGTATAACTGAAGATGGGTATTTACTTTTGTGAAAGATAGTACAACCCTTTGTAAGACAGAAACCCATGAAAATGGAAAAAATATTACTGGAAGGATTGCATTCCGTTTAAGGCAGGTTTTAGTGTATTTGGAGACTGTACTGATGATGGTAAATCTGAATTCATATAAATATCAAACAATGTCGTACTTAGTACTGCACCTTATGGGAGCCCTCTGTATGTTATCTGAAGTTTGATGTACTGTCATTATTTTATTATAATACATTTATTTGCACATACCTTTTCATACACATACTACACATATTTTGCATGCTCAAACACACACACAGCTTTTTTTAATTCAGGGACTTCAAAACACACGGTGAAACCTTGGCATTAAACTTTTGTTTGGAACATAATACTTCTCTGCCTACTATGTATGTGATAGAGAAAGTAAAACAAAGATTCAATTTCAAACTGACATCTTGGTAATGACATTTATGAGGAAATTCTTGTACCTAAAAATGTCACAATTTTAAATTTTTTTGGGGGGGTGGACGTAACCCAAATTTTAGATTTGTTTTAGCAGTTCAAATTATGCAAAATTACCTAAACAGCACAGTTTCTGACCAAATTTATTCCATTTTGCAAATGTTACAAACTTTTAATTATTATTAGCATATGTAGGAACCAGATGCTTCAGTAGTCTGAAATTGTAAATTAACAGTTAGTAGTTTTTAGTTTGTGTTATTTAACTGTAGTAAGTAGAGCAAGTACAGCTTTACAGCCAAAAATTTGATACAGAAGTTTCACTGGAAATAACTGTTTTGAGGTTCCCTAAATTGAAAAATAGCATTTTAAAAAAGCATTCACATCATCATGCATGGGTACAGAAAGGCCAATTTACATGAAACATGTTTAGTTGAGGTCTTCCATGACAAAATGTGTCTTGAACGTTTTCTTCAAATAGCTTCTTCACTCGTAAAGTCTTAGTATCCCCCAGGGGATCCTACTACGGTAGGTACGGGTTTGGCGCACCCGGGGCCCCGAGCCAACTGACTCCCTCGGAGTGGGCTCCTTTTTGTGTTGAGGGAGTCAGTCAAAACGCCCACCCACGTGTAGGCCGTGCGTGGAGACCCGTGTCGGTGGAAAGGATTATCCTGGTGGTTGAGGGGTGTGTATCTGAGCCCGGGAGCTTTTTTTTTTTTTTTCTTCTGAATCCGGGGTGGGTGCGCATTTCCGATACACCGCTTTGGTTTCTGCTTCACCTAAACGGGAGGCTAGGGGCTAACCGACCCCTAGTCAATCGGTCAGGATTAGGTATTGCATTGAACTCCATGGTGAGTGGGACGCGAGCCCGCTATATCCCCTGTGTAGCCCTGTCATCCCAGTGGGATGACCCTTCGTTGGGCTTCGTGGTGGGTGGGAAGCACTGGGGGATGAAATTTGTTGCCTTGTTTTATGGCTACAAACATACCAAAGCGCAGAAAACAAGTCCAGGAAGAAAAAGAGTTACACGTGTTGTCTTCAGCTCGTTACCTAGTTATTCATAGTACGGAAGAGGGTCAGTCTTTCTTAAAGGTCAACCCTTTTATCACTCAATAGGGTCTTGGTAAAATCGCCGGCCCTGTCAAGTCCTGTACTCGCTTGCGATCCGGTTCCTTCTTGATCGAGAGCTATACTACCACACAGTTTGACAGATTATTGAAGGCGAAACTCCTGCACGGATATCCTATCCGTGTGGAGAAACACAGAAGCCTAAACTCCTCCAAGGGTGTCATTACCAGTCCTCTGCTGGATGATATGCCGGAGGAGGAGATCCTATGATATCTGTCGGACCAGGGTGTCACGGAAGTTCACCTTGTACGAGCCAAGCGCGATGGCGTGCCTGTGGATATCCGCACGCTATTCGTTACTTTCGATCGGCTCGACCTGCTTCAGAAGATCAAGGCAGACTATGAAGTTATCCCGGTTCGACCCTATAATCCGCGGCATATGCGTTGTTACCAGTGTCAACGCTACAGCCATACTAAGACCTCTTGCAAGGCTTTTGTCGCGATTTGTATCAGGACGGTCATGACGGTACCTGTTCATCTACTCCAAGCTGCGTGAACTGCCGAGGTGCACACCCAGGGACTTCCCGCGACTGACCGCGATACCAGGATGAGAAGGCCATTGCGGGTGAAAGAGCGTCTATCATTCTCTGAAGCCCGCAAACCCCATATTGCTCGACAGCCTTCTCTTTTGGAGTTTGGTACTTTTAGTTCTGTTGTTTCCACAGCAGTACCAAAGCGGGATATAGGCACTCAAACTTGCCCTGTAACTCCCACTGTAGTTACTCTTCGCTTCGCAGTGTCAACCTCCGATTGCGCCACCTCCAAGACCGTTTCTGTAAGTAGCGAAACCCGGAAATTCAAAGTAACTCCGAAGCGAACGGACTTTCTTAAAGATCCTACGGCCTCTGCCCGTGGAAAGTGTGCCTCCATGTGTGCCCCTTCACCTCCTCGCCGATCTTGCTCCCAAGATGCTAGGGGGCGTAGTCGCATGAAGCGGGATTTTCCTCCACCCCTTAGTATCGGCAACCGTTTTTTAACTCTGTTTTCGGTATCCAGTGACCCGAGCCTTTTCCCTCTGAGGAGCCCATGGAGCAGGAACTAGCTGCTCCACAGAGCCCGAGTCCCACGCGGAACCACAAGGGCAAGTTGAAGCGACAGCCGCCGGTTAAATGAAGTCCGTGACTCGCTTTTCTCATTTATCTCAGGATGCCCATTCTACAGTGAAATACACGCGGCGTGCGCAGGCATAAATCTGAACTGCAACTGCTCGCAAATTCACTTTCCTCCACTATTTTCTGCCTGCAGAAAATAGTGGAGAAAAACTTCGTCAGCAGGATACGTTCCTCTTTGCTGGTTGTACTCCGGTGCCATCAGAGACTGATACTCCTTCACATGGGGGTGTCATGTGCTGCTCCCCGACGATGTGTTTTACCAACCACTCAGACTCACTACTACCGTGCAAGCTGTTGCCGTTACTCCTCGGTTACCAGGTTTTTGTTTCACCCTTTGTTCCGTTTATCTCTCGCCTACTTCCTACTTTGGCATTGCGGACCTGTCTGCTCTCGTGTCCCACCGCCCTACCTGTTGCTGGGAGACTTCAATGCCCACCACCCGCTTTGGGGATCGCCTTGGGCTTGCGCGAGGGAGAAGCACCTAGCCGAGTTTTTTCCATCAGAATCAGCTCTCCTTAACACTGGTGAACCTACTTTTATTTCTGATTCTACAGGCACTCTTTCTCGCCTGGACTTATCTGTTTGCTCGGCACAGTTTGCACATCGTTTTCGGTGGAACGTCGTCTCGGACACCTACAGCGATCAACTCCCATGCCTGATCAGCCTGCTCTCCAACTACATATGCACGTCACGGAGACCCAACTGGTGGATACGCAGTGCGAACTGGCCTTTGTTCTGCAGCTTAGCTGTTTTCGACGACCGTGTGTTTGAAGATGTTGACCAGATGGATCACTTTACTTCCACGATCATATCCGCAGCCGAACGTGCTGTATCTCGGTCGCCGGTCCATCCTCGGCGTTTACCTGTTCCTTGGTGGACCAACATATGCCGGGCGGCGGTTCGTGTATGGCGAGCTGCTTTGCGGGTATTTCCGCGCCATCCTACTCTGGATAATCTGGTCGCCTTCAATCGCTTGCGCACCGCTTTGTAGAGTCGTTTAATCACTTCACACCATCATCCGTAGTTTGGGACAAGCTTGGTCGTAGGGCCGGCAAAGTCTCCAGTGTTACAGTCCTTGGCTTTCGGACTACCACTGGCACCATTGTTTTACCCAGAGCTGTCGCTGATGCCCTTGGAGGAGCCTTTGCTGATGTGTGAGGCTCCTCACATTACCACCCGGACTTATTACCCACCAAGAACCGGGCTGAGACGCATGAACTTTCTTTTCATTCTTTGAACAGCGAATGTTATAACGCCTTTTTTACCATGACGGAACTGGAACGGGCCCTGGACACTTCGAGACCCTCCGCACCTAGACCGGAGTATTCACCTGTCCATGCTGCAACGCCTGTCTGACTGGAAAACACTTTCTGTTGCAGGTATATAATTATTGGCGCACCTCTACTTTTCCATCCGCTTGGCGCGAAGCCACTATAGTCCCGATTTTAAAACCTGGTAAGGTTCGCCATCTACCTTCCAGTTATCGTCCGATCTCCCTCACCAGTGTCCTCTGTAAGGTGATGGAGCGCATGATTAGCGGGCTTGAATCTCAACATCTGTTGTCCAACGTTCAGTGCGATTTCCGGCGGTTTCGTTCAACGGTCGACCATTTAGTCTCTTTATTCACACACATCATGGATGGTTTCCCGAGGAAGACAAACGGTTGCTGCGTTTTTTGACTTTGAGAAGGCGTATGACACTTGCTGGAGGAATGGTCTTCTTCGAAACCTCCATCGCTGGGGCATTCGTGGACGCCTGCCTCTTCTATTCGCGAATTTATGAGGGATAGGTTTTTTAGAGTTCGCATTGGTTCTGCTTTATCTAGCGTTTTTACTCAAGAGAACAGAGTACCGCAGGGCTCGCTACTCAGCGTCGCCTTGTTTGCTATCGCCATCAAACCCATTGTGGAGTGTATTCCAGTGCTGGCACTTGCGTCTCATTTGTGTGGGTACCTGGACACGTAGGCCTGCCAGGAAACGAGGCTGCCGATGCCAGGCATTTTAGCTCTTGTATTCTCTCTGTTGATTTTATCGCAGTCTTAGGTGGTCTCCTAATTTCCCGGTGGAGTGAGGAATTGTATGGCCTTGAGGGGAACAAACTTCGGGAGGTCAAGTCCCTCCCTGTCACCTGGAAGACCTCCTCGCGCTTGTCGCCGCGAGGAAGTGATTTTAGCCAGAATGCGCACCGGGCACTGCCGTTTTAGCCATGGTCACATTTTATCTTCTGACGCTGCACCGCTCTGTGCTCATTGTAACAAGCCTTTGACGGTGCAGCATGTTTTGAACGTGCCAGTTTTTAACACATCTCCGTGATTCCGTAGGCCTGCCAGTCACTCCATGTGCAGTAGAACGTGTTTTACGTTCTATTCGTTTAAGTGGACTGTGCGCTCGTATTTGACTCGCCTATTGATCTTTTTATCCAACTTCTTACGTTTGGACTTGGATGCGAGTTTTTATCAATTCATGTACTTTTGCACTTCGGTCCTTTGCTCTACTCTGCAGTTGCTGGCACTGACTTAGTGACCTTTTAGCTTTTTATTGGTTTAGTTTTTAGACTTGGTTTAGGTTTTACATTTGTAAGCTTTTAGTTTTGCCTGGGCGCTAATGACCACATTACTTGAGCGCCCTTAAACCACGCTGCTGCTGTCTCTGTCGCCGCCGCCGGTGCTGCTGCTGCTGCTGCTGAGGCGTGTTAGTGTAATCTTAATACCTATATAAAACAGTCGGGACTGATTTTTATAGTTTTTTATTTGTTGTATTTGTCTCAATCCCGAATAGCAGAGTAACTATTAAAACTTCGGGAAATTGACGAAAAAAATAAAATAAAAAATATCTTCCCATACCACATGTTCGTGGGTTTCGTAACTGTCAAACATTTAATGTTCATCCCGTCGATACAGTAAACTCTTCCCTCAGAGTAAATAACGTATTTAAATAAAGGTTTCGAATTGACTAGATATGTCCACAATATTTGAATAATGGCATATATTAGATTTTAAAAATGTAGAATAATGTCAGTAATGAAAAAGGGTTGACATATATATTGGTTGTCAAATATTTATGCATACGTTCAGAAATTTATTTTGTGTAAACTAAGGAAAATATATCAATGTAGAACAAATGACTTAATTTAAAAAAAAATTGTTCAATCAATTGGTCTCACTCAGATTATTCTGTCAATCCAATCAGTCAGTATATTTTGTAAATATTTGTTGTAAAAGTGTAATTTATTTAATTAATGTTGTCTGTTTTTTGTTTTGAAAATTGTTTTGTGTTAATGTTATTAAATCTGTGGTGCTATGTGAAGAAACTTTAACTGGCAGCAAACAAGAGTGTTGCATTGTTGAACAACCCATCTGGTGAAGATTTCTCCAAGCAATTGCTGACTATCAGTAATGGCCATGTTCCTGTGGACAAATCGAGCAGATTGATCTCATTTCCTCTGAATTTTTGCAATTTCGTCTCATCAAAAGATGAGCTTATCAGTAAAGTATTCCTGAACATAATTGATAACCACAAAAATAACAAATGGTTAAGTGAGCGAGCAATTTTGGTGGCTAAGAATAAAGAGGTGAATGACTTAACCCTTTCACTGCCAAGCTAAATGCTATACTACTGCTTAAACTGCCAGCCCTAAATATCGAGAAATGTGAGGTTTTGCACAAAGCTTTCCACGCACCTCAATTTTGAATCTGTTGAGTTGAGTTTTTTTGCAGTCACTTCTGAAATGCTGTTTTACATTTGTATACACTTTAGAGAACATTACTGTAGTGCACACACTTTTAAAAAAATTTCGAAATGTTAAATTTTTATTTTTAAATTTTAATTTTCCAATTTCAGTTTATTTTTGACACCATAATTATTATCACATACCAATTTTGCTTTTTCCTCTTGATTAATCATTATATTACACTGGTCTACAAAAATTAACTTTTTCTCTTTCACAAGAATTAAAATAACAGATTCTAAAAGTATTTATCGTGCTGAATTCAAATATAATTACAGTTTGTCCGCATCGGGCAGGAGTTTTGTGTGATATTCATTTGAATTTTTATAATATTCTAAAAAATCCGTAACTAGCTATCTAACTCAAAATTATAACTACTGATTCTAACTTACCTAGAAAGTGGTAGATAGTGATTTTCGGGTATATTTTGCATCTGGAACGTCTCTCATTTTAGTCCAACAGTAGTCAGCCAGCATATTGGAACTCCACTTGCCTTGGTACCTCTTCTCTATCGTAGAAATTTGCTGATGAAGACGCTCACCGTGTTCATCGCTGACAGCTCCAAGGTTTTCGGGGAAGAAGTCCAAGTGAGAGTCCAAGAAGTTGAATTTTTAAAGACATGTTGCATCCCATAGCTTTATAAGAATGCAAAAGATCAGCCACTATGTCACGTTAGTTTTCTGCTTTATGGTTTCCAAGAAAATTGCAACATAAACTTTTGAAAGACTGCCAGGCTGCTCTCTCCAGTGGATTTAACAGTCCCTCGAAATGTTTATCAGCCATTAATGATCGGATTTGTGGTCCTATAAAAACTCCTTCTTTCAATTTAGCATCACTGACTTTGGGGAATTTCGATTTCAAGTACAAGAATCCATCAGAAAGTTTATCCATAGCTTAGACAAAGTTTTCATAACTCCTAACTTAATATGCAATGGAGGTAAAAATATTTTTTCAGGATTCACTAAAGGGACACATGCCACATTTTTCTGGCCAGGGAGAAGAGATTCACGTTTTGGCCATGACTTTCTAACGTAGTGAGACTTCTTATCTCTGCTGTCCCACTCGCACAAAAAACAGCAAAATTTGGTGAACCCAAGTTGCAAACCAAGCAATAAAGCAATGACCTTTAAATCACCACAGATATTCCATTCATATTTTCCATATTGTATTTTCTCTAAAACTAGTTTCATATTTTGATATGGCTCTTTCATAGCGGCATGCGCTACTGGTATTGATGGAAGTTCATTGCCAATATGTAGCAGCACAGCCTTCAAACTTACTTTAGAGGAGTCTATGAACAATCGCCACTCATCTGGTCGGTGTTGATGCCCAAGAGTTTCCATAAGTGAACAAATATTATTACAAAACACAACACCATATTCTTCAGAGAAGTATTCTTTGAAAACACTATGGCGGCTACGATAACTACTTATTCTTACATCTTTTTGGAGTAAATTCCACCCTTTAAGTCTGGAAGTTAAAACTTCAGCTTGCAGTTTAGACAGATTTAAATCCCGAATCAGGTCATTAAGGTCTTGCTGATTGGGAAAGTATGGTTCTGATGAACAGCTACTGGCTTCATATGTAAGATCATTTTTATTTTCATCTGAATCATTTTGAGTTTCAGTTAGGTCAGAATCAGAGTTATCACTTAAGGTTGTATCTACATATACTGGTACGGGGAACTCTTCACTGTGTAAGACAGGTCTCAATGCAGATTGCAAATTAGGATACTTAACTGTATATTTTTGTTTTAGATGTGATTCCTTTAATATTTGTCAAACAAAAATAACAGTCAGTTGAATGATCCTTCGGTTCCCTCCAAATCATGGGAATTGCAAATGGCATATGATGTGTACCATTTTTCCACCCAGTCAGCAGTCTAACACACGAAACACAGCATGTATTTGGAGCCCAGCTCTTATCAAAATCACCAACTTGACAGCCAAAGTAAAGATGATAACACTTCTTTACAAGTGGGGTCATATTTCGCCTCTGAGACTTGAAGGTCAGCTCACCACAAATATAGCAGAAATTATCTGCATGATTTACACACTTTCTTGGCATGATGAAAACATTAAGCACTGAAATACAACATGCACAACATACACAATACATTTCTAAACAGAAAGGAAGGAATTAATATTTCACTAGTGAACAATGTCACAGTCAGCTCAATACTGACACATCACAATGCCAGACAGGTCTGAGCATGTCTAAACATGAATGAACCTGCACAGTCTTGCTTTGTGGTGCTTCAGCGTGATATTACAAATAATTTCAATAAATATGACTTGAGTAAAATAGCTACATATGAGGCAAAGGTTCCTATGACAGGTCAAAGAAAACGCTAAAATCATATTTTGAAAAGTAGCTTTCACATAAAAACTGTGCCTGATGGGAAAATTCTGACTACATATCTGAATTCAGGACGAAAAAATGCACTAGATTCACTATTCAGATTTCTTGTGAAAAAAATCTTGTCGACCAGTGTTATTTATAAAAATTACACATTTTGAACCTTCTATGTTTAAAGTTGTTGAAATGAGCACGGTTAATTACATAAACTGTAATTTAGTTTTTTCTTGGCGAATGCTATTGAACACTTATGTTCCAAAAAGGAGTGGCGTGCGATGGTCACAACAGTTACCCCAACTGTATAGGTTACGGTACTGAAAAATCATCCTATATTTTAAAGTAAATGGTGTATGGGAATATATGATAAATGATATGACGTTGACATACCCATATCATTTGCAAATATAATTAGTGTGGGTTTTACTATTGGATTGTGTGAATGAGAAAGTGATATAGAATGTGATAATGCAGCTTTAATGAGGTGTGCACATTGTTCTCTTCCACTTTGTTTTAACCACTTCATCAAAATTACGCGTCTTCACTTTGAGGACTAATGTAAGCACTTTCAGATGTGTAGTATGTGTATTTTGCAGTTTATAAATAATTTAAGCAGAGGGTTTTTGGCACTGTTGATTGAAAATGTAATGATACACTGACGTTATTGAATTACAAATAATTTCTTTCCTATGGTATTGATATCTTGGTACTTTGTTTCTCTCTATTAAAATGTCACTTGAAGTAAAATGCAACATTTTGCATGGAAACGACAGACCACTGTTTTATTTATGATTGATTGTTATTCTAAGCCCGTTTTCATGAGGTTCCGTGCGTTCGATGTCAAAGGTATCCCTTGTTAGTACATTTTTCCTGGTTTATTCTCATGTGGTTAATGGGGTCAATTTCGTAAACGAAAAAAAAAAAAAAAAAAAAAAAAAAAAAAAAAAAAAAAAAAAAAAAAAAGAATTTAAACCATTGGTTAACAACATTATTTAATTGCAGTTAATAGTTTTAAGTATGAGCTTTTCATATCATTTGACATTGTTGTACTGTCCTATAAAAAGACGCCACTATTGCAGGGTTGCTACGCTTGCGTGTATCGCTATTTCTCTTACAAGTTTTCCATATCAATATTTTGAAGTTTCCTTGTAACTGATTGACTAAGCTCTGCCGTGGCTATCGAAAAAGACTGCTCTATGACATCAAAGCCAAGCTAGCTGGATTGAAACTGAACTAGCCAATCAAATGCACACACTCGCCTCTGCTATCAGTTGACAGACAGGACCACGCTAGCTATAGGGCTCCGATATGCATGCGTCAATACAGCACTAGTAAGCGAGCTGGTATTGAAGAGAGTACAGGTCCGAGCCCAGTTGCCAAGATCAACAGCTGCCTAGTGGCGGGGCTGGAGTTTCAATCTTTAAGTACTGTAACGTTCATGTGCGATGTGCGTATGTGATTGACATATGAGAAAATTATTTTAATTTCGAACTTGTGAATAAATGTTACCCCAGCAGTGCTGGGGTAGTTGGGGTTAAATGCATGCCACTGCCTAAAAGCTTCATGTTCTGGTTAATTACATCTTGCCAGTTTGTATCCGGTTCATCTTCATCCTGATCTGTGAAATTTCCTGCAGGAGACTGCGTAGAACATATATGATTGTTTATTTTGTTTGTCACTGTACGCATCACTAAAAGAAATATCACTACAGCTGTCACTTTCCAGCAATGTTGCCAAATTTCATCTTCTGTCAAAGATTTCTATTCCAGTTTTAATGGTCTTTAACCAAATGCCATGAGAAATCACTGTATGTATAATAAATAGTTAAGCTGTGCACGTAACAACCAACAAGACCTGTTTACCGCCATCTTGTTCTAGCGCACTAAAATACCCGACACGTGACAACCTCAGAAGAAAGAAAAATTAATTGTAGAGGAAATGCAGAGACTAGCAAACAAACAATGATACCAACACACAGTTTACATATCGTAGAATAGATAGAGGTGCACACATACACCATCTGTTGCATAATTTGTAAATTATTTGAATGCGAAAAACCAACCTCGGTGGATTGGATCATGGCATTATTCAAAGGCAATTGACATCAGATTTCATCGGATCTTTGGGAGCCAAAGGGTTAAACTTTATAATTCAGAATCCAATCATTGGTACTCTGCATTGATTCAAATCTATTGACTGTGTAACAAACAAAGACGAAGCCACTAATTATCCAACTGAATTTTCAAACTCCTTGGATGTGTCTGGTTTACCACTGCACAATTTACAACTAAATACGGGCTTGGCAGTCATCATGCTTCGAAATCTAAACCAACCAAAACTATGCAATGGAACGCCCTTGGTGATAAGAAAACTGATGAGTAATATGATTCACCCGACGATACTCAAAGTAAAGTTTAACGATGAGTTAGTTCTCATTCTGAGGATCACAACGGATATGCCCTTTGAGTTTAAACAAATTCAGTTCCTGATTCGTCTTGCCTTCGCTATGACGATTAACAAATCACAAGGCCAATTCTTGACTGTTTGTGGTCTCAACTTAGAAAATCCATGTTTTTCTTATGGTCAGTTGTACGTGGCATGTTCACGTGTCAGCAAGTCATCCACTTTATTTGTTCTTGCACCTGATAAAAAACAAAAAATGTAAATCACAAGGTACTTCAATGAAGAGAATTAAACCTAGTGCATCCCATGCTGCACAATATGTACATAGTTTAATTCAATTGTGTCTTGCTGACATACATTGATATACTTAATTTTTGTACTTTTTTATTTATTTTTGTGTTATCTTAAAAGTACTGAATTAAATATTTGTTTTGTATTCATTGTATTACTTTCATAAAATCATAAATTAAATTCAGCTAATCTGTAACACGACATTCATTGACTGTTAGGCAGTATGAAGTTCGACGGATCAGCTAGTTTGTAAATATAAGTGACATACAAAATCGTATTGCACACAAAGTATAGATCTTCTAAAAGCACACTATTTATGTGAAATTTTTTGATGCCCATTTCTGTGATACTCTTTGTTATTGGTTTGAATTTTAAAATACATTTTTTTTTTTAAATTTATTTATTATTTAAAGTCGCTTCAACATAAAAGTCATATCGCGACTAAACATTGAGGAATAAAAGGAGGAAACAAATCATGAAGCTCACATTGAATTTAAACATTAACTTTGCATGCTTTGATGAACTTGATGATTTTCTTGTGATATTGTTGATCACCCAAAGCTAGCTGAAGGTTCTCAGGAACTCCATACTGAAGTCGCTGGTGAGTGTATCTTGGGCAAACAGTGAGCAGATGCTGAACGGTAAGAGTAGAATCACACAGAGTACATTTAGGAGGAAGTTCACGGGACAGAATGTAGGAATGAGTAAGCGCAGTGTGGCCTATGCATAATCGGGTTATTAGTACCTGGTCTCGCTGGGTTAGTGTTCTATTTGTTGTGGACAGGTTAGGTATTGGACAGATATCATGCAGTTTGCTATTGGATGTAGTTGTCCAATCTGTCTTCCATCGGTGTAGGCTAGTTCTTTTAAGATGCCGTAAATAGTCTTCATGTGGTAGCTTAAGATCTGGTAAGCTTGGAGAATGCTTGGTAGCTTCTTTTGCGGCAGTGTCAGCAAGATCATTTCCTGGTATGTTACAGTGAGATGGTATCCATGCCAAGATTGTTTACCTGATGAAATAAGCTCATTGTATAATTCACGTATCTCCCTTACCAAAGTGTGGCAAGGAGATTGTTGTATAGCCATTAATGCACTAAGGGAATCTGTGTATATAATGAATGATTTGAAGTCTCAATTCTTTGATATATAATCCATGGCGAAACGTATAGCAAACAGTTCACTAGAGAAAATGGTGTGAGTGTCTGGTAGACTATACATCATGGTGTGGTTAGGAGCAACCACCTCACAGCCATTATTGTTGTCACACCGGGAACCATCGGTATAAATTGGCTCAAAATTGGCATGCATGTCACACAATTCTTTGAACAGCATGGTAAAACAAGATTTTTGGGTATGAGCCTTCAAATATTTTGTCAAAGTGGTGTTGATGACAGGTAATTTTATTCTCCATGGTATATCATTTATGTTGAAGGTACGGGAAATGAAAGAAGGAATAGTCAGATTAAACTCTTCAAGGTATGTAACAATTCTTTGGGAGAAGGGTAGGATAGGGAACCCTTTGGGTTGAGCATTTTCTTGGCGTGATGTATAAGCAACTGCACCATAATTAGGTCTGGTTAAGGTCTTGGTAAAATAAGTAAGACTTAACATTTTACGTCGGAAAGAAAGTGGTGGTTCATCTGCTGCAATTTTTAGACTCTCTGTAGGACTAGTATGGAATGCCCCAAGTGCAATTCTTAGAGCTGTGGTTTGAACAGTGTCCAGCATTTTAAGACTTGATAGTTTGGCAGTGTTATAAACAATAGAACCGTAATCCAACTTGGAGAGGATGGTCATTCTGTAAGTGCAAAGTAGAACACTGAGATCTGCTCCCCACCCTTTGGCAGATAAGACTTTTAAAAGATTAAGCCGCCGAACACAATCAGCTTTAAGAAGCTTAAGATGGTGTATCCAAGTCAACTTATGATCAAAGTGCATGCCCAGTATACGGACGGTATTTACCACTGGGAGTTGGCAGTTGGTAATGTGTAGTATAGGGTTTGGGCTAGGAGTTTTCAATCTGGAGAAAAGAATAGCTTGACTTTTTTGGGAAGCAAAAATAAGGCCAGTGTTTTGGCTCCAATTTTTAAAATTGTTGAGTGTTGATTGTAGTAGCTCTCGTGTAGTAGTAATATTCTTTCCTTTACAATGTATTGTCAGGTCATCAGCAAATAGTACAGCTTTTACTGGAGGTTGAAGACATGAAAATACTGAGTTAACAGCCACTAAAAAAAGTGTTACACTCAATACCGAGCCCTGCGGTATACCATTGTCAAGGACAACACTTTGTGACAAGACACCATTGGTTCTCACACACATCCTTCGATCTTGAAGGAAGTTAACAATAAATGCAAGCATATTTCCTTTGACGTTGGCCTTAAGGAATTCTAGAATGATGTGAGGACATTTCACCGTATCATAGGCTTTAGCAATGTAAGCATGTGCTGATGGCTGGCAAAAGCATTGCAAATTTCAGACTCCAGTATCATCAAGGTATCTAACGTAGATCTGTATTGGCGGAAGCCACTTTGTAAATCGTTGAAGAATTTGTTGTGTTCCAAAAACCATCGCAATCTTCTGTTAATGATCTTCTCTAGCAATTTACACATGGTGCATGTCAGTGAAATCGGGCGATAGTTGTTAGGATTTGAATGATCCTTGTTTGGTTTTGGAATAGGAATCACAATAGACTATCGCCACTGACTGGGAAAGCGTTGTGCTTTCCAGATGTAATTGAATACCTTCAATAAATACTGTAACCCCCTATGTGGCAGTTCTTTAAGAAGCGCATAAGGAATGTTGTCAGGTCCAGCACTTTTGCTCTTACAGTGATGTAATTCAGCAAGCATTTCATCCATTGTAAGGTCTTCATTGAAGGGCTGACTGAAATCTGTGGAAGCCGAGGAAAGAGTTGTTCGTAAGGGGCAAGGAGTTAGAAAGTCTGCCTGGTTATCCTTGGATTCACTGGATACAGTAAAAAAGATAGATGCAAGGGTATCTGCAATAATCTGTGGTTCAGTGATGGTTTCGTAAGAGGGTGTTCTTCGAAGATGATTGATCGAAGGTTTCCGATGTGTACCACATATAGCTTGGAGTTTATGCCATAGTTCAGTCTGAGATGTTTTGTTGGTAAGGGATGAGACGTAGGTCAACCAAGATTCCCTTTTACTTTGCTTAATTTCTCGTCGTGCAGCAGCTCGAAGTTGCTGGAACTCAGATTTAGTGACTAAGGTAGAGTTTCGTTTGTATTTATAGTATGCCCTATGTTTTAACTTAATAGCTTCTTGGCATTTTTCATTCCACCATGGAACAGTCCTGTTGTAGTTGCCAGTTCTAACGTTCTGCCGTCCCAACTAGAGCGGTAGAAAATTTTAAAACAATTTCATCGATATCCATTTGTGGAAACAAGTCAGGAATTGGAAGTTGTTGCAAAGCTTTTAAAAGTAAATCTTTATAAGCTTCCAAGTGGGAAACCGTAATTGAGAAGTAGGTGTAAAATGGTGAGCAGAGATGGTGATCGGAAAGTAATTGCTACCCTGAGGGGTGGAATAGACAGACCATTAGAATATGTGTGCTATGCTGGAAGAACACATGGTGAGATCAATGCAGCTGTAGCTGTTATGGTAGATATCATAGTGGATTGGCATTGGAAGATTAAGGAGTGTTAAATCCGAAGTGTGTAATAAAGTTTCAAACATTTTTCCGCGTTGATCAAGTTTTTTACTGCCCCATACAGGATTGTGACTGTTAAAGTCACCAAGTAGTACAAATGGTTTAGGCAGTTGAGCAATCAGTGCATAAAGCATAGATAGATCAACAGTGATACTGTTTGGTAGATAAAGATTGCAAATACAGATCTCTGTTGTTGAAAAAACAGACACACCTACAGCCTCCAATGAAGTATTAAGAGGTATTTCTTTATGTGGTAAAATATCTTTAATATAAGTCGCAACACCGCCACTTGCTCTCCAAGCTCCTGTGCGGTTACGATGATATCCAGAATATTGTTTAAGAGGAGCTATATAATTTTCATTTAAGTTGGTCTCTTGTAAACAAAGAGTAAGAGGATTGTGGGAATGCAAAAGCAGCTGTAGGTATTCAAGATGTGAGTGATAACTATTGATATTCCATTGTAGTAGGGTAAGTTCGCACTTCATTATGAAGAGAGAGACCCTTCAGCCTCATCAGCATCCAATGGGGATGATTTTGGTACATCAGTACTGCTCTCTATTAATGCCATTAGTTTCTTTTGCAGTCTGGTTGTGCGATTTTTAATGCTATTGCCTGTAAGATGGGGATATATCGTGCAAAGCATTTCCACTATTCCTTGCAAATCAGTAGTATAGGTTAGGGCTACTTTGGTGAAGTCATTTGACCCGTATGCATTCTCATAGAAGCTGCAAGGTTGAGTAAAGGTGAAAATAAATTCACTTGGCGCGGCATCCAACATCGGTTTGATGGGCGAAAGTGATTTACTGATAGATAGCACAGCATCTGAAGGTTTTGGTTTTTTGGCTAGTGGGGTAGATTTGTGCTTTAAGACAATATCACCAACAGATGATTCAGCTTTTGGAGACAGGTGAGAGTGATAGCTGACAGGCCCCTCAGACGTTTCTGTATCACCACTACTGGTAGTGGAAAGTGGACGTTTTGCACAAGCGTGAGGTGCCAGAGGCTGGTCGTTAGTTGGTTTCGGAGGAATGTTCACACATTGCAATGCTGTGCTAGGGGAAGCAGCAGGAACAGTATGGTCCAATATTGGAGTCGGAATATGTGGCTCTGTTAGACTGGTTTTGCATTTGGCCCTTCTTTAGGCAAGGGAGGCTCATCAGGTGGCACCATTCTCGGTGAGAGAGGAGGAAAGTCTACAGTGTTAGAGTCGATAGTGGTAGGTATTGGCAGTTCAGTAATTTGTTGAGTGCATTGTTTAGCCAAATGACCCTCCATGTTGCACACAAAGCACATTGGAGTATCTGAAGATACATATATCCAGTATGCAGTACCCTCATGATGCACCTCAAAACTATCTGGAAGCTTTTCAAAATCCTCAGGTTGAACATAGAGTTGACGTTGGAAGCTCAGTATGTGAGAGTAACCTGGGAGGTTAAATCCTGCTCGAATATGCATTATTGCAGAGGTGGTGTTAATTCCAAAGTTACTTAAAGCATGTTAAAGAACAGAGTTGGGTATAACTGGGCATACGTTTGACAGTATGATTCTACGTTGTTTAGTTAGGAGTGGCCGCAACGTCAATGTAACGTTGTTAACTTTAATTTTAGGATGTTGGTTACTTAGAGTTTCAGCCAGTTGTTTACTCGCTAAGTAAATGCAAATTCTGTTGTTTGAGATTCTGGATACAAATCGAATTTGAGAAGGATCAGTGAGTTTGCAAATAGCATAAATATATTCTTTAAGAGGGATACCATCATATGCTTCAATTACAATTGCCTGATCTTTAGTCTGTCCACTCTTTGCAATTAAGGAATAACTTTGAGTTGGGTTAGTCATTGGAGAAGACATTTTTAGGTTACCTTAGTTTGCTGCAGGTTTTTGTTAAAATCCGAGCGTCCCGAGTCAAACCCGGATTGGGTACAAAGAAATCCTTCAAAACCTCTTCTATTTCCACTCGTAGCACAAGAACAACAGACGATACACACTGTAAAATTCTTAAATACTGAGGATTAAACAAAATTTTCAACCATCAAACAATCATACACGGCCTCCTGTGTCTAATACATTTTTGAAATACTCTTCAAGTGGTAAATGCATTTTTTTTCCATGGTCATGCATACATTATAGAATTTCAAATGCACAGTGATCCACTTTTTAAAAAGCTGAATGAGGATTTAGCATACTGTGTACTTATATTGACAATGATGTGTGAGTGTGTAATGAAAATGTATCTTAATAAAAAGCAGAGAGAAAATAAGTTCTTATAATAGTTTGTAGAAGAATGGGTAGTTATGTGAATATAATGCAGTTTTTTCATTATTGTATGTTTTAAACAGCTACAACAATGTTTAATCCATTAAATCAAAATTGGAATTCTTTCATAAATCTTGTAGTATATGCTCAGGTTTTTTAGTTCAATACTTGAAATGCTGTCATGTAATATTTTGTCTCTAGGAGAAGGCTTTGAGTCACCTAAAACAGCATAAGAAATACAGGAAGAACCCTGGGAATTCAAGGGAGAAAATATTAACAAAATGTACATTAGAAGTCATGCCACATAAAGGAATTCATGCAGGTATGCTGTTCTACAAACTCAGATTAATTTTTAATTGTCAGAGAAAACAGTGTTATGTTGCATGTTAGCTATAGAAACACTAAACTTGTCTCCTACAATAAACATTCTAAGTGTGATGTTTGCATTAAACTAACCGAAATACTTATCTTTACTAACATAAAAGGCTTCGCTACCTCTCAAGAATATTTGTTCTAATAAATAATGTCAATGCACAACATTAGACCCATTCTGTCATTAAAAGTAAACTGGAATTGTTCTAATAAATAATCTCAATGCACAACATTAGACCCATTCTGTCATTAAAAGTAAACTGGAATAACATTGGTTCTGAATTCACATGTGCTATGCTATTTTTTAAAGTTCAGCACAGTGCATATTGTTAGAATTTGCAGTTATTTAAATGTTTCGAAATCCAGTTGGGGTGATTCTTTTATAATGATCATTTGAGATCATATCTGCAGGGTGACGTGGTATAATGTGAAAGGCAAAGATTTTTAAATGAATAACACTAGCCTGCAACATTTTCCCGGTTTTGATGAACATTGGGCATTTATATGGAAAAAATCTGATGTGTTGCACTCTCATGACTTTCTCTACTCTTGTACTAGGCATTCTTACAAACTCTTATTCCTATATCTTCTTCGTGTTAGTTAAGATAAACATTTGTACAACTTATCTTATTGCTTATTTCCTTGTAGGTGCAAGGGGAATGTTAGAATACAGTAGGCTTTGTGCGATAGTCAAATGTTTTAAAGCTTTGAGATTCCGTTCTCTTTGCACACTTAACTTATAAAAAAATGAACAACGATGATCCATTTCAAGAAAGTTCTAAGTTTTCGGAAACTCACACACATAACAAGGAATATCTCCGAAATGGTTCACCCTACAAGAAAATTTATTTAGACATAATTGTGTATTTTACCAAGATCTTCATCTTTTGTATAGTATGATTTGGTCTATCTCTAATGGTTTACCAGTTATGCAAAAGTCGTCCAGAGTAAATGCGACTACAGGGGCTAAGGCCAGACAATTCAAGATATACATTTCATTTGTCATAAAAATATCTCAAACATATAACATTTTAATCAAAATCGTTGAGAGCCATTTTCAAGAAAATCAAAATTTTCGAAAAATGTTCCATGTAAAGGGTAGTTTAGGGTGGGGCTATTTTCTTCAAAATCTTCGTGTCGCATCCTTGAAAGACATTAAACTTAAATACCAACTTTGGTTTTTAACCGACTTTTTGTTTTTGAGTTATGCTGTGCACAGACTGACACAGACACACACATGGACCTTTTTCTAAAAATGCTTGTTTTGGATTCAAGGGGCCTCAAAACATATATTTCCAGTGAATCTCAACATCGAATTTTTGGGTAGAATACAATACTTCCCGGCTCTTGTTTAGTTTAGCTCACTTTCCACTTGCCAGCCAGATTCTAAGTCAGAAATTACTTAATGCGCATGCACCTACAGTGGTTTCAAAATAGCCCACTAGATTTCACTGCATGACTAGCAGACGATTTTCACATCTGCCAACATTGCTTTTTACACTACACTAGTTTTCGTTGCCAACACATTAAACACAAATGCACTCACTTGCGTCGTTGCCGCCACAGACATACACCGCTATCGCCTAGCGCAGCTCCATACTATTGTTGTGGATTCTGTACATTATTATTTTGCTCATTGTGTACATTATTTTGCTCTTGCTCACACAGATATGTCGCTAGTGCGAATTATTGTGTACATTATCCTTATAGCCTTGTTACTGGGTCCACGATACGCTGTCTCGTTCTTTATTATTATATTATTTTATTATATTATTATTTTTTTAAATTCATTTATTTATTAGGAGGAAACTAAAAAACAAATCATGAAGTTTACATTGAATTTAAACATTAACTTATTAAAAATGTTTTTTGGTGCAATATGACGTTTTTTATGGAAAATTGTGTATAGAAGAGTGAGTAGAGATAGAGATGTGAATGTGTTACCTAAAAGTGAGTAGAGAAAATGCTGTGAATGTAATATGCATGTATACAAAAATTTAATCAAACCTTTATAGCCGTTTCTGAAATACCGTGAGTATATGCAAGAATTGCTCTGTAGAAGCGGGAATAAAAAATGTTATTTTTTATGTAAAATCACGTTTTTTCGGGAATTACACCTATATAGCTGAACTTAAAATGCAAAACCCTATCTGAATACAAAATTTGATCGAAATCGTTAGAGCCGTTTCCAAGTTGCGCGGAATAAATATATATATATATATACAAGAATTGCTCGTTTAAATATATAAGATATATTATATTTATTATATTATTATATTTATATTATTTTTATTATTTATTGTTCTTTTTAATTTATTTTATATTATATTATTTTATTGTATTATTATTTAATATTATTATATATATATATTATATTTAATAGTATTATATTATTTTTATTATTGTTCTTTTTTATTTATTTATTTAATTTAATTTTTTTTTTTTTTTTTAATTTTCGAGTGGTGTAGCACGGCATCACATTCTCTGCATAGCATTCAAGTCCTCAACAGGCCCTCGTCGTACAGGAACTGCATGCATGCCTCTTCATTTAAGCACAGCGGCGCCAAATCCAATATACTGATTGCACTAGTTGCTTCTAAGGTCAACAGCATACTGCCGACTCCCGCAAGAACATTCAAACTTACTATTGGCAACAAACTCCTAGGGACATTCTGCTGTTGGCAGCGCTGCATTAACACAGCAACTTCGGCAAATTTCGTGACCATTCGTACACACTGCCGAGTGGGACTTTGCCGAAATTCTGACCAAGTCATCGCATAAGCTAAACTAAACAATATCCATACTTCCCCTACTTACCAGTAGAGAAAGTAAAAAAACATGCTGATTTCAAAAATGATAAGAGTTTTTCTGTAACACCTACCATTTTCATGCAATTCAAAATTTTATTAATTCAGCTAGACACTAGACCTATACAGTAATGTGTATGTATGAAACTATAACTATTATTGTAGGTCTATAATTTTATAACTTAAGATGAATAATACTCATTGTGGATCTTCAGAGCGCAAATACTGTATATTTACAAAATAAGCCATCCTTTATGGTCTTCCGTGATGAGCTTATAACTAGTGTAAGCAGTTTGAATACGAGCGGCTAGTATTTATTTATCTCTGTGCGACCAAGTGCAGGCAATAAAGCTTTCAACCACTGAATCTTAGACAAACACCCGTTAATTACTCACCCTTACAGGGGACATCGGCCTCAAGATATATCTAAACTTCAGTTGCTTCCTATAACTCGCGGTAATCGGTAGTGCGATTCCCGGAAAAGATTTATCATTTCTATTTCGTTTTTAGTTCGTATTGTGTCGTGGTACATTTTTAACAATGGCTTCAACCTCTTCTAGGAGAAAATGTGTGAACAATCCAAGTAACTTCTGTTACATGTGTGGTTCTTTCTTACTACAGAAGCAGAAAACTAACATTACATCATTTATTAAAAAGGTGTATTTTGCATATTTTAATGTTAAGCTAGGAGATCAAAATCAAACGTGGGCTCCACATCAATGGTACAATGGAAAACAGAAATCAATGAAGTTCGGGCGGGATTGCTATGATATGGCGTGGAAAAAAGAAAAAAAAAAAAAAAGAAAAAAAAAAAAAAGAAAAAAAAAAAAAAGAAATCATTGTGATGATTGTTACTTCTGCATGTGTAACATATCAAAAATTAAATATCCAGATGGTTTTGCATCAGCTCTAAGACCTGTGCTACATGGAGTAGATCTCCCTATTCCTGTTCCACCAACTCGACTAGAGGATACTGAGAGTTCAGTCTCTGGGTCAACAGAAAATTCACATGTTGATGAGTATTTCCTAGCACACACTGTTGAAGACAACTCACAGCATTTTAGTCAAGAAGAGTTTAATGACTTAGAGACTAAGGTCTTACCAAGGACGAGCGAATTACTAGGATCGAGATTAAAAGAGAAAAATGTGCTGAGCCCAGAAACCACATTTTCCTGGTATAGGAATAGAGGTATAAAATTTGCCAAGTTCTTTAAGATGGAAGACCAGCTTGTTTATTGCAGTGATGTACCAGGTTTAATTCAGCAACTGGGAAGACCAACATATGATAGTAACGACTGGTGTTTATTTATTGATGCTTCAAAATGAAGGCTAAAAGCAGTTTTATTGCACAATAGAAGCGAATTTGCGTCAATACCACTTGCACATTCTGTTTTCCTAAGAGTCATATGGAAATCTTGAAACCATTTTAGAAAAGGTTAATTACCAGGAATATCAATGGCTGTTGTGCAGGGACCTAAAGGTATCCAGTATCTTACTAGGGTAACAAGGAGGTTATACAAAATACCTGTGTTTTTTTGCGAATGGGACAGTAGAGATAGGGTTAAACATTGGACAATGAGAGAATGGCCTAAGAGAAATCTTTTAACTCTAGGAGAAAAAAATGCAATTTGTGCCAGTCTAGTTGATCCAAAAAAAGGTTATTACCTTTATTACATATATAACTAGGTATTATAAAACAATTCGTGAAAGCATTGGACAAAAATGGTTCGTGTTTCAAATATTTGAGTAGTAAATTTTCTGTGATCTGTGAAGCTAAGAAAAGAGGGCGTATTTGATGGACCTCAGATAAGGTAGCTAATGAAGGACAGTGCATTTTTGGATGTCATGAATGATAGAGAATTTCAAGCATGATGTGCTTTCAAAGAAGTAGTCAATAAGTTTCTGGCAAGTACAAAGGATCCGCAATATGAAGTAATTGTGAGAAATATCTTAGAAAAGCTATGAATACTTGGGTGTAATATGAGTTTAAAACTTCACTTTTTGTATTCGCATCTAGATTATTTTCCTGATAATTTAGGATCACTCCGTGATGAACAGGGTGAAAGATTCCATCAAGAAATCAAAGAGATGGAGAGGAGATGTTAGAGTCAGTGGAATGTTGCGATGCTAGCGGAGTACTTGTTGGTGCTTGAAAAGGGAAATTACTGAACCAGGTTATAAACATAAATCAATGCAGCCATCCTTCCGGGCAAGGAAAATGAAACTTCATACCCTCTTTTACAGGTATGTAGATATTTATTTTTATTACAATGTTTCATTATTTATTTTATAACACACTTTTTTAACATCAAACATACCAGTTTTCATTATTTTCATTATAATATTTAGTGATTTGTAGAAAAAACTTCCGTGATAGAGAAAAACTGTAATCATCATTCAATTTAGCACATCAAAATTAATATCACCTTTCAGATCTCAAATCGGTGGGGGAAAAATTTTTTTTGCAGGCTAGTGTAATTCAAATTTCAATTTTAGTACTTATTTATTCTTGATAATTATCTAACACCAAGAACTTGTGGTCAATGATTACAATTTGGTTAACAAGAACGTCAAACTATTCTCCATAAATATATACAGGGGCAGTATGTAATGTGTCTGGTCGAGAACAAAGCTCATATTTATACTTATTGACTAGTACAAGATTTTCTTTTACATGCTTACAATTCTCATGATGATAGGTAACAAGTACTTTTGGTTATATTTCTCTGACATATGAAGTGGTGATATTAATGTAGGCCACTTATTTCTTTACTTTTAATAATATAAGTTATACTTTAATATTTCATTGAATATAGGTTATAGCTCTGGACATTTGCAGTATTTAAATATGACAACAAATAACATGAGCAGTATTTGTTGATGAATGCAATACAAATATTAAATAGAAGTACCCTATCTGACAAGTAGATAGAGGCTGTTGTTTCAAACAAATGATAAAGCTTAAATTTGAAGTTTGATGATGTTTAGTATTTGTTTGGCAGCCATCAGTAGTGAATGCTCTCAGCAAATTTGTAAACATTGATAAAACTGGACATTTTGTGATACAATATTTTCATTTGAAAGATCTTAGAGACCAACTAATATAAAGCTGAGCAAGATTCTCGGGGGAGTCGGCGTTTGTTTACAACAGTAAAATATTGAGTGGCAGAGTTCAAGCAAGGCTGTACGAGTTTGCCAAGACAAACATCACAGTGGTTGACCAATTGAGGCGACCACATCAGAAATTGTAAAGAATAAGCGTAAAAGAAAGTTTTGTTTCATGAAGTTGATGCACTAGTTCACACATCCATTATTGCCATGACTGAAATCAATGAGTTAAAGTTTGAATTGCTTCCTCATGCACCCTATTTACCTCTGATTTTCTGTTTCCAAACTTGAAGAAATGATTATCTTCCTTTCTTAGAAGTTTGAAAACAGTGTTGTTATAATCAATTTAATTCAAAAGGTGAGTCCATTAATAACACTAAACAACACTTACATTTATAATTTTCCGGATCGCGTTTCGGAGATAAACTTTCCTCCATTATCAACTGGACAGTAACTGGGTTTCCATGGTGCAGATGGCGATGCTTCTGATGTTTTTTCTGCTAACGGTTCAAGGAACTTGCTGAAAATATATTTCCGGGGAATGTCGAAATTAAATACCCCATTTCTATTTTTCAAAATGAAGATTTGCTAACATGTGGACGACTGTTGTTTTCTGGTTATGTGTTTGAGGTTCTGGCTTTGTCATGATTTTTTGTCCAAAAGTGAAAGGCAGTCGCTGATTTTTCCAATTGTTTGCTCTTGATGTTCCTAACGTGTTCCTTGGATCTAATTTCTAAATTTCTTTTGGCTTTTCCTATGTATACTTCATTACAATCACTGCATTCAATTTGGTATATGCTGCATTTTTTGTTAGGTGCAATAGCATCTTTGATGTTTGAAAGCAGCAGGTTTTTTACTGGTGCTAACTGAATGTTGTATCCCTTGAACACTTTTTTAAATTTATCAAAGGCCCATGGGTATGTGAATTTTTTGAATGTCATTTTTGTTTCTGCTACTGTGAGAGTTGTAGTTTCTTTTAGTAATTTTTCTTTTCTGCTCGTTTTACTTTTTTATCTACTAATTCTTTGGAGAAGCAATTTTTTTGTGCTATTTAAATTATTTTGTAATATTCTGTTTTGTATTCCTCTGCTGGAAGAGGAATGTTCACCAATCTATGTGTTAAATTATTGAAGATTGCTTGTTTGTGGCTTCTTGGATTGTAACTGTTAGCTTTTATGTAGTTTCTTAAGATAAGTGAAGTTTTTAGTTTCTAATTTGTTCTTATTTTAGAATCTTGTTGCTTCACTGTTAATAGCTTCAATTTTTACTTAATTTTATGTAGTTGTCCATCTGCGTTGGTTTTCTGTGAATACCGAAGTTTATTCTATCCTTTGTTTTTGATTAATTTTAGATCTAAAGATGGTAATTGATCATCTTTTTCCACCTCCACTGTGAAATTTATGTTTTTGTCCTGTATGTTTAGAAGTTTTAATGCATCACTGATGTGTCTTTTTGGAACTATTGCAAGTATGTCATCTACATACTGCTGCCAGAGTTTGAATATCCATGGGAAACCCTTTGTGATCGTTATTTCTAATGAACTCATGTAAATATCTGCCAAGAATGGTGAGAGGGTTGCCCATTGCTAAACCTGAAGTTTGACGGAAATACTTTGTTTGGAACTAGAAAAAACCATGCAACAATCCTTAACCAAATTACAAAGGTGGACCAAAGAAAATTTAATGACTGTTAATACAACAAAATCAAACTACCAAATCTTTTCACTAAGAAAAAAGCCACTAAAAATAAAACTTAATTTTGAGGGTCAACGATTACCAGAAACAAAGGAAGCAAAGTATTTAGGAGTTACATTTGATACTCAACTTACATGGACCAAACAAATAGAAAATGTAATACAAAGAGTAGAGAGGCGCCTTTCACTGTTAAAACGTCTAACAGGAATGAAGTGGGGATGTTCCAAAGCAACTCTTAACACAACATACAATGTATATATAAAGCCATTATTTACTTACTGCAGCGAAGTTCTTGTAACAGCAAACACAAAAAAGATGCAAATCTTTCAAAACCAAAGTTTGAGATTAATTACAGGTGCTATCAAAACCACACCAATAGCAGCTATGGAAATACTAACCAACCAATACCCCATTGAATATGAAATAGAAAAAGCGGCTCTTATTCAACACGAAAAATTGATCAGACTCCCATTCAATACATGGCACAAGAGAAATTTTACACATACACTAAAGACTCAGGAGAGCTTTCTTTCCAAAATTCAAGACATCAAGAAGAATGTATACCTTCCTAATTCAAAGGAAAACTTCATATCTAAAGTCAATCCGACACAAACATTAGACATCACATATTATTTACACCTGACAGAAGAAGTTAAGAAAAGTGATACCCTAACTAGTGTTCTAAAATTATTGGCATTAGAGACAATCCATACTAGATTTCCAGAACACGAATGGCTCCATATTTATACTGATGGATCATTGGTATCAAACCAAGATGGAGCAGGTGCTGGAGTCACATGTCACCTCTTTTCCTATTACAAATCTTTAAGTTATGGAACTACAAACTTTGATGGAGAAATTGAAGCAATTCGAATGGCCCTACAAAATCTTTTGTACAGAATTTCACATTTTCAACAAGCAGTTATTCTCTCAGATTCCAGGGCAGCAATTATAGCAATTACTTCCAAGTTGTCACCAAAACACCAAACAATTATAGAATGTTGGAAAATCCTTACCCATCTAACAGCACTTCAAAAACACCTAGTCTTCCAATGGATACCAGCTCACTGTGGACTGAGTGGTAATGAGAAAACTGATTTTCTTGCAAAAAAGGGTACCTGCAATGTACAGAAATCAATAGTTAATCTACCATTTTATGCAGCTAAAAGATAGTCAACTCTGAATTCAAAAAAAAATTATTGAAAAATATTACTATGAAAAATCAAAAAATAAAAGATGGGAACTACCAAACATTCAAACAGTAATTCCTGAGTATCCTCGAAAAACAGCAGTTGCAACCTCAGGTTGATTACAGGACATGATTGTCTATCAAAACATTTAAACAAAATTGGGATATATTCTTCACCACTCTGTCCTCTATGTGATCTGCAAGAGGGAATGGATCGAGACCACCTTCAAATATGCCCGGCCACTTCTAATGCCCCATCCATCAGTGAAAAATATTAGAGAGCAAGAAGATTAATGACTTCATTGTCAGAAATCCAGCATTAGCTAACAACCACTTTTGGAACTGGAAGAAATTTTGTTCTGTGCATACTTTGGTGAGTTCTATGTATTCTGCAATTTCTGATGATGACATTCCAAGTAATTTGAGCCAATTTTTGATCAGTGGTAGGAGTTTTTTTATTGGTATACTGGGGAATAGCGATTTTACATCAAAGTAGACAAGGGTGTCTTCTGTTAATTTGAAGTCCTTAATGTGTTCTATCAGTTCATAACTATTTCTTTTGCTTAAACTTTGAAATTTAGGTAATGAATTAAGTTTATTGGATAGCCATTTTGCCAGTTTGTAAGTTGGTGAATCTATGGATCAAGGCTTCATGGGTGATCAGCCGTGTTAGATTTATAAAGGTCGAGGTTTCGGCCATTGTAGACTCCATGGCCATCTTCAGGATGAAAATGTCTCCTCAGTTTTCCAAATATATCCTATGGTTTGGAGGATGTGGGTTGTGTTGTCCTAGCCAATGAGCGGGTGATGGTCTGTGATTGGGCCTGCTGTCGTGAGGTATGTGTATCGTCGGCTGAAGTGTTTTCCCGCGGGTACGAACTTTGTCCGGGGTTGCTGGTTGGGGTGTCTTCCCACGGGTACGCATTTTGTTCGGGGTCCTTGGTGTTGCTGTTTTTGTAGGTGTTTCTAATGGCTGTTGTCCACGTAGAGCTTTGTTTGAGTCTGCCATCGCCGTTGTAATTGTTGGGGTGTAATTTGATGTGGATGGCCTTCTTGATGAGTCTGTCCGAGTAATTTTCTGTGTGTTCTAGAACTTTCGTGTCTTTGAAGTTTATTTTGTGGACCTGCTCTGTGCAATGTTGGGCTACTGCTGATTTTTCTGGCTGGAGAAGTCTGATGTTCCATTGATGTTCTTTACATCTTTCCTCTATCGTGCGTCCTGTTTGACCCACATACACCTTCCCACACTCGCAAGGAATCTTGTGTATTCCTGGGACCTTAAGTCCGAGTGGTTCTTTCACCGGCCAGTCGGATCTTCTTGGGGACCGTGAAGAAGGTTTTGATATTATATCTCACGAGTATACGGGAAACCTTGTTGGAGACAGAACCGTAGGAGGGTATGTAGGCCTTCTCTTGAGGGCTATTCTTCCCTTGTGTGAGTTATGATGGGTTATTCCTGTTGCGTTCTACTTTCCTACGGGCCACCTTGATGTCCTGGTTACTATATCCATTCTTGCGTAAAGTATCATGTAGGTATTGAAGTTCTAGGTGTAAGTGGTCCTTGTCTGTGATGTCAAATGCTCGGTGAAATAGAGTGGAGATGATTGTTTTCTTCTGAGTGGGATGATGGTGGCTGGAGGGGTCCAAGTATCTGTTGGTGTGTGTGGGTTTCGTGTAGACTGTATGTCCCAGGCTGCCATCTGGTTTTTTGTACACTACAACATCCAGGAAGGGGAGGGAGTTGTCTCTCTGCACTTCCTTGGTGAATTTGATATTTGTGTGTAGACTATTGTGATGTTCCAGAAAAAAGGTAAGTTTTTCTGTCCCGTGTGGCCAGATGACAAATGTGTCGTCGACGTACATATAGAGGACTTTTGGTTTGCAGTGTCCAGTGCAGTGTGTTCAAAGTTTTCCATGAAGAATTTGGCAATAGTCGGTGATAATGGTGAACCCATGGCCACTCCATCAGTTTGTTCATAAAGCTGGCCGTCTCCCTCCCCTTCGTGGATGTTCTAGTGTACAAAAAATCGGATGCAGCCTGGGACACACAGTCTACAGGAAACCCACACACACCAACAGATACTTGGACCCCTCCAGCCACCATCATCCCACTCAGAAGAAAACAATCATCTCCACTCTATTTCACCGAGCATTTGACATCGCAGACAAGGACCACTTACACCTAGAACTTCAATACCTACAGGATACTTTACGCAAGGATGGATATAGTAACCAGGACATCAAGAAGGCCCTTAAGAAAGTAGAACGCAACAGGAATAACCCACCACAACTCTCACAAGGGAAGAATAGCCCTCAAGAGAAGGCCTACATACCCTTCTACGGTTCTGTCTCCAACAAGGTTTCCTGTATACTCGCGAGACATAATATCAAAACCTTCTTCACGGTCCCCAAGAAGATCCGACAATTCCTGAGGCCGGTGAAAGAACCACTCGGGCTTAAGGTCCCAGGAATATACAAGATTCCTTGCGAGTGTGGGAAGGTGTATGTGGGTCAAACAGGACGCATGATAGAGGAAAGATGCAAAGAACATCAACGGAACATCAGACTTCTCCAGCTGGAAAAATCAGCAGTAGCCCAACATTGCATAGGGCAGGTCCACAAAATAAACTTCAAAGACACGAAAATTCTAGAACATACAGAAAATTACTCGGACAGACTCATCAAGGAGGCCATCCTCATCAAATTACCCCCAACGATTACAACAGAGATGGCAGACTCAAACTAAGCTCCACATGGACAACAGCCATCAGAAACACCTACAAAAACAGCAACACCATGGACCCGAACAAAATGTGCACACGTGGGAAGACACCCCAACCATCAAACCCCGGACAAAGTTCGTAGCCATGGGAAAACACTTTAGCCGAGGATACACATACCTCACGACAGCAGGCCCAATCACAGACCATCATGCGCTCATTGGCTAGGACAACACAACCCACATCCTCCAAACCATAGGATATATTTGGAAAACTGAGGAGACTTTTTCATCCTGAAAATGGCCATGGAGTCTACAATGGCCGAAAGCTCGACCTTTATAAATCTAACATGGCTGATCACCTGTAAAGCCTTGATCCATAACGTTCGCCGTAAAAGCTTCAAATCTTATGTTGGTGAATCTATGCTGCTAATTATGGTTCTCATGGTGATGTCTGGCTTGTGTATTTTGGATAAACCAAGTCTAGGTAGGGTTGGGTTATTTGGTTTAACTACATATTTGTTTGGTATTATGCTGGAATTTCATTTCTTCTTTGAAGAGTTCATGATCAGAAAGATTGACCACATTCTCAAAGTTTTGTAAACACGTTTTTGTGGTTCCGCCATTTTGTGCCGTGTTGTTTGAACGTACGCTTGTAAATGAACTCCCTCTGTTTTCATTTTGCATTTTAATTTTTGACTTTTTCCTTGTGTAATTTTTGTGTGTAAATTTTGGTGAAATATTTATTGATATTTCCAATTTGTGTTTAAGTTTCAGTTTTTGCTTTCAGTTTGCCACTAAGGATTGCCAAATTATTATTTTGAAACCTTTGAAAAAAACCTACAAAATTCCAGCATAATACCAAACAAATATGTAGTTAAACCAAATAATCCAACCCTACCTGACTATGGTTTACCCAAAATACACAAGTCAGACATCACCATGAAGACCATAATTAGCAGCATAGATTCACCAACTTACAAACTGGCAAAATGGCTATCCAATAAATTTAATTCATTACCTAAATTTCAAAGTTTAAGCAAAAGAAATAGTTATGAACTGATAGAACACATTAAGGATTTCAAATTAACAGAAGACACCTTTGTCTCCTTTGATGTAAAATCACTGTTCCCCAATATACCAATAAAAAAACTCCCACCACTGATCAAAAATTGGCTCAAATCACTTGGAATGTCATCACCAGAAATTGCAGAATACATAGAACTCACCAAAGTATGCATAGAACAAAATGTCTTCCAGTTCCAAACAAAGTATTACCGTCAAACTTCAGGTTTAGCAATGGGCAACCCTCTCTCACCATTCTTGGCAGATATTTACATGAGTTCATTAGAAATAACGATCACAAAAGGTTTCCCATGGATGTTCAAACTCTGGCAGCGGTACGTAGATGACATATTTGCAATAGTTCCAAAAAGATACATCAGTGATGCATTAAAACTTCTAAACATACAGGGCAAAAACATAAATTTTACGGTGGAGGTGGAAAAAGATAATAATTACCATGTTTAGATCTAAAATGAATCAAAAACAAGGATAGAATAAACTTCGGTATTCACAGAAAACCAACGCAGATGGACAACTGCATAAAAGCTAATAGTTACAATCCAAGAAGCCACAAACAAGCAGTCTTCAATAGTTTTAACACATAGATTGGTGAACATTCCTCTTCCAGCAGAGGAATACAAAACAGAATATTACAAAATAATTGAAATAGCACAAAAAATGGCTTCTCCAAAGAATTAGTAGATAAAAAAGTAAAACGAGCAGAAAAGAAAAAATTACTAAAGGAAACTACAACTCTCACAGTAGCAGAAACAAAAATGACATTCAAAAAATTCACATATCCATGTGCCTTTGATAAATTTAAAAAAGTGTTCAAGGGATACAACATTCAGTTAGCACCAGTAAACCATTACTCCATAAAAAACCTGCTGCTTTCAAACATCAAAGATGCTAAAGTAAGGACAAATTAGAAACTAAAAACTTCACTTACCTTAGTAATGTTGCACGTTCTTTTTGCGCAAACTGACCCAGGGTTTCAAGTTGTCTCCAACACATTCTCAAAGCTATACAAACAAATTCGTTACCAAAGCTACAATCTTTCTTTTTTTTTTTTTCTCTGAAAAGAAAAAACAAATACTGATATTCAATTATTTACCAATCTCTGAAAACAAAAATTTATAAATACAATCTATAGATGGTAATTCGAAGTTCATAACACGGTTCCTGTTTTTTAAAATAAAATTTTTTTCCCAAACCATTAAAACTATAGGACCACTTAATTGTTTTAATAATTTAACTTCTGGATTAATTTCATGATTAAATGACCAAAAATGATCTGCCACAGCTGATTTATCAGTTTGTTTATATTTAATATTTCTAAAATGTTCTTTTATTCTGGTTTCTAAATGACGTTTAGTTTTACCAGTATAAACCTTATCACAATCTAAACAGCTAAATTGATAAATGCCATATTTTTTATAATTTGGTATTTTATCTTTTTTAGAAAAATTAAGTAAATTTTGTATATTAAATTTATTTTGAGGGACCAAATTTATTCCATATTCTTTAAAAATCTTTGTAAATTTTTTATTGGCCCATGGATGGTAAGTAAACTTTTTAAAAATACAATTATCTTTTATTTTTTTAAGGGTTGAAACTTCTTTTACAGCTTTTTGATACTTAAATTTTTCTATCTATTTTTCTATCTTTTTATGTATAAAATCTGTATTAAAAAAAAAAAAAAATGAAAGATTGTAGCTTTGGTAACGAATTTGTTTGTATAGCTTTGAGAATGAGTTGGAGACAACTTGAAACCCTGGGTCAGTTTGTGCAAATAGAACAACATTACTAAGATAAGTGAAGTTTTTAGTTACTAATTTGTTCTTACTTTAGAATCTTGTTGCTTCACTGTTAATAGCTTCAATTTTCCTTATTTATCAAAGATGCTATTGCACCTAACAAAAAATCCGGCATATACCAAATTGAATGCAGTGATTGTAATGAAGCATACATAGGAAAAGCCAAAAGAAATTTGGAAATTAGATCCAAGGAATATGTTATCAACATCAAGAGCAAACAATTGGAAAAATCAGCAGTTGCCTTCCACTTTTGGACAAAAAATCACGACAAAGCCAGAGCCGGATCTTCTCAAACACATAACCGGAAAACAAGAGCTGTCCACATGGGAACAAATCTTCATTTTAAAAAATAGAAACGGAGTATTTAATTTCGACATTCCCCAGAAATATAATTTCAGCAAGTTCCTTGAACCGTTAATAGAAAAAACATCAGAAGAAGCGTCGCCATCTGCACCATGGAAACCCAGTTATTGTCCGGTTGATAATGGAGGAAAGTTAACCTCCGAAATGTGTTTCGGAAAATTATAGATATGTGTTGTTTAGTGTTATTAATTGACTCACCTTTTAAATTAAATTGAAGAAATGACTTTGTGGTAAAAGATTTGCCAACAATGAAGGGTTGGAGTTTGCAGTTGATGGCTATTTTGCAGAGTGTGACGATTCTCACTATAAACAGTGTGTCAAAGCTGTTGAGCTTCGAAAAATATATTGAACTGAAAAGAGACTATGTAAGAGTAATAAAAATGATGGTGTACACTTATAAAGAACTGTTGCAGCCGGTAGCATAGAGTAAGCATAATTGTTTGTAACACGGCAGGTCTGTGTTCTAATCCTGTTAGGGTCAGGCTTAACAAACTAGGTTTTAATTTGGGATTTATCGTCAGTGTGTAGGATGAATATTAAATAAGTTCAGCTATTCAGTTCCCTTAGCTCATTTTCAGATTGATTTCATCCTTTAAATCATCCTCTATTACCTGTTCAATTTAAGGGCATTAATAAGAAGGAGGCAAAGATGAAAAAGAAGAAATGTTGTTAAAATGATGTAACAAGCACTTTCGGGTTTGCAGTTGGCCCTCTAATCTGAGGTCTTCTGACACTGCTCAAAATTACTAAATACAGAGCTCAAAGGGAAACTGAAAGTAAAACAAACTTGTGAGGAAAGTAATAGGTATATCATATTGGACATGTCTTGTGTTATTTACAAATTCAGGAAGTCATTTACTTGTTCTAATGCTTCAAAACATAGAAATTTAATTGTATCCTACAGGTGTGAATGCTCTTAGTCTAGCAGTCATGTGAGAATGAAACTGCAACTGGCAGTGGTGCATCATCCTGAATAAATTGTAGGCATTCACACAAGCCATAAGTTTTCAGTGTCAAATGTCAAAAGCTTTCCACCAGTTCAGATTAGATTGTGATAATGTATTATGCCTCTGGGTTTCTTAATACCTAGGTTATTTTGAAATTATATACATTGTTTGGCAAAAGTGAAGCAAAGAGTAGATGTTGTATGACTTCGAAATAAAGATTGGGACTAAATTAATAACAGTGCTAACATTTTCCAAGTAAACAGTGGTGGTTAAATTTTCTGAAATTACATAAAATAGGCAAAAAAACCACAGACAAAACTTGGTGTTCACTGCATAAATTGGGAATACTGAGAACTTCTATATTGGGAAAACTAAAAGGAAAGTTGATCATTAAACTTAAAGAACATTTTAGGCATATCAGAAACAAAGAAATAGACCTATCTGCAGTCAGATACCAGTTTTGGAAGGTGAACCATGATATAGAATGGGAAATTCATTTGTTGAGAAGTGTTCTTGGTCCAACAGCATTATCTACATGCTAAAAGTTCTTCATAGAGAAATATGAAAGAATGAAGAGATAATCAGTTAAAATTATCTTACGTATGTCCCAAGAAGCAAATGCCATGACCTTGCATATAGATGGAACTGTCTTCGCCTCCGTTTGAGGCCATTCTCCCTTTTCAATCCACTGAAACCTGTTCCTTCATCTCAGGTGTGAAGTGATGCACTCATGTCCTATCCATGGTTATCAATCAGCACAAAAACTTAACTTTGTTGTGGCAAAACATTGCCATACACTTGACTGAACCATCCTCATGGCACTGTTTTTGTTCCATTGTGAGCAAATGTGGCACCCATCTTGTACATAGCTTTCTCATGTCCAAATTTTCAGTCAGTATGCGATGTACAGCACTTTTTCAAATGTCTGTCATGGATTTTCTTTACAATTTCTGATGTGATCACCTCATTCAGTCAAGCACTGTGATATTTGTCTTGGGAGCTTGTACGGCCTTGCTTAAAAACTCTGCCTCTCAATATTTTACTATTGTAAACGAAGGAGAGAGTGGAATCTTGCCCAGTTTTAGTATTAGTTGGACTTGGACCTTTGAAATGAAAATATTGTATCAAGTAAAGTAGTCCACTATGTGACATCTGTATAATTTATAATTTTTGTTTTTGTTCATACACCCTTGGCATATATTGTGCCAATCTACTCATAACCAAAGTCACCTATCAAGTTACCTCAGAAAAAGTCCACTCTCAACTCCAAAAAGCAAATGAGTCGTTTTCTATTTGCATTCCCATTCACTGACTGAGGCCATCTTATCTTTGACTCATGGATACAGAATTAAAGCTCTGGTTACATGAATATTAAAAATAGAAGCACTAATAACAATGAAGTATTCTTATGTTTGAGGTCATTTTGAGTAACTTTTTTACTTTCTCTACTGGTAAGTAGGGGAAGTATTGTATTCCACCCAAAAACTTATGTCGAGATTTCACCGGAAATATATGTTTTGAGGCCCCCTGAATCCAAAAAAAGCATTTTTAGGAAAAGGTCCATGTGTGTGTCTGTGTGTCAGTCTGTGGACAGCATAACTCAAAAACGAAAAGTCGGTTAAAACCAAAGTTGGTATTTAAGTTTAATGTCTTTCAAGGATGCGACACGAAGATTTTGAAGAAAATAGCCCCACCCTAAACTACCCTTTACATGGAAAACTTTTCGAAAATTTTGATTTTCTTGAAAATGGCTGTAACGATTTTGATTAAAATGTCATATGTTTGAGATATTTTTATGGCAAATGAAATGTATATCTTGAATTTTCGGGCTATAGCCCCTGTAGTCGTATTTACTCTGGACAGCTTTTGCATAACTGGTAACTGTTCGAGATAGACCAAATCATATTATACAAAAAAATGTAAGAATGCTTGGTACAAGAGTATAGAAAGTCATGTGAGTGCAACACATGTTTTTTTACACTCACTTTCACTTAAAAGGTTTTAAAAACTGGATATGTTTTCAGGATCGTTTGATCCCATCACCAGCCGTTGGGTGACTGACGCTATCCTCCTGCTCCTGCATGGTAGCAGTTGATGTGTTTCTGGTATTCTGATAAAGATTCTAGCATACACACAGATTCAAATGCTTGTACCATTCCTGCTTATCATCTCACCAGAGCAAGACAATTAGTGTATAACTACAGGAACAAATCGTAACAAGATAGGCCTCCAGAATCAATAATGTATGTGTCACCTCCCAAAAGGCACAGATCCAGAAAATTAAATCAAATTAACACAGTGGTTATTAAATATCAGGTTAGAGTAAACACATTGGTGCAACAAGAGTAAGCAGCATAGCAGTTTATCTAGTAGCAGGTAAACCAACAATGGAAGGAAGAGGAGGCGAGCAAAAAGCCAAACAGTATGCACCAAAGAAGGAATCAGCATCAAGCTAAAAGTGAAGAAAGTCATTCAAGGCAAAAAAGTAAGCGGCTCTACCCTCCTTCAGAGTTTAAAGTGAACAGTTATTTAAAATGTACAATAGTGGCTTAATCTAAATATGGAAAAATTGAAGCTATTAACAGTGAAGCAACAAGATTCTAAAGTAAGAACAAATTAGAAACTAAAAACTTCACTTATCTTATTGTTTTGGTGCTGACCCTGGGGTTTCAAGCTATGTCCAGCTCATTCTCAAAGCCATATAAACAAACTCATTGCCAAGCTACAATCTTTTATTTTTTCTGAAAAACAATTACTCTTATTCAATTTTTATTTACCAATCTCTGAAAACAAAAATTTATAAATACAATCTATAGATGGTAATTCGAAGTTCATGACACGTTCCTGTTTTTTAAAATAAAATTTTTTTCCCAAACCATTAAATCTAATTGTACTTAATTGTTTTAATAATTTAACTTCTGGATTAATTTCATGATTAAATGACCAAAAATGATCTGCCACAGCTGATTTATCAGTTTGTTTATATTTAATATTTCTAAAATGTTCTTTTATTCTGGTTTCTAGATGACGTTTAGTTTTACCAATATAAACTTTATCACAATCTAAACAGCCAGATTTTTTATAATTTGGTATTTTATCTTTTTTTGAAAAATTAAGTAAATTTTGTATATTAAATTTATTTTGAGGGACCAAATTTATTCCATATTCTTTAAAAATCCTTGTAAATTTTTTATTAGCCCATGGATGGTAAGTAAACTTTTTAAAAATACAATTATCTTTTATTTTTTTAAGGGTTGAAACTTCTTTGACAGCTATTGAGGTTGAAAGAAATTTGCATTTTAAAAAATTAAATAATATTGAACTTAGGTTATATGACTTACATTTAAAATTAACACGTATTTTAGGAAACTTAATTTGGGTTAATTTTGAATCAAAATTGAGTATCTAAATTTTAGCATGAAAAGAAAAACTAATAGGTTAAAAAACAAGTTAAATAGATTATGCCAAAAACAACAGAAATTGAATATAAATGAGCCAAATAATCAAACAAATAATGTAATTAATTTATCAAATTGTAACTTTAACGAGAAAGAAATAAATTTTCTAAACAAAGGTATGAAAACTTGTGTAAGTTTTTCAAAAAACACAGATGATTTTGTTGCAGATATTGAAATTGCCAGTCAAGATTTAAATGACATTAATAAATTTTTGATTAAAATGAAATGCTCTAAAATTTTGAAAGATATAAATAAAAATCATCCTAAAGGTAATTATAATAATCAGATTATTAACTCATTGAAAGAAAAGGATGTAATTTATACTAAAGCCGACAAAGGCAACAAAATTGTAATTTTAGATCAATCTGATTATATTAATAGAGTAGAACTTTTGCTTGAAAGTAAAGATTATTTAAAAATTGATAATGATCCTTTAAAATCATGTATTTCAACTTTTAATAAAACTCTCAATGAATTGAAAATGATACCTAAAAAAGAAAAAAGTATTTTAAAAGTCAATAATCCTGTTTTACCCAGGTTGTATGCACTTCCAAAAATACACAAACCAGGAAATAAAATGAGACCCATTATCAACTCTATAAATTCACCTACATATAATTTAGCTAAATGGTTAACAAAAAAATTTAGTACTTTTGAAACATTTGAGAGTTTAAGTATTAAAAATTCTTTTGAACTAGTAAAAAAGATTAATAACCTAGTATTATCTGATAATGATAAACTCGTTTCTTTTGATGTTATTGCGTTATTTCCTAGCATTCCTAGAAAAAAGCTTTTGATTTTTTTAAAAAAGTGGTTAAATTCTTTAGAATTAGACAATGACTTAATAGATGATTTTTAAAACTTACAAATCTTTTTTTAGATCAAAATTTCTTTAGTTTTAATGGTAATTTTTTTCAACAAACTTCTGGCTTGGCAATGGGTAGTCCACTTTCGCCATTTCTTGCTAATCTTTTCATGAGTTTTTTTGAAACTCAAATTACAAAATCATTCCCTCTAATTTTTAAAATATGGTATAGATATGTGGATGACATTTTTGCTGTTGTCCCTAAAAAAACAGATAAATGATGCTTTAAAACTTTTAAATTTACAAGATAAAGGTATACAATTCACTTTGGAAACTGAGAATAATGGATTCCTTTCATTTCTGGACTTAAAAATTAAAGGACATATCAATAAATTGAAATTTGGTATTTACAGAAAATATACTCATACTGATAATTACATAAAATATAAAAGTTTTAATCCTTTTGCACATAAATTTGCTGTTTTTAATAGTTTAATTTATAGGTTAATAAATATACCCCTTAATAAAGATGAATTTGACATAGAATATAAACACATTAACACTGCAGTAATTAATGGTTTTAATACAGATTTTATACATAAAAGGATAGAGGAATTTAAGTATCAAAAAGCTGTCAAAGAAGTTTCAACCCTTAAAAATATAAAAGATAATTGTATTTTTAAAAAGTTTACTTACCATCCATGGGCTAATAAAAAATTTACAAGGATTTTTAAAGAATATGGAATAAATTTGGTCCCTCAAAATAAATTTAATATACAAAATTTACTTAATTTTTCAAAAAAAGATAAAATACCAAATTATAAAAAAATCTGGCATTTATCAATTTAGCTGTTTAGATTGTGATAAAGTTTATATTGGTAAAACTAAACGTCATCTAGAAACCAGAATAAAAGAACATTTTAGAAATATTAAATATAAACAAACTGATAAATCAGCTGTGGCAGATCATTTTTGGTCATTTAATCATGAAATTAATTCAGAAGTTAAATTATTAAAACAATTAAGTAATCCAATAGATTTAATGGTTTGGGAAAAAGTTTTTATTTTAAAAAACAGGAACCATGTTATGAACTTCGAATTACCACCTATAGATTGTATTTATAAATTTTTGTTTTCAGAGATTGGTAAGTAAAAATTGAATAAGAGTAGTTGTTTTTCAGAAAAAATAAAAGATTGTAGCTTGGCAACGAGTTTGTTTATATGGCTTTGAGAATGAGCTGGACATAGCTTGAAACCCCAGGGTCAGCACCAAAATAATAAGATAAGTGAAGTTTTTAGTTTCTAATTTGTTCTTACTTTAGTGGCTTAATCGCTAAAAGCAATGAAGAGGCTCCGCAGCACTTTTACTTTCTCTACTGGTAAGTAGGGGAAGTATTGTCTTCCACCCAAAAATTTGATGTTGAGATTTCACCGGAAATATGTTTGAAGACCCCCTGAATCCAAAAAAAGCATTTTTAGAAAAAGGTGTGTGTGTGTGTCTAGGTGCGCGCGTGTGCGGGCGTGTGTCTCAGTCTGTGGACAGCATAACTCAAAAACAAAAAGTAGGTTAAAAACAAAAGGTGGTATTTAGGTTTAATGTCTCAAGGATACGACACAAAGATTTTGAAGGAAATAGCCCCACTCTAAACTACCCTACATAAAAAAATTCTCCAAAAATTTTGACTTTCTTGAAAATGGCTCTAACGATTTTGATTAAAATTTCATATGTTTGAGATATTTTTATGACAAATGAAATGTATATCTTGAATTTTCTCGCTATAGTTCCTGTAGTCATAATTACTCTGGACGACTTTTGCTTAATTGGTAATGATAGACCAAATCATACTATACAAGAAATTTAGATCTTGCTAAAATACACAATTTATGTCTAAATAAATTGTCTTTTAAGGTGAACCATTTCTGAGATATTCCTTGTTATGTGTGTAAGTTTCGGAAAACTTAAAAACTTTCGTGAAATGGAACGTTGTTCATTTTTTTACATTCTCTACTGGTAAGTATGGGAAGTATTGTATTCCACCCAAAAATTTGATGTCCAGAGTTCACCGGAAATATATGTTTGAAGACCCCCTGAATCCAAAAAAAGCATTTTTAGAAAAAGGTGTGTGTGTGTGTCTAGGTGCGCGCGTGTGCGGGCGTGTGTCTCAGTCTGTGGACAGCATAACTCAAAAACAAAAAGTAGGTTAAAAACAAAAGGTGGTATTTAAGTTTAATGTCTTTCAAGGATGCGACATGAAGATTATGAAGAAAATATCCCCACCCTAAACTACCTTTTACATGGAAAATTTTCCGAAAATTTTGATTTTCTTGAAAATGGCTCTAACGATTTTGATTAAAATTTCATATGTTTGAGATATTTTTATGACAAATTAAATGTATATCTTGAATTTTCTCGCTATAGCCCCTGTAGTCGTATTTACTCTGGACGACTTTTGCATAACTGGTAATGATAGACCAAATCATACTATACAAGAAATTTAGATCTTGCTAAAATACACAATTTATGTCTGAATAAATTGTCTTGTACGGTGAACCATTTCGGAGATATTCCTTGTTATGTGTGTAAGTTTCGGAAAACTTAAAAACTTTTGTGAAATGGAACTGTTACCGTCTTGGTATAAAAATGGACTGTATCCTTTCTGATTATTTATTCTACATAGTTTTTTTACGTAGTAACCTCTCTTGGCAACCATCACAACAGGCTAGCCAACCTTTCGACCGCCATTCAAATATCAGTCACTGAACATACCGGCTGCCAAGAAATAAGTCTTATATCTTCATAAACACAATTGAAGGGCTTAATGGAATAAGGGGGTATCCCTCAAAATTGTGTTTCTGAGATATTTAGTACTTTATTAGATTTTTCATAACTCAAACAAAAAATTACCAATCACTAAATAATTTTGGTACTAAATTAGGAAGGTTTTGAACTAACTTTCTGCAATTGTAGGACACAGTATGTTAGTTTATAGCATAAAGAATATTTACTTAACTTGAAGACGGCATACAATATTCTACATTAAAAGTGACAATCACAACTTCCAAACATCACAATCAAATGATTTCATCTTCATTGTTCTCTCCCACTTCACACATGCTGTCTGATCTCAAATTTAAATAAAATTCATGGTACACAAGGGGTATAAACTTCAACAATGAGGTTATGTCTCAATATTTTGCTTCTTTGATTGACCTTCCATTAGGGTATTTTGGTTCGAAAACTGTGTTTGATATTTTCTGTGGTTTTCTTTTTCCTTTTTGAAAACTGATTGTAGTGTAAGGACTTAATTGACTGTATGCTAAACACACATCTACTTCATGCCCGCCTTCGAACCTTAGAATGGATGCTTTCCAGAAGTCCACATTTACGCCAGAACAGAATTTGTTTCTTTTTGTTAATTTACTTGTTAATGGTGCCAGACTAACAAAATCTTCTCTCTTCATTTCCAGTACAGAGAATGGCTTCTGATTCCTTGCATTTCGTATAAGATTTGCCCACACCTCAGGTGTATATGCATACTGGGTACGTCATTTTAAGTTTTCAATAATGCCAAAATCTGCATCACTCTCTTCTTCTGTAATGTGTTTATAACCACACCATTCAGTTTTGCAACATTGGATATTGGTAAATGCTTTAGCAGGCACAATTTTGCCTTTTTGTGTAGAATATTCTTTTCTACTATTCTGTGCTAACTTCCTGCTGTTGTATTTCCTTTTTTCTACATCTCTCTTCCTCTTTTTGCTTCTATTTTCCTCATTTTCTTCATTTACAAGCACAACAAGCCTTTCATCATCAGCCATCTTGTTTCCAAACCATGAGATGTGAAAGCTGGTCTCCCATTGGCCAATGCAGTATACAGCTGACCTATCAGGACAAAGGTTTCAAACAGGAGTGGGATAGTCCCATATTCCACTCAGAATACCTGAAAGCTCTTCAAAAGACTTCTATCTATCTCTCCAATATGTCAGAAGGGCAATCCTGCACTCTTAATAGTTCAATAAACTAACACTAGATGTACTTAGGTTACATATGCAACTAGTTCATATTTGACCAAAATGAGGGATAGCCCCTTATTCCACTAAGCCCTTCAATTGTAAGAACAAAATACAATGAATTAATGATAAAACAATTATATCAGTGCATGCATTAAATTATGTCTGTCTCTTGAGGAAGAGGACACAGTTTAACAATAGGTCTCTTAAATACCCCAGTTGCTGTGTGAATTGTTGCAACTCGCACTGACCCATCTGCTTCTGGATGCAGTCCCTCAACCACTTCCAGCAGAGTGGAGGTTGTCTTCTTTCACTATGACGACTGCACCCTGCTTGACATTTGCATGTGGACTGTTCCACTTAGATCGCTGCTGAAGATGATGCAAATATTCACGTGACCATCTGGACCAGAATTCCTGAAGTTGTTGCTGTAATTTCTCCCACCTAGTTAGCAAGTTAAGTTTAGCACTACCGAGATCTGGCTGGGGTAAACTGGTTAAAGCTGTACCAATTAAGAAATGACCAGGAGTCAGAACTTTGAGATCATTAGGATCAGACGAGAGAGGAACTAAGGGTCTGGAATTCAGACAAGCTTCTATCTGACAGGTTAGGGTATGAAATTCTTCATAAGTAAGACATGATGCGCCCATAACACGTCTAAGGTGGTATTTAAAAGATTTTACACCTGCTTACCACAGGCCGCCAAAATGTGGTGCTCTGGGTGGTATGAAGTGCCAAGTTATACCTTCATAATTTGCAAATCTCTGTATTTCTTCCTTAGTCTGCTGAGAGTTAAGGAGCTCTTGTAATTCCTTCAACTCCCTTCTTGCACCTTTAAAATTTGTGCCATTGTCACAATAAATATTCTGGCATATGCCACGTCGATATACATCTCTTTAATGCTGCAATAAATGCTTCTGTAGACAAGTTACTCACAACTTCTAAGTGCACTGCTCTGGTAATAAAACAAACAAATAAAGACACATAACACTTTACCTTTGTCGTTGCTCTGCGAGTGCTAGACTTTATGTAAAATGGCCCTGCATAATCAATGCCACAATTCAAGAATGGTTTAGCTGCTTCCACTCGTGCGGTAGTTGTCCCATTAACTCTTTTGCTGTTTCTGCCTTTAGCTTATAACATATGCAATTATGAATCAAATGTCTAACAGTGTTTCTGCCATTTAATATCCAATATCTTTCCCTAAGAGAAGCCAATAAAAGTTGACAACCTGCATGCAACAATCGTTTGTGTTCATGCTGTATAATCAGATTTGTTAAATGATGGCGTGGCAAAATTAGAGGATGTTTTTGATCATACGTTAGGTTAGAGTGTTCTAACCGTCCACCAACTCAAAGTAATCCTCTACTGTCGAGAAAAGGATTTAAAGATCTCAAGCGACTGTTAATATTAACTGCCTGTTTCATTGCTAGTTGCTGCACTTCTACGCTAAATACTGATTGCTGTGCAATTTGAATGCATTTACTCAATGAATCTTGAGTCTCTGTAAGTGTGAGAGATCCAGTTATTCTTTCTGCCTTTGGTTTAACACAATTCTTACAAAATCTGTATACATATGCTACAGTGTATTGCAATCTGGATAGGCTGGAGAATCGTGTGATTATTCCATCGTCACTAATAGTTGCAACATGACAAGTTGTTTTGAATCTTAACTCTGGAGCTTCCTGAGGGTTTGAAATGGTACCCAGTACAGGCCACACCTTTGGTTCTTCATGTAACCAAGTTGGTCCTTCCCACCATAATTTGTCATTTATAAGATTCTCGGGAAACACACTCCTTGATATCAAATCTGCTGGGTTGTGTTGTGAAGGAACATGTCTCCATATTGCATTTTCAGAAATATCTTGAATCTCAGAAACTCTATTAGCTACAAAAGTTTTCCATTGTGTTGAAGGTGCTGACAACCATGACAATACCACAGTAGAATCTGTCCACAAGTATATGCACTTAAATGATAAGTTTAGTGCTTTTTTGACTTTTTCCAATAAACGAGCAAGAAGCAATGCACCACATAATTCTAAACATGGAAGTGATAATTTCTTTAGTGGTGCAACTCGAGACTTGGCACAAAGAAGTTTTACACATGTAACTCCTTTCTTATTTGATGAATGGACATATATGTATCCGCCATAGGCCTTTTCTGAAGCATTGCAAAAACCATGTAACTCTATATTGCCTACAGAATCATAACCAACTACTTTGCGATCTATGCAAATGTTATCAATCAAATGAAGTTGGTTGTGGAGCTTCTTCCAATCTGTAGCCAATTCCTCTGATATGGGTTGGTCCCACATTAATCTCTCTTGCCATAACCTCTGTAGAAACATCTTGCATATAATAACAATAGGGCTTATGAGGCCTAAGGGATCAAATATACCAGAAACTATTGACTCTTTTTGTAAATGCTTGTGCGTAGCAGTTAATTTTAAGACTTCTTGCAATCTGAAACTTGTCCTTAGTAGAATGCCATAGTAGTCCAAGTGTTTTCACTCCATTTTTGTCAAGCTGTAATGGTAAACTAGTTTCTCTTTGGTCTGGTGTAATGTTAGTTAAAAACTCAGAATAATTGCTGGACCACTTACACAACAAAAATCCACCCTTTGATAACATGACTACCAATTCCTTCTGAAGTTTTCGTGCCTCATGTAAGGTTGCACACCCTGAAATACAATCATCAACATAAAAATCATTCAATACAATTGCAGCAGCCTTTGGAACCTTATATGCTTCATCATGAGCCAATTGTTGCAGGCAACGAATAGCTAGAAATGGAGAACAAGCCATACCATACATTGCAGTCTTCAGCTGATACTCTTGTACTGGAGCTGTAGGGTCGCTTCTCCACAGTATTCTTTGATATACTTGATCATCTGGATGTAACCAAATTTGTCTATACATTATGGCAACATCAGCAGTAAGTGCTACTTCATGTGTCCTAAATCTTAGGATGATAGAACAAATGTCCTGTTGAATAGTAGGACCAACATACAATAAATCATTCAATGAAATTCCATTCTTGGAAGCTGCAGAACAGTCAAAAACTACTCTTGTCTTCGTAGCTGAGCTGTCTGTCTTAAGTACCGCATGATGAGGCATATAATAACAAAGTGTTGTAGTGGGTCTTGCCACTTGCATGTGCCCAGTGCTTTATATTCTTGTAAAAAGTGCACATAATCTTCCTTCAATGTTTGGTTCTTGATTAGTTTTCTTTCTAACTGATGTAATCTTGTGGCCATCATCTTAGACTCATCTAACTTCTTAGGATCTTCTTTAAATGGAAGTCGAACCACAAATCTTCCTGACGAATCTCTTGTTGTATTCTGAGTGAAATGAGCCTCGCATGCTTTATCATCCATTGTTTTTGGAGTGTGATTCAACTCCTCAATCTCCCAGAATTTTTGCAATTGGCGCTGTATACTGACTTCAGTCTTAGCGAAACATGATACTATCGGCCGCCGTGGAATATTACAGGATCTTCCATAGTCTGAATATTTTCCTGCAAGTACCCAACCAAACTCAGTTTCGGTGGCGCCGTGGCTGAGCGGTTAGCGCGCTCGCCTACCACCTAGGTGGCCCGGGTTCGATCCCAGGGACCCGCATGTGGTATTTGTGGTGGATGAAGCGGCATCAGGGTGGGTTTCCTCCGGGTGCTCCGGTTTCCCCCGCCATCTCATTCCACCGGTGCTCCATCTTTATTCCATGTATCATCAGTGTCACTGCCTGCGGTGCCGTAGTAGTAAAAGCGGGCGTTAAACACTAATACCGAAACTCTGTTTCCATTAAAACAGGGTGATTATTATCACGATGTAATTTACCTTTGCACTGAATGTATGAACAGACTTCTGCTCCCAACAGAATATCTATCTTTCCAGGCTCATGAAATTTAGGATCAGCAAATGAAATATTCCTAGGTAATTTCCAATTACTGCAGTCAATTTTCTCTGCAGGCAGATTTTCTGTCACCTTAGGTAAAATTAAGCAATCTACTGACATAGCAAAGTCAGTTACAAATGATCCAATTTTGATACAAATTCCATGTTTGGTTTCTGAAACTGTATTGCCAATTCCTTGAACAGGTTTAGGATCATGATGTCATCTAGGTCTTAACCTCTGAGCGCAGGCCTCTGATATGAAACATGACTGAGAACCGGTATCTAGCAAAGCTCTACACGTCTGCCAAATACCCTTGTCATTTTTAACCATAATCAATGCTGTAGACAACAAAATGTGTTTACGAGGTTCAAATTTCAATGCACAGTAGCTATTTACACCATTATCTGTGTGCAAGGGATCATGACTTGAATAACCTTCATTGTTACTGGAACTGTATTGCTGTTTGGAAGCATGTGCCTTTTACCACAGGTGCGACAATTCGATGATTTACAATTTCTGACTGTATGACCAGAGAGTAAGCAGTTAAAACACAGGTTGGTATCCTTAACAAAAGCTCTGCATTCTAATACAGGAGCCTGAACAAATGCCTTACATTTTGATAAGGCATGTGAAGAATTACAATATGCACAGTTTAAGGCTGTAACAGCATAAGCCTGTTGAAAACTGGATTTGTGTTTGCAATTTGCAACTTTCTGTGTGTTAACATTTGACATGCTTGAGCAAGTTGTATTCCATTTTGAACTGATTATTTCTAGCGATTTACATTTTCTTTCTAGAAATGTAATAAGATCCTTAAATGCAGGAAAGTTATTTGAATCTAATGTGTCTTCAAATTCTTTCTTTATAGTTACATCCAACTTATCTAACACTAGTTGAGATAATATCAATTCTTCCAATGGAATTTCTATGTTTAATGCCTAGATTGCATTTAAATTACTCATGGTTTGATTTATTAAGGCCCTAAGTTCCTTTGCAGACAATTTGTGAGCAGCAGGTAAACTCAACAAATGTGCAAGATGAGCAGAAGCAATAAGTATTAAATTGTCATAACGATTGCTAATAGTTTCCAATGCAACCTTGAAATTACAACTTGTGACAGGAATATTAGCTATTAAATTATGTGCTTCTCCTGTTAGTGAAGAGAGAAGATAGTGAAACCTCTGAATATCATCTAAAGTTTCATTGTTAACAACTAGACTCTCAAAGGTATCAATAAAATGCTTAAAGTTGGTTATATCACCATTAAATGAAGGTATTTTAAGAGTTGGCAATTTTATTGCCTTCATAGCGCTCCTTGTATGTGACAAGGGAGGGCTAACAGAACTGTTGCTAACATTTCCATTTGCACTTTGAGCTAATAATTTAGCCATTGTTGCTTCTAAGCTGAAGTACAGCAGTTCAAAACTTTCTCTGTCAGCAGAATGACTCTCAAAATTTTCAAACAATTCTAATTGAGATTGTGCCTCTTCAAATTTATCCCTAATTTTAGGCAATTCCTTTACTCTTACCTCAATTGAATAAATTTCTGAGCCAGTTTGAAATTCATTAACAAATTTGGCAAGGCGAGTAAGACTTGCTTTCGCCATGGCTCATTTTGTAATTAATAGATTCTTATTTTGCTCTTCCATAATATTAGTTGCGCAGCAATAAACATGATCCAGTTTAATTTAATTTAAAAGGTGAGTTAATTAATAACACTGAACAACACTTACAAAATATTTTTCCGGGACGCGTTTCGAAGGTTAACTTTCCTCCATTATTAACCGGACAATAACTGGGTTTCCATGGTGTTTCATGATGCGGATGGTGATGCTTCTTCTGATGTTTCTTCTGGTAACGGTTCAATGAACTTACTGAAAATGTCACTCTGAGGAATGTCGAAATTAAATACTCGGTTTCTATTTTTTAAAATAAAGATTTGTTCCCATGTGGACAGTTCTTGTTGTCCGGTTATGTGTTTGAGAAGTTTCGGTTCTAGCTTTATGTCATGATTTTTTGTCCAAAAGTGAAATGCAACTGCTGATTTTTCTAATTGTTTACTCTTAATGTTTCTAACGTGTTCCTTGGATCTGATTTCTAAATTTCTTTTGGTTTTTCCTATGTATATTTCATTACAATCACTGCATTGAATTTGGTATATGCCACATTTTTTGTTAAGTGGAATAGCATCTTTGATGTTTGAAAGTAATAGGTTTTTTATGGAGTAATGGTTTACTAGTGCTAGCTGAATGTTGTATTCCTTGAACACTGTTTTAAATTTATCAAAGGCCCATGGATGATATGTGAATTTTTTGAATATGATTTTTGTTTTTGCTGCTGTGAGAGTTGTAGTTTCCAGTTTGTTCCACCAATGTGTTATAATAAAATATCGAGTGAGGGACAGCAATGAAAAGTGAGCAAAGGAATGGCATGTGACTAATTATAGAAGATATAAGACAATGTGTCAATGTTACTAATACAGAAAGCCAGTCAAGGTAGGCTAAATAGCTAGTAACTAGATAATGGCTAACCTTTTATAGAATCACTCTTGCCTGGTGCTGATGTTGCATTAGTAATTACTCCGGCCACTTCGATTTCCCTCTTGATGCCTCTGTGAAGAAGATAAGATGGTTTCCATTATGTACATTACAAGTGCGTATCAATATTTTCAATTACTATACAGTTTGCTGGCAATCTATAGCAATATCCGGCCCGGAGGACCAAATGTTACTGTCTTGGTATAAAAATGGACTGTATCCTTTCTGATTATTTATTCTACATAGTTTTTTTACCTAGTAACCTCTCTTGGCAACCATCACAACAGGCTAGCCAACCTTTTGACCGCAATTCAAATATCAGTCACTGAACAGGAACGTTGTTGTTCATTTTTTTACATTCTCTACTGGTAAGTAGGGGAAGTATTGTATTCCACCCAAAGATTCAATGTCCAGATTTCACCGGAAATATATGTTTTGAGACCCCCTGAATCCAAAAAAAGCATTTTTAGGAAAAGGTCTTTGTGTGTGTCTGTGTGTCTGTGGACAGCATAACTCAAAAACGAAAAGTTGGTTAGAAACCAAAGTTGGTATTTAAGTTTAATGTCTTTCAAGGGTGCGACATGAAGATTATGAAGAAAATATCGCCACCCTAAATTACCTTTTACATGGAAAATTTTGATATTCTTGAAAATGGCTCTAATGATTTTGATTAAAATTTCATATGTTTGAGATATTTTTATGACAAATGAAATGTATATCTTGGATTTTCTGGCTATACCCCCTGTAGTTGTATTTACTCTGAACGACTTTTGCATAACTGGTAAACCGTTAGAGATAGAAAATCTTGCTGTACAAAATATGTTGTTTTCTAGTGCCTTGCATCTGGCAATGAAGCCATTAGCATTCGTGCTTTCCAATACTTTTGAACTGTAGTTTCTTCTGATCTTAATGCTTCACAGGTCTTCAAGTGGTCTTCGTTCATTTATGCTGGATCGTTACACAGGACACATATTGGTGAGGATGAGATACCTATTCTGTAGAGAGTGGCTTTCATGTAACTGTTTTCTTAGTGGGCACCAGTTTTACAATGTGGCAGTTACATCAGCCAACTTAAACCCCCATTTTGCAAGGAGGACCACACCTATCGTTGGTCAACGGGTCCATCGGACCTAGCCGGGAGGACTAAATAGGTGGTATTTAGATCCACCGACCTTCCCCTCATGTGCCTCTGAGGGACGCTGTTGTGCTGTGATAGGCCAGCACATATGTAAATGACATTTCCTCCATTTTAGATGAAACAGTTATACCGCTGTGATTCGGTCCCCAGAGCCTCATCTGTTAAAAGCAGGGTGCACCACGGGCAGGATGAGGATGGGAATTGGGTAGGAGAGGCTATAGGAGGCGCATCACTACCCCTTACTACCCCTAGTGAAGAAATATAGGATCGATGAAGTATAAAGTGATAGAAAATGCATTTGGTGAAATATCGCTAAATCTTCACAAACAAAATCTTGACGGTGCTAAGAAGTCAACAGTTAAATAAAAGATTTGTTACTGTGATACAATTTAAAAACTATGAAAGAGAAGGTGTACATAAAAAAAAAAAAAAAAAAAATATGCAAACGTTAAACCCCGAGTCCACTATTCATTTCACCCTGTACCATGACCCGAGATAGCAAAGATTCAAAGGCTCAGAGGCCCAACGAACTATGCAATCTTTTTAAAACTGCACCAAAGCTATCCTTAGTTATATTTCCCTCTGGTACTGGATGATGATGCCTTAGTCATGGTCATGTAAGTTAGGGAAGTCATTATATTAATTTAAACCAGTGATAGATCTTGATATTTGGAACACATATTTGCAACACATTTTGTACCTTATGTTTTTGTCTCCAATCATTTCCAATGGAGATATTTTAATTTTGTCGAAAACAAGAGACAGACAAGCTGGAAATGCTGCAGGTTACTTTCCCTAGGTCAGTACATAAACAAACATGCTTCACTGCTGCTACCGCGGCTGCACATCTCATGAGTGTAAACAAATATCATTCCATGTCTGCAATGTCGTAGTAAATAAGTGCATCTGAATTCTCCAGTAACACATGCTGTAACCTAAACTTACAATCTAAGGGTATTGTTTATCACTTTGTTCAACATGCAATGTAAATTGTTTTGTCGCTGATACTACTGTAATTTAATAAACCAAACCAACACTTTGACTAGTAAACAAAAGCAAAAGTCCATCTGCAGGCTCTTATAAAGTGTACCATATGATATTTTTAATGTGGCAGCTAAAGAATAAGTAATGAACCAAATGGTTCACTCACTTCACAGGTACTGTGCAGAATGTCCACCATTTGCGCACTTGCAAGTTTCATACCTTCTTAACCATTTACATTGCACTCTAGCAAAAACACCCTCATTGTTGCGTATTTCCTCCGCAGCCAGATAAATGCATTCTCTCAAAGATTTGAGGTCAGTAATTGCTGTTTTGTAGACCTTGCTTTTCATATCTTCCCAGAAGAAGAAGTCCAAAGGATTCATACCTGACGATCTTGCAGGCCAGTTGAATAGGCCCGTAGCATCCAATCCACCTATTAGGAAAGCTATGATTCAGATGGTCACGAACATCCCGAGTAATGCGTGGTGGAGCACCATCATGTAGAAACCACAAGTTTCTTCTGGTTCCTAAAGGGAGATTTCCCAGTAAGCCTGGAAGTGTCTCTTGCAGAAATGTCAAATAATTAAACCTGTGCAATCAGTCAGGGAGAATGTAAGGCCTATCAGACAGCCATCAATGATTCCTGCCCATATGTTCACAGCAAATTGCTGTTGGAATGATGTTCTCTGGTGTTGTGAGGATTTTCTACAGCCCATGTATGAGTATTATGAAAATTGAAAATGCCATTTTTAGGAAAGGTAGCTTCATCTGATGCCATAATTAACTGTGGCACATCTGTATCTTGTTCTAGAAACCAATTGACAAAAGCCAGCCTATGGGCATAATCTGCTGCTGAAAGACACTGGACTCATTGAATATGATACGGTTGCAAACTGTTCTTTCAGTATCCTGAGAACAGACCAATGGGACATGCCAACCATGTGAGCTATTCCCCAATTACTGTCACTGGGTTGTTCATCTACAAGATTACTGCTGAAACTATGTCAGAAATACGTTACTCTACAAGTAATAAACTCTTATCTTCATACATTCTTGTGGAATCACACATCCAATTTGGAACAAAAACCATTTATTGTTTCCAAATCGGCTGATCAAAGAACAAAATGCCATTAGACTTTTTTGTTTGTAATGCTTCTATGAAACACATATTAGAAGGAATGCAATAGGTTCCCTTCCACCCAGTATGTTCTTGTCACTATGTTTAAATGTTGTTCTGGACATACACAAAACAAATATATAATAAACAGATAAATAAACACAATATTATCAAATTCAATACAAACAAATATACATAAGTCATTGTAGCTGCTCAACTCCAATATCCTGTGCCACAAACTATTTTTATGAAAGTTTATTTTTCAATTTACTAAATTTTAATTGAGATAAACTTCTGTAGGAATAGGTACATAACATATTTTGTCCAATAGAAAGGCAACTCTGATAGTCAAGTGTTGAAGAACTTGACGCTGTGTATTGGCATTAAAAATCCGTAGTGTTTCCATGCAATCACCAGAAACAACTGAATATCAAAAGGACTTTAAAATAATGACAAAGTATTGAACAATTTGAATAATTAATAATAGATATCTTGGAAATGACTTATGCCACAAAAGCTATTTGCAATAAATTGTGTCCTAAACAGATCTACACTTTTTGGGTAGTATGCTTCTGTCTATCACTTAATGTTTACCAGTGCACAAGATTATGCAAAATATGTAGATCTTGCTAAAATACACAATTTATGTCTCAATAAATTTTCTGTAGGGTGAACCATTTCAGAGATATTCCTTGTTATGTGTGTGAGTTTCGCAAAACTTAGAACTTTAGCGAAATGCAACAACGTTGTTCATTTTTTTATATGTTAATCGTGCAAAGAGAGCGGAATCTCAAAGCTTAAAAGGATCTGACTGTCGCACAAAGCCTGCTGTATTCTAATATCCCCCTTGCACGTACAAGGAAATAAGCAATAAGATAATTTGTATGAATGTTTATCTTAACTAACATGGAGATATAGGAATAAGAGTTTGTTAGAATGGTTATTACAAGAGTAGAGAAAGTCATGTGAGTGCAAAGAGAACAAGATCTCAAAGCTTTAAAAGATTTGTGTGTCGCACAAAGCCTAATGTATTCTAATATTCCCCTTGCACCTACAAGGAAATACGCAATAAGATAATTTGTACAAATGTTCATCTTAACATGAAGATATAGGAATAAGAGTTTGTAAGAATGGTTCAACAGTTCAACCTGTTCCCGCTCCTCTTTGTACTATTCTTCTAATTAGTAATAATAAAATATAGAATTATTATTTTTTCTGGGTCTATGTAATTTATACCTTTAATTTTTACGAAGGGAGTTGTTAGTACAAGAGTAGAGAAAGTCATGCGAGTGAACATATCCGGTTTTTTCTAATAAATTTAACTTGGGTTTTGGTGAACCAGCTCTAGACGTTTGCATTTATTGCAGTAGGACAAAACATGAATTGCAAATCATCGAAAATTCCCATAGAATGAGTTACAAACTGAACTCATTGGGCATAAACTGAAAGCAAAGGCATGATAAGAGAAAGCATATCTATATGCTTCTGCAGCAGGTGCAACTGTTACCTAAGCTTGCTATAGGCAAAGGCTGCTATGCTCGCCAGTTATCATTGTGTGCTCTATGCATCACTGAGATGGAGAATAAATCATCAGCATTTTATTGTTCGACTGAAAACTGCAGATTGTGGAGCTATTGAAGTTGCTTCTGCGTTAATAAATTTTCTAAGCAAACTGCAATTTGAAGATGGAGTATCCAAATTAAGACTCTTCTCTGATGGCTGTGCTGGCCTTAATAAAAATGCCCATGTGGTCATTCACCTCATTGGTGGGTTTTGAAAACATATCCACACTATCTGAAGGAAATATGTGTGTTATTTCCCATGAGAGGCCATTCTTTCTTAACTGCATACTGCATGTTTGGAGTTTTAGAAAAGGATCTTAGAAAATAGTTTGAAAGATGAACTCTAGAGAAGTATGTTGAAACATAACTAAGACTGGTACTGTTCGCCAACTGGGCAAGTATGTGCATGACTTTAAGATGCTTTGTAATTACTTAAGAAGCCAGATGGTATAAGGGAAATGAAAAGGGTCATGTTAAAAAAGAAACTGAAGGGGAATAAATTTTACGTTTTTCTGAAAATGGAAATGTATTGGCTACTTAAATGGTGAATCCAAGAAATCTGTCTCGTTGCTTAAACGAGGAGTAGCAGTGGAACCACTAGCAGTGCCCCCAATTCTGCCTTTGGATCAGCCCATCTGTTTGGAAAAAAGAATGATTTGTACAAGCTTCTAAAACGTTTTGGTGACAATTGGTTGAAGATTAATTCAGCACAAAGATTATGTACAACAAATAGAGGTGGGAAATGAGAGGTGGGAAACTGATCATTTGGAAGAACATTGTTTTAATTCAATTTGTGAGCTGTCTCAAAGTTTATCATTAAAGTAGTTTTCTTTCACCTTGGTAACTACCAATCACAAGTGTTAGAAGTTCTAAGTGCATTCATAGCATAGTATGAGTATAAATGTTTACATGCTTTATATTACCTTCACCTGTATGCATGTATGTAATGGAATATTTTGACATAATTTTCGCCCACTTACAAATGTCTGATACACTTGAAAATTTGCAAACATGGCAAGGACTGATGACAATACAATAATATAACTTTATCCTAAGATCCTGACCAGGATTGTCAGGATAAAAAAAAGTTGATTAGCTAAATTTATCAATATAACAGAATCTTTCGATGTATTTTTCACCAACTTACAGTCGCCTGATTGACTTGAAAATTTGCACATGTCAAGCATCAATGACAACACAATAATATCATAACTTTATCGTATGGTCCTGACCAGGATCATCAGGGTAAAACAAAATTAATTAGCTAAATTTATCAATGTAATGGAATCTTTCGACGCAATTTTCAGCAATTTACCGTTGTCTGATTGACATGAAAATTTGCATACATGTCAAGAACCAATGACAACACAATAATATAACTTTTTCCTTGGATCCTGATCAGGATAATCATGATAAAAAAGGATTTAGCTAAATTTATCAATGTAGAGTAATTTTAACCTACTTGAGTCGTCTGATTAACTTGAAAATTTGCAAAGATGTCGAGGACCACTGACAATATAATAATATGATTTTGTCCTAATGTCCTCACCAGCATTATCAGGATAAAATTGATTTGGCTAAATTTAACAATGTAACTGTAACTGAATTGTCACTAACTTGAGGTGTCTGGCTTGAAAATTTGCACACTTGTCAAGGATTGATGACAATACTATAATATCTTGAATTTGTCCTTATGTGCTGACTAGGATCTTCAGGATAAAAGATGACCAAGCTAAATTTATCAATGCAAAGGAATGTTTCGACATAATTTTCACCAACTTAGAGTTGTCTGATTGACTTGAAAATTTGCACATATGTCGGGGACCAATGGCAATAGAATACTAATATCATGACTGCCCCAATGTCCTAATCAGGATCATCAGGATAAAAAAAATTACTTAGATACATTTATCAATGTAACAGAATCTTTCAATGTAATTTTCACCAACTTGGAGTTGTCTGATCGACTTGAAAATTTGTACACATGTTAAGGACCAATGAGAATACAATATCATCATGACTTTGCCCCAATGACATGACCAAGATCATCAGGATAAAGAATGACTAGGCTAAATGTATAGAAAGTGGTACAGTTATGACATCTTAGATGTCACTAAGGCACATTTCTGCAAGCACCCTGAAAATTACTTTAATTAAATATACATATTTATATACTGCATGTACGTAGGTGCCCAGAGAGAGGTCCTGAAAGAAATACAAGATCAAGGGGAATAACCACGGACTGGAGTTCACACAGGGCCAAGATACCCACAACAGCTGTTAGTTTAGAAATCAATACAGGTTACACTGGACAGAGGAATTAAATCACTTGAAAATATTGAAACACGATGATACCTGGAGAGAGGACCTGAGAGAGACACTTGATTTCGAGGGAAGGATTGCGGTTCAAGTTTACCCAGGGCCAGGAAGTCCACAACAGCTGATAGTGTAGTTAAAACAATAATTGTAATCTAATACTGATCCGAAAAGGTGATTTGAAAATTTTCAAAAATATTTGAAAGGAATTTTGAACTCAGAAATTTTTAAAAGATTTTCAAGTTAAACATTTTGAAAAAAATTGAATAGAAAATAAATTATAGTTTTAAAAAACTAACAAAACAACGCTTTTATAACAAACCAAACTAAAAAGTAGAAAATAAATTTTAAGTATTAAGAATTTGTTCTATAAAGTCAAATAGTTCATTATGTGTTAAAATTTTGTAATACGCTTAAAATAAAAACTGATTTACATTAACAAAATAATAAATTTTATTGTAAAAAAGCGTGGGTTGCTTTTCACATTACTTTTATCATAACTTTACTTCTATAAATAGCTACCAAGTTACTATTTATAACATTGGATATCTGGCACCCTGTGCTTGTTTACAATAAAATTTAATATTTTGTTAATATAAATAAGTTTTTATTTTAAACTTATTACAACATTTTGAAATATAATGAACTATTTGAGTTTATAGGACAAATTCTTCATACTTAAAATTTGTTTTCTACTTTTTCGTTTGGTTTGTTATAAAAGCGTGTTTTGTTAGTTTTTTAGAACTATAATTTATTACTTTACGTTTGCTTAAATATAGGGGTGTTATAACACATTATTATTAACTACACATGACCATTAGTAAGGAATTTCTGCATGTCTGTATAGTTATTAATCAAAATTGAATTGTTTCAAACAGTCAAAAAAAGTTGGTATCCTAGACAATGCTTTAAGAACAGAAAAGTGAATATAAATTACAATGCCGTGTAAGAGTTATAAAGCTGTAGTTAGCCAATATACTGAAGTTAACATTGTTTATATGGAAAAAGAGAAAAAGCTTTGCATCCATTTAATTATGCAAAACGAGACAAGTCCAGAAAAAATATTACACGCTTTATATTAGCTTCACCTGTATGTATGTAACAGAATCTTTCGACGTAATTTCCACCCATCCAATTGACTTGAAAATTTGCACACATGTCAAGGACCAATGACAACACAATAATATCATAACTTTATCCTAAGGTCCTAACCAGGATCATCAGGATAAAGCAAAATTAATCAGCTAAATTTATCAATGTAATGGAATCTTTCGACGTAATTTTCACCAACTTACAGTTGTTTGACTTGAAAATTTGCACACATGTCAAGGATCAATGACAACACAATAATATCATAACTATTTCCTAGGACCCTGACCAGGATAATCAGGATAAAAAAAGGACTTAGCTAAATGTATGAATGTAACGTAATTTTCCTCTACCTAGTTGTCTGATTAACTTGAAAATTTGCAAACATATCAAGGACTTCTAACAATATAACATCATGATTTTGTCCTAATGTCCTCACCAGCTTTATCAGGATAAAAAAGTGACTCGGCTAAATTTAACAATGTAACCTAATTTTCACCAACTTGAGTCGTTTGATTGACTTGAAAATTTGCACACACATCAAAGATTGATGACAATGTAATATCATAACTTTGTCCTAATGTCCTGATCAGGATAAAAAAGAGACTTGGCTAAATTTTAGCAATGTAAAGTAATTTTCACTAGTTTGAGACGTCTAATTGACTTGAAAATTTGCACACATGTCAAGGACCGATGACAATACAATATCACGACTCTGTCCTAATGTCCTGACAAGGATCATCAGGATAAAAAGGTGACTTGGCTAAATTTTATAATATAATGTAATTTTCACTAAGTTGAGACGTCTGATTGACTTGAAAATTTGCACACACATCACAGACCGATGGCAATATAATATCATGACTTTGTGGTAATGTCCTGGCCAGCAATATCAGGATAAAAAAGTGACTTGGCTAAATTTAACAATGTAACATAATTGCCACCAACTTGAAGTGTCTGATTGACTGGAAAATTTGTGCACATGTCAAGGATTGTTGACAATACCATAATATCTTGAATTTGTCCTAATGTGTTGACCAGGATCGTCAGGATAAAGAATGACTAAGCTAAATTTATAGAAATTGGTACAGTTATGACATCTTAGATGTCGCCAAGGCACATGCACCCTGAAAATTGCTTTAATTAAACAATTAAACAATTATTGTATTGGATTACATAGATGTCCAGAGAGAGGACCTGAAAGGAACATGAGACCCAGGGGAAATAGTATGGGCCAGAGATCATACAGGACCAAGATACCAACAACATCTGGTAGTTTAGAAATCGATATATGTTACACTGGACGAAGGAATTAAAGCCCTTTAAAATATTGAAAGACGGAGATGCCCGGAGAGAGGACCTGGTAGGGACACGAGATTTTGGCGGAAGGATTGAGGCTCGAAGTTTACAGAGGGCCAGGAAGTTCACAATCGCTGATAGTGTAGTTAAAACAGTAATTGTAATCCAATACTATTCCAAAAAAGGTGATTTGAAAGTTTTCAAAAAATATTTGAAAGAAATTTCGAACTGAGAAATTTTTAAAAGATTTCCAATTAAAAATTTTGAAAAAGGCTGAATAGAAAAACTTGAGACTAAAAAGTTAAAAATAAATAATAGTTTTAAAAAACTAAAAGAAACATGCTTTTATAACAAACCGAACTAAAAAGTAGAAAATAATTTCTAACTATGAAGAATTTGTTCCATAAAGTCAAGCTGTTCAATATATTTCAAAATTCTGTAATAAGTTTAAAAAATTATTATTAACAAAATAATAAATTTTATTGCAAAAACACGTGGGGTGTTGGATATCCAATGTTATAAATACATTGCTAGCAAAGGTAAAGTTATGATAAAGGTAATGTGAAAAGCACCCCACGCCTTTTTACAATAAAACTTATTATTTTGTTAATATAAATTAGTTTAAAATAAAAGCTTATTAGAAAATTTTGAAATATATTAAACTAGTTGACTTTATGGAACAAATTCTTTATAATTAAAAATTATTTTCTACTTTTTAGTTTGGCTTGTTATAAAAGCGTGGTTTTTTTTTAGTTCTTTAAAACTATAATTTATTTTGACCTGTAAATAAAGCTTTGCATTAAGACTTCATGTTATATGTTCGTTTTTACTTTCTCTACTACGTATACTAAGTAGAGGAAGCATTGTGTTCCACCCAGAAATAAAATATTGAGATTTCACCGGGAATATGTTTTGAGACCCCCTGGATTAAAAAAAAAAGCAGTTTTAGAAAAAGGTCTGTGGGGAGGGAGTGCAGATGTGCGTCATAGCTCAAACGAAGTCTGTTAAAAACTAAAGTTGGTATTGTAAGTTTAATATCTTTTAAGGATAGGACATAAAGATTTTAAAGAACAATCCTCCACCCTAAACTACCCTTTACATGAACAATTTTTAGAAAATTTTGATTTTCTTGAAAATGGCTAACAATTTTGATATATTTTTGAGATATTTTTATGACACACAAAATGTATATTTTGAATTTTTTGGCTATTGACTATGTCGTCCTGTTTACTCTGGGTGACGTTTGCATAACTGGTAAACTTTAAGAGATAGACCAAATCTTACTATACAAAAAATCTTGCTAAATCTTGTAGAGTGAACCATTTCGCAGATATGTCGTGTTATTTGTAAGAGTTTTGGAGAACATATACTTCTGTCAAATACAACATTGTTATCATTTTTTTTATATGTTAATCGTGCAAAGAGAACGGAATCTTGAAGCTTTAAAAGATTTGAGTATCACTCAAAGCCTACTGTAGTCCCATATTCCCTTTGTACCTACAAGAAAATAAACAATAAGGTAATTTCTGAAAATGTTTATCTCAACTAACATGAAGAAGACAAAGGAATAGGAGTTTGTAAGAATGGTTAGCACAAGAGTAGAGAAAATCATGTGAGTGCAACAAATCAGATTTTTTAAAGTACAATTGCATAATTACTTTTCAAAAGTGTTGCTCACTTTAGGAGTTATTACATTTTTGGCTTCCTAGTTGCATATCATAACATAAAGATAGTTGCACATATTTGTTGTTCATAGCTACTCTTTTGAATTTCAAATTAATTTTCTCCATTTCTTTTACTTGCAGATATCTTGCCATTTTCTTATACGTATATTTTGTTGGAGCTAAGGAAATGCATTCTTAAACACAAGTGGAACTTGGCAGTAAAACTGCTTTTGATGGTGTTGGATGGAGGCTCAAAAAGACTGAAACCCGTTATGTTGAAGGTAATTTCTACCTTCTCTTCTTTTAAGAATTAAGTGTGCCATAATTAGTGTTCATTGAGACAAGTTTTAGTACGAGAGAAATAACAAGGTTGCATTGCATTACAGTAACGTGACCGATTGAATATTAAAAACAGAAGCATTAATAACAGAGAAATATTCATGTTCAATTCATTTGACTTCATCCCAGCTGTTGGGTGACCTCGAAAACGTTACAGTATTTTGAATAATTTGAAATGAAGGTGAGTGTAAAAAAGTGACTCAAAAATCGAACTGAAACATGACATATTGCATTTATTTTATTTATATCTTTGAGGTGTAATATTACGAATTTCTCTATAGAGTACTGCAGTTCATATTACATGATACGTGTGTTAATTTTAGAGCCATAAACTCAGAACTATAGAATGTTGTGAAAACTTATATCTCTGTTTACACTTGATCAATTAATAATGTTTGGCCACTTGTCAGAAGCTGTGGCATTGGAAGTTAGCCAAAGTTGCAGACAGGTTCCTACAACCATTAAGGCTGTTTTGCAAAACATATTGGCATGAATCTGTCTTCCACACAATGGTTTCTTCAAGTAAAAGATAAACGATTAAAACCAGAATTGTGAGTAAGTACTGGTTTACACAGATTAAACAATAGAATCTGGGACTGTTTCTCCTGTATGAAAGCATATCAAAAGCAGCAAAATAATCAATTTGTCTCACAGTGTCCGAACAGTTCTATGCATTGAATCACAGTTCATAGATAACACATTGCACAGGTTCAAATTGCACACACTATCTTGAATTTTCAGTTTTAATGTTTTCATTGTTTGCAAGCTAACAACTAAGTTAAGAGTTAATTTTTAAATAAAAGAGGGAGTTTAAACTATTCTAAGTTTAAAACTCATATTATTGCTGCCTTTAATACCCTTTGGCCCAACAATCATTTACACTTGAGACACATTTTGTCTCTGCTAAAAGGAAAGTACCAGGAAAGTGACAAGCCACCTTCAATTCAGCTGCAGTTGAAAAAAATATTTCTATTTCTGCCTGAAGACGTTCATTATCCTCCAGAATAGAAAGTCTTACGAGCAGTGCTGTTCTCTTTTCTACTTGCCCCTGCTCCATATATGACTGAGCCCAAGGCCTTCCAGTTCATTCTGGTATGCCATGTCTATGAGCAGCCTCAGAGAGCGAAAAACCGTGTGTTAATGAAAGCTCACACAACATGTCTTTTAAGCAACCATGTTATTTCAATAGAAATAAAATACATCAACAGCACAGTGTATCCTAAAAGCTCAAACAGTTTGCCAAAAAGTTTGCTCTCTGGAGTAGAATAAAAATTCATAAAAGCACTACTGAGCCAAAGCTACATTTTTGATGTTTCTCATTATGGAAGTGTAATAAAATATACACAACAAATTCAATGCAAATTAAGACATGCATGTTACATAGCATTATTTAATGTTTATGAAATTAAGTGTCACATGGAGGATGTTAGCATATTTTTTTTCTTTTTTCTCCTTTTCTCTTGTTTCCCCACATTATTTTTCTGTGCTTCTGTTTTTCACACATACACAATACACACAAACACCCACCCTTGCACAGCAGAGCACATTAGATGGAAGGGGAATGTGTATGTGTAACTTAGTTTAATAATACAAGTTAATTAAGGAAAATGAAGCTATTAACAGTGAAGCAACAAGATTCTAAAGTAAGAACAAATTAGAAACTAAACACTTCACTTATCTTAGTAATGTTGGCAAGTTATTTTTTCAAACACTGACTCTAGTTTCGAGTTGACTCCAACTCATTCTCAAAGCTATACAAACAAATTCGTTACCAAAGCTACAGTTCTTCATTTTTCTCTGAAAACAAAAAACATAGATACTGATCTTTTAATTAACAATCTCTGAAAACAAAAATCTATAAATACAATCTATAGAGGGTAATTCAAAGTTCATAACACGGTTCCTGTTTTTTAAAATAAATTTTTTTTTCCAAACCATTAAATCTTAATTGTTTTAATAATTTAATCCACTTCTAGATTAATTTCATGATTAAATGACCAAAAATGATCTGCCACAGCTGATTTATCAGTTTGTTTATATTTAATATTTTTAAAATGCTGTTTTATTCTGGTTTCTAAATGACATTTAGTTTTACCAATATAAACCTTATCACAATCTAAACAGCTAAATTGATAAATTGCAGATTTTTTATAATTTGGTATTTTATTTCTTTTAGAAAAAGTTAGTAAATTTTGTATATTAAATTTATTTTGAGGGACCAAATTTATTCCATATTCTTTAAAAATCTTTGTAAATTTTTTATTGGCCCATGGATGGTAAGTAAACTTTTTGAAAATACAATTATCTTTTATTTTTTTGCGGGTAGAAACTTCTTTAACAGCTTTTTGATACTTAAATTTTTCTATCTTTTTATGTATAAAATCTGTATTAAAACCATTAATTACTGCAGTGTTAATGTGTTTATATACTGTGTCAAATTCTTCTTTATTAAGGGGTATATTTATTAACCTATAAATTAAACTATTGAAAACAGCAAATTTATGTGCAAAAGGATTAAAACTTTATTTTTTATGTAATTATTAGTGTGAGTAGATTTTCTGTAAATATCAAAATTCAATTTATTGTTATGTCTTTTAATTTTTAAGTCCAGAAATGAAAGGCATCCAATATTTTCAGTTTCCAAAGTGAATTGTATAGCTTTATCTTGTAAATTTAAAAGTTCTAAAGCATCATTTATCTGTTTTTTAGGGACAACAGCAAAAATGTCATCCACATATCTATACCATATTTTAAAAATTAGAGGGAATGATTTTATAATTTGGGTTTCAAAAAAGCTCATGAAAAGATTAGCAAGAAATGGCAAATGTGGACTATCCATTGCCAAGCCAGGAGTTTGTTGAAAAAAATTACCATTAAAACTAAAGAAATTTTGATCTAAACAAAGATTTGTAAACTGTAGAATGATTTGTAAGTTTTACAAAATCATCTATTAAATCTTCGTTTAATTCTAAAGAATTTAACCATTTTTTTTAAAAAAATCAAAAGCCTTTGTCTAGGAATGCTAGGAAATAAAGCAGTTACATCAAAAGAAACAAGTTTATCATTATCAGACAATACTATGTTGCAAATCTTTTCTACTAATTCTAAAGAGTTTTTAATACTTAAACTTTCAAATTGATCAAAAGTACTAAATTTTTTAGTTAACCATTTAGCTAAGATAAGTGAAGTTTTTAGTTTCTAATTTGTTCTTACTTTAGAATACTTCAAGTACCCATTTGCTAAATTATATTCATAAAAACAAAAAGCAGAAAATGTAGGATTAAAGTGGAAACAGAGATGCAAGATTCTTCATGCTCTCTGTCATGACATTCCATTATCTTCTCCACACTGCTGTATGATGCGCTAGTGCCCTATTCAAACATGTGCTTCCACTCATCCTCTGAAATCTGTTATCATCTATAAGGGACTTGATCCAGAGTGGAACTCTGCCTTTCAAGAGTTGTGCCTTTTTTTTGAGCAGCTGTACAAACTTAGTTAACAACTTCTGTATCATCAAAATGTAATGGAAGTATGAATTTTATTTACCCAAAGCAAACTCCCTGCCACCCCCACGTTTAAGTAGTACTCTTTAAGATTTTGAAAAGCAGGCGCTGACCAATGTAGTTCATTACTGTGTCTTTTGAAGCACTGCAGCGTTTGAAAAATCTGAGTTTTTGGGGAAAACACTGTAAATTTTCAGTTTTTAGCCCATTCAGATGGTGGAAAGTAATGGAGAGTCTTGGTCAAGTTTAGATACTTAGTTCTGTTATGCTTTTTGAATCGCTGAATACAATTTTCATTTTTGCTGCAGATTGAGGTATAAGCAAAGAAGGTAAAAGATTCATTTTCTTTCATTTCAAAATAATTTAGAAACTATATATCTCCTGTAAAAGTTGACTGTATACTCTGTATTCTTAGCACCTTTGCCCTTCATCTCTGTGGGCCTATGAAAGGTACACTATGTGGCCAACATTTTCCAGCGTCAGATGTGTTGTAACAACTGCAAGACAGTGGCTAGCCTTAGCTGTTTCAGGCTTTGACGAGGTTGGCATGTGGTGCAGTATATTTGGGATACTGGGGTTTCTGGTCTTGTCAGGGAGATGTGTGTTAGGAAAGCATGGGTGTTTTGGTTGCTCCGGCTTTTGATACATCCTTACAAATGCATGGAAGGATGTGGGTTGTGGTAGGCAAGAGATCTTTATCTCAGGGTTGCCCAGCTGAGTAACTCGGGTAAAGAATTGAGTCTGTATCACCTTGTTTCTTTTTAATGCATACAGTTAAATTCACTTGAGGTTACATTTATCTATGCCCCCCTTCCAACACACAAGCCTCGAACTCCACTTGGTTATTGTTGTTTTGTGCAATGATTACGCCCTTCACCAACCTGTGTTTTTTGTGTGCTGCACACTATTTCGATCTTCCAGCTCTCAGATCTTTCTCGCACCGAGAAGATCAGACAAGGTTTTTCTCTGCCTCTCAAAAGCTTTGTTCTTGGCTTTGGTTCTTCTGCTTGGCCAAATTTACCTTATGATTAAGCATGTATATCTAAGCGTCGCTGTCTTGGGTTTTTCAGCCTTGTTGTTAATTTTCTTTCCGAGGTGGATGCACTTCCTATCACCCCATTATTTGCCTGGGGTCATTCCTGTATCCTTGTTCCACCTTTCCTCTTTCTGCCAAAATTCAACTTTTGTACGTATGTGCATCCGCATAATTAACAGGTGCAGGCTTCAACTTCATATGCCCTTCTGAGGAATTTTACGATTTTTCTTCTTTTTTCTCCCCTTTCCCCCCCCCCCCCTTTTTTTTTAACTTAAAGGGAAAACAGAAATTTCTTCAGAAATCCCCCAGTAGCCTGCATATTAAGACAAACTATCCCTAGATCTAATTGGTTTCTGTGCATTTTGTTTGTTCAGGTCCAGTCTTGTATGTCAGGGGAGAGATTCAAATTATAATTTGACATACATGTTTTATTACAAAAATTGATCCTTAACACACTGTTGCAAGAATTCTCAAAATATACAAAATATATTACCCTAGAATATTAAATGATACATCAAATTGTATATATTAGTAAAATTACACAATATTGCAATACCTGAAGTCTAAAATTATACTATACTATGGCAATATATAAGTGTATTAGTGCTATATATTGTTAGGATACTGTTTTCTCTGGTGCATTAGCAGGTTTTGTGCAACAGGACGAAGTTTGAGTTCAGAACCTGCTAAGAGCCCTTAGCATGGCATTTCACTTTCTATCCCACGGATATGGCAGTTTCGCAATTTCACACACTTTGTGCCTATTCTCGTGCCTTAACTTACAATATGGGTGGGTTTAACATATACTTTGTTCAGAGTCTTTTGAGACAGTTGAAGGGGTAGACATTTCCACTGTCTCAAAAGACTGAACAAAATATACATTATATACATATTGCCTTTTGTATTACTATTGGTTTTTTAAAAGATCTTATGGCTTCGTCATTGAATCTTATGTTATGATGGAAGCTATTGATGAGACTCTTTTACTATCTCAGGCAATAAGAATTATTGGTCTCAATTTCTTTGTTTGTTAAAGTTTTATTTGCGCCTTTGCAGATTACCACAGTCTTTGAATGTTAACACAATTTAAAACTCGTTAGTTTTAACTAATTTATTTTGCTTAACAGGATCAGATTTTGTATTGACATATTGAGCAAAATTTTTTTAAATGCATCGTCTATCTCCTTATATCTTGATTTAATTGTATTGTATTAATTAATATGGAATATATAATATAACTTTTTATTATCAAATTAGTCAATAATTTCTTCACTTCTAAACCTTGGTCCACTAATATTTTATTGTTAAACAAACACTTAATTGAACCGCACATAGAAAGGACATTTGTACTGTTCAAAGACAATGGACCAAGAGAAAGTTTAATATCACCGCTTTGCTTAGATGATGTGTTGGAATATTTTCTCGTTTATTTATACTCACTTGTGATATAATTTTATGACATATTTCGCGTTTCGCTATAATCTTGATTTGGCTAAGAAAACAATATTACGTAGTTTGACTTTTGGACATTTGACATGAAATACATACAAAACAACCCTTAATTACCTAAATACAGTTGAAAAATAACATTTAACAATAATTATTATCCTTATGTATAGACAATCCTCTTGGCTATGAAAGAATGATATGGTACAGAGTCAAATACATATATGAATAAAGTGAAGTTCATGGTTAATTTAATTACCTCTGGGGACAAATATATACTGTTTCACTATTGTTTAATCTTATTTGTACCTCTTCAGAAGTAAAGTCGGGAGCATGACCGTTTTGTCATGGTAGTTGCTATGCATACTGCATTGTCCCCTTAACATCCAATTGTGTGCTTTCTGACATCAATATAAACACGCACAATTTCACTGCCTCCCTTGGATTTGCGTAATATACTATTTTTTATATCTTTCTGCTGCCTAGACATCTTAATGCAGTTCGAAAAGTTGAGTTTCTTATAATTGTCAATCAGAAATTCTATTTCTGTTATGTGCAGGTATTTATAGTCTATTTAATGCAATCGTTAACAATACCAATTGTTTGACCCAATCAAGACATCTGGTTTTATTACTAATGTTAAGAATAGGGGATAATGCTAAACTTGAGATGTCATCACTGATGTCCTACAATAGTGAATATAATTAAGTAAAAATACTTCTTTCCCCCCCACCCCCACTTCCCTTTTTTTTAAATGAGGTGCGATCACCGGTGTGTCGTATAATGGATACGCCTGTTATATTATCCAGTTGTTTGAAGGGGCACAGGAGCACTAAATTATGTCTGCCTATAACTTTTTTTTATTTTTATATATGCTAATTCGAACAATCAATCACTCAGCTCGTTAACTACCACTACAGGCCCTTGCCACAATAGATGTCTTAAGCACAGGATTTCATTCATCTTTCACTCAATGTTTCTTCACATATGGTCACAGTTTTCAGGTAGCTGTTCAGTTGGAACAAAGAATTGTATTTTTATCTCTATTCAGGCTGTAGTTTTTCCACATTAAATGAACAAGTTTTCACTGTGAGGGGTGTACTACCTGTTTCTGCTTCCGTAAACATTTCTGCAAGCCTGACAATTTTGGTTACACAATAATTAAAAAAGAACAGAGCATTCCTTTCGTTGCCTGTCTCATTCATCCCCATCTATCTGAATCAATTGAGTGGCAAATTGTTCGCCTCCTGTCAGCTTTGGCCTTTGCATTGTCAGCTGAATGAACGGTACAACGACCTCCCTACCCTCTCGCTGTACAACGAATTGCTTGTTGTAATTGATATGAGCTTGGAATGAGTGAAAGAAGTCACTGCTGAACACAATTTTACCTCAGGGTGTGGAATGATTAGGAAAATGAATTCCATGTCCACTTCACCCATTATAAATGCAATCATGATTTGCCTCTGAATTCTTCGTCTTTTTACTTTCTCTACTACGTATAGTAAAGTAGAGGAAGTATTGTATTCCACCCAAAAATTCAATGTCAAGATTTCACCAGAAATATGTTTTGAGGCCCTCTGAATCCAAAAAAAGCATTTTTAGAAAAAGGTCTCTGTGTGTGTGTGTGTGGGTGTGGGTGTTGGTGTTCTTGTGGTTGTGTGTTGTGGTGTGTAACATAACTCAAAAACGAAAAGTCGGTTAAAAACCAAAGTTGGTATTTAAGTTTGTCTTTCAAGGATGCGACACGAAGATTTGAAGAAAATTGCTCCACCCTAAACTACCCTTTGCATGGAAAATTTTGATTTTCTTGAAAATGGCTCCAATGATTTTGATTAAAATATCATATGTTTAAGATATTTTTATGACAAATGAAATTTTTATTTCGAATTTTCTGGCTATAGCCTATGTAGTCCTGTTTATTGTGAATGACTTGAATAACTGGTAAACTGTAAGAGATAGACCAAATCTTACTATGCAGAAAAAGTAGATCCTGCTAAAACCACAATTTATGCCCAAATTATTGTTTTTTGTATAGTGAACCATTTCAATCTTTCATCAAATGCAACATTTTTACTTTCTCTACTAGTAAGTAGAGGATGTATTATATTCCACCCAAAAATTCAATGTTGAGATTTCACTTTAAATATGTTTTGAGGCCCTCTGAATCAAAAAAAAAAAAAGAAGCATTTTTAGGAAAAGGTCCGTCTGTGGGTGGGGGGGCAGGTGCGCCTGTCTGTCTGCCTGTGTGTCAGTCTGTGGATAGGATAACTCAAAAATGAAAAGTTGGTTAAAAACCAAAGTTGGTATTTAAGTTTAATGTCTTTCAATTATGTGACACAAAGATTTTGAAGAAAATTCCTCCATCCTAAACTATCCTTTACATGGACAAATTTTAGAAAATTTTGATTTTCTTGAAAATTGTTCAAGTGGTTTTGATTAAAATCACATATGTTTAAGATATTTTTATGACAAATGAAATGTATGTTTTGAATTTTCTAGCTATAACCTATGTAGTCCTGTTTACTCTGGATGACTTTTGAATAATTCGTAAACCATGAAACCGAAATTATGTCAATGTATATTTGATAATGGAAAGAAACAAAAGGAGATTCTAGTCAATAGTTAAGGGGAAAACGTAATAAAGCTGAATATGTTGAAGTCTAAGAATGGAATCCTAGGCAGATTTAAATGAGTGATAAGGTTACAATTGTTGTTTGTACTAAGCCATAGTGATTCCGCGGGCTGATTCCTATCTTACCATGACGTGCTCTAAAGTTAGCCAATGGAAATCGCTTCCTTCATGTTGCTCGCGCAAAAACAAATGCAACGCAAGACACACTCGTCTTGAATCGAGCCGTGAGAACGCACATGCGACTTGGGAGTTGTACGTAAGCTAGCACGTATACATAATTCGGCGGTTGCTAAAGGGTGACAAAGATAAAGTGTTATAACGTTGTAGTTGAAGCTGCAAAGTTACATTCTATTTAAATATCGTTTAAATTTAATCGTTTATTTAAATATCAATATGTTGGTTAATTCTTCGTTTGGTTCCATTCCTACCATAACCCACGCACACCCTGCAGATTAGAACCTCTTGCTAGTGCTAGTCCGGACACCAAATACGAGATCTTATAGGTCTTAAAGTAGACGTCTTCGACGGAGAGGAGCATTTGCGTCAAATGGCGAACCAACGTGTGGCACGATAAGACGAGGATTGGGCCAACGATATTCGAGAAGAAGAGGACCAGCAGAAGCTGACACGATAAGGATTGTGCCAACAAGATTCGAGAAGAAGAGAATCAACAGAGACTGCGGAAGTACCAAATGGACCAATAACATCAAGGATAGTGGCAACATCGGAGTGCAGCAACAATAATAAGGTACTGAGTGTTAAACTAGTTTATCAGTGATATTTAAGTAGATGATTTTTAGAAACGGCAAGATGTTGGAACAGTCTGTAGTAGATAGTAAAATTCAGGAGATAGAAGTTGTAAATAGGGAAACTGTAGATGTAGTAGCAAATGTAGGGGGAAATGTAAATGTATCAGATCAAAGAGAGCAACTAAGGGAAGGTCATTCTGGCAGTGAATGTCAAACACCAGTTGTAATTACAGAAAGTAACATGCTAGGGCAGATAATGGCAATGCTCAAGAAATTGGAAAGTAACCATAAAAATTTAACTGAGAAATTGGAAAATAGCCATAACAATTTAATGGAGATATTGGATAATAACCATAAAAGTTTAATTGAGAAATTGGAAAATAGTTTAACTGAGAAATTGGAAAGTAACAATAAATGTTTGACTGAACAGCTAGAAATGACCAACCAAAGTTTAACTGAAAAGACAGAGAAAGAGATAGAGAGTAGTAACAAAGTGTTGACAGAGAAATTGGAGAGTAATAGTCGAGGCTTGACAGAATTAGCACAGAGAATAGATAACCAACATGTGATAGAAAATTTTCAGGGGGAAATTAGAAAGTGAAGTGGATAATGTAAGAATTGAAGTTAGAACAGAACTCAGGTTACGGGGGAGATAGAAAATGTAAAGAAAGAAATTAATCAAGAATTTGTTCAATTTGTTGAGAAATCTGAGAGAGAGAGAAGTAAGCTTAGGGAAGAAGTAGGGCAGATATTGAATAATGAGAGAGAAACAACCTGCAAAGAATTGGAAGACAGTAAGGTTAGGTTACAGAAAGCAGAAAGGGAAGGTAGGAGGTTAACTGTAAATGTGGAAGATTTAAATGAGCATGTTAAGGAAGTGGTTACGGAAATCCAGGGTGTAAAGCAAGCACTTGAAAATTTAAAATTAAGTGATAGTCGTGCTAATTCTGCTTGTCCTAGTGTAAACACAAATCCTAGTGTAAGCGCAAATCTTAGTGAAAGTACTAATCATAGTGCAAACAAAGCCAAACAGGAGATTGGTCAAAGCAAAAATCAAAATCAAGGTGAAAGAGCTTTCCAAAACTTTCTCGGGTAGGGGGCAATCCCAAATTTGAATCAGAATTACGAGGTTCGAGAGAGATATCATGGTCTCATACCTAGAAATGACAATTTATGGGAAAACCGGAAAAGAGTAAACCTTAGAGATAATGGTTAGATCATTGATATTTGTGTGTTGCCAAGAACGAGAAAATGTATAAATATTGTAAATATAGTTAAGTTAGCATAGTAGTGACTAAGTGAAAGTGTTGTGCAAACCAAGAACAGAAAGAGTATCAAGAAACTAATAAATACCAAACCAAGGAACTTTTGTAAAATTATGTAACTTCCGAAGATGGAAAAAAAATGTAAATAATAGAGTTTTAAGTAAAATTTAATCTTGCTTGGAATGCATGTTTTAAAATGTTTGTAAAATAAAAATGTATGTGGATGGAGAATTGCCGACTACAAGAATTGGTATTCACTAAAATTAATCATACGGGCAGAGCATAAACATTAACTTATTATGTAATAATAAAATAATGTTTATGGGGGCATTTGAAACCGAAATTATAATGTCAATATATATTTGATAATGGGAAGAAACAAAAGGAGATTCAAGTCAATAGTTAAGGGGAAAACGTAATAAAGCTGAATATGTTGAAGTCTCAAGAATGGAAGCCTAGGCAGATTTAAATGAGTGATAAGGTTACAATTGTTGTTTGTACTAAGCCATAGTGATTCCGCGGGCTGATTCCTATCTTACTATGACGTGCTCTAAAGTTAGCCAATGGAAATCGCTTCCTTCGTGTTGCTCGCGCAAAAACAAATGCAACGCAAGACACACTCGTCTTGAATTGAGTCGAGAGAACGCACGTGCGACTTGGGAGTTGTACATAAGCTAGCGCGTATACATAATTCGGTGGTTGCTAAAGGGTGACAAAGTTAAAGTGTTACAACATTGTAGTTGAAGTTGCAAAGTTACATTCTATTTAAATATCGTCGGCAGTTCTCTACAAATCTGGAAATTTACAAATAAAGTGATATGTTGGTTAATTCTTCGTTTGGTTCCATTCCTACCATAACCCATGCACACCCTGCAGATTAGGACCTCTTACTAGGGCTAGTTCGGACACCAAATATGAGATCTTATAGGTCTTAAAGTAGACGTCTTCGACGGAGAGGAGTGTTTGCGTCAACCATAAGAGATAGACAAAATCTTACTGTACAGAAAATGTTTTTAGCTAATGCTGGATTTCTGACAATGAAGTCATTGATCCTCTTGCTCTCCAATATTTTTCACTGATGGATGGGACACTAGAAGTGGCCGGGCATATTTGAAGGTGGTCTCGGACCATTTCCTCTTGCAGATCACATAGAGGACAGTGTGGTGAAGAATATATCCCAATTCTGTTTAAATGTTTTGCCAGACAATCATGTCCTGTAATCAACCTGAAGGTTGCAACTGCTGTTTTTCGAGGATACTCAGGAATTACTGCGTGAATGTTTGGTAGTTCCCATCTTTTATTCTTTGATTTTTCATAGTAATATTTTGCAATAATATTTTTGAATTCAGAGTTGACTAATCTTTTAGCTGCATAAAATGGTAGATTAAGTATAGATTTCGGCACATTGCTGGTACCCTTTTTTGCAAGAAAATCAGCTTTCTCATTACCACTCAGTCCACAGTGAGCTGGTATCCATTGGAAGACTAGGTGTTTTTGAAGTGCGGTTAGATGGTTACGGATTTTCTAACTTAACTTTCGTCAATTGTTCATTTTTTATATGTTAACCATGCAAAGAGAATGGAACCCAAAGCTTTAAAGGTTTGACTATGATTCAAAGTTTTCAGCATTCTTATATTCTCCTTGGACCTACAAATAAATAAACAAATATATAATTTCTGCAAATGTTTATCCCAACTAACACGGAGAAATATAGAAATAAGAATTTGTAAGAATGGTTAGTGCAAGAGTAGAGAAAGTCATGTGAGTGAAACACATCAGATTTTTCGTTCTATACGTTCAGCATTATCATTGTTCTATTGAATTTTTTCTAAAATACTTCTATTTTACATTCTAAGGTCATACTTGCACACTGGAGATACATGCTGCTCACGGGTAGGATAGTGGAATCATTGAGGCTCTTGCACGTTACTTATGCCAGTGTTCCACTTGTGCTCTTTCCAACCAGTGTCGAAGCTATATGAAGACAACCTCCCAGTAGCATTACAGTTTGTTCACCAGCTCATGGTTCCTGGCAAGAATACAGCCAGTCAGTACATCAGTAAACAATTTGAGGTACACAGGGGTATCTGAATCCAGACTTGTGCTGTTGGCTGCACTTACGATAGTAGTGCCAACCTGGAATGTGCTTTCATGCAGTACATTTAGCTTATAAAAAGTAAACAATGTTTTTAACTATTGTCTTTATCCCGCTTATCATTTTCTACCTTTTCTGTATTTTTCAAAAACCTTGCCAGCCTGCTTTGGTCACAAGTGATGTATCCTCAGGCATTATATTGTGCAATTCTTGTAAGGATAAGTCACCTGTTCATTTAACTATTCACTTTACCTTGGCCCAAGCTAGTTCAATGGGATTGAGATCACACATATGAGTCATTCAATGTCAAATCGCACAAAATTTGACCTTGATGTCTCCGATTTCATTAATATTAAATTTACGTGTTCTATGAATGAAAAAATGATACCCTATTTTTTTGTTTGTCTGTAAATTAATTATTTTGGTAAATATAAAGCATTAAATTTTCGGATATTTCTCACACACTGTTCTACATAAACATAAATATCTCTGGTATTATTTATCAGATAAATATGACCTGTAGTTCATTTTGAATATTGAAATGTGTTCTTTATTTATACGTTAAACAAAAAACAATTAGTTTGATATTTCCTATTTTTACAAGGCCATTAACATTACAAACATAATTAACAATACTTTCTCTCCACTAAAAATTTCCGGGAAAATTTGTAAAACGTAGCTTGATGATGCCATGTAATCATCAAAATGATTTCAACCACGAAAATTCTAAAATTCAAATAATATTCGGTATAATGATTTTTATATAATACAGTAAAAATAACATTAATAAAGCACAAAATAAGCGTGTCACACCAAAAAGAAAACATACAGATTATTTAATCTCATCTATTGATATGATTTAAAAACTTGGAACAAATAGTTTCAGAAGTGTTCTATTTGACGTGAAATGACCTATTTCAGTGTTTATGCTAAGGGTTTGACCTTGATGGAAGTGCAACATATGAGACGCAATCAACTGCACGCGGTGCGTATACCTTCTAGCCGTGGATGCAGCGTTACCTCAGTCTGCATGCACGGCTTGCTAAGTTATTTAATTTCTCTGCATGTATTTAGAATTCCATTTTGAACTTTTTCTAGGATTACATGGCATCATCAAGCTACGTTTTACAAATTTTCCCGGAAATTTTTAGTGGAGAGAAAGTATTGTTAATTATGTTTGTAATGTTAATGGCCTTGTAAAATTAGGAAATATCAAACTAATTGTTTTTTGTTTAACGTATAAATAAAGAACACATTTCAATGTTCAAAATGAGCTACAGATCATATTTATCTGATAAATAATACCAGAGATATTTATGTTTATGTAGAACGGTGTGCGCAAAATATCTGAAAATTTAATGCTTTATATTTACCAAAATAATTTACATACAAACAAAAAAATGTTGTTAGCTAATGCTGGATTTCTGACAATGAAGTCATTAATCCTCTTGCTCTCCAATATACAAAAAAATAGGGGTATCATTTTTTCATTCATAGAACACGTAAATTTAATATTAATGAAACCGGAGACATCAAGGTCAAATTTTGTGCGATTTGACATGGAATGACTCATATATGTGGCAAGTAAACAACAGCATTGCCAAGGAAACCAAAAATGTATCTGCTTTATAAACTTCTTTAAGTTTCTTTGTTTCAATCATCCTATAAAGATCTGCTTTACGCATAGAACTGTCCTTCTGAATCCCTTTGTTCTGCAACCACAGTATCAATGCAGATTTCTTAGCACTCTTAGGCAGGGATTTATCTAGTTCTACACTCCTTTTTCTTTACTTCTGACTTAATGCTAATGCCTCATGATTTTACAATTGAAGTTACAGAAAAGTTAGCAGCAAGTAAACAGCACAAGTAACATTGGAGGTAAGTCAGCAATGTAATCAACAGCAAGATTTGTGAGGAAGTTTACAGAACTCAGGTTACACTTAGTGAAGAGTTTCTCCTCTCCCCTTCATTCCTCTAAAGCAATGAACTGGTCGACATGCAGCAGTAAGGTTGTTAGTTCTGCAAGTAGCACCTTACATGAGCATCGCTTCATGCGTATGTGTGTATTTACAGAGCTATGCATCATATCCTGACCTTCCACCATGGATTCAATCTGTAATGAGGAATCAAATCCCAACTATTTCCAGTGTACTTGGTACAGATATGGACCAATTAATTTGGAATTAATGGGTATATCAGCTGTCTGGAGCCATACTAAAGGGAAATATCACCAGAACTGTGTATAATTCTGTAGTTTTCTAATCAACACACAACAGCCAAATATACTAAACTTAGAGAAAATGTCTGTAATTAGGTAGCATACACATGACTCTTGAAATCAAATGTAGTCCCAAAATATCGAAAAATATGTCCTTGATATCACAAAATGAAGCTATAGCTTAGCTTGATTTTATTTTCATACTTATCGTGGGTTTCTAAATATATATAAATATAGAAAACAATGTTATGTGACCCCTTGCATCTTCCAACATATTTTTCTCTCGTACTTCTTGTTAACATTGTTCATCAACCATGATGACAAACTTACCTGTGTGTTCATTGACCAAAAAAAAAAAAAAAAATTGTGTTTATTAACATTTTGATCATTTTAACTTGATTTTATGAATTTGGGAAGTAATGTGTTAACAAATGTTGTTGTTGTTAGCTAATGCTGGATTTCTGACAAGGAAGTCATTAATCCTCCTGCTCTCCAATATTTTTCAAAGTGGCCGGGCATATTTGAAGGTGGTCTCGATCCATTTCCTCTTGCAGATCACATAGAGGACAGAGTGGTGAAGAATATATCCCAATTCTGTTTAAATGTTTTGCCAGACAATCATGTCCTGTAATCAACCTGAAGGTTGCAACTGCTGTTTTTTGAAGATACTCAGGAATTACTGTTTGAATGCTTGGTAGTTCCCATCGTTTATTCTTTGATTTTTCATAGTAATATTTTGCAATGATTTTTTTGTATTCAGAGTTGACTAATCTTTTAGCTGCATAAAATGTTAGATTAACTATAGATTTTTGTACACTGCTGGTACCCTTTTTTGCAAGAAAATCAGCTTTGTCATTACCACTCAGTCCACAGTGAGCTGGTATCCATTGGAAGACTAGGTGTTTTTGAAGTGCTGTTAGATGGGTAAGGATTTTCCAACATTCTATAATTATTTGGTTTTTTGGTGACAACTTGGAAGTAATTGTTATAATTGCTGCCCTGGAATTTGAGAGAATAACTGCTTGCTGAAAATGTGAAACTCTGTACAAAAGATTTTGGAGGGCCATTCGAATTGCTTCAATTTCTCCATCAAAGTTTGTAGTTCCATAATTTAAAGATTTGCAATAGGAAGAGAGGTGACACATGACTCCAGCCCCTGCTCCATCTCGGTTTGATATCAATGATCCATCAATGGAGCCATTCGTGTTCTGGAAATCTAGTATGGATTGTCTCTAATGCCAAACATTTTAGAACACTAGTTGGAGTATCACTTTTCTTAACTTCTTCTGTCAGGTGTAAATAATATGTGATGTCTACTGTTTGTGTCAGATTGACTTTAGATATGAAGTTTTCCTTTGAATTAGGAAGGTATACATTCTTCTTGATGTCTTGAATTTTGGAAAGAAAGCTCTCCTGAGTCTTTAGTGTATGTGTAAAATTTCTTTTGTTCCATGTATTGAATGGGAGTCTGATCAACTTTTTGTGTTGGGTAAAAGCTGCTTTTTCTATTTCATATTCAATGGGGTATTGGTTGGTTAGTATTTCCATAGCTGGTGTGAGTGTGCTTTTGATAGCACCTGTAATTGAGGGGCTGAGAGCCAGAGTGGGCCAAATACCAGTTTATTGGAGCTGAGAAAAATTGATGTAAAATTTAGCACAACAAATAATTTATTGAATGCACATTGCTTGAAACTATTAACATTTTTACATAAATTAGACATTGATTAAACTATCGCTGTAACATGAAAACAAAAAACAAATATCTTATCCTAAAAGTTGTTTTCTAGTGCCTTGCATCTGGCAATGAAGCCATTAGCATTCGTGCTTTCCAATACTTTTGAACTGTAGTTCCTTCTGATCTTAATGCTTCACAGGTCTTCGTTCATTTCTGCTGGATCGTTACACAGGACACATATTGGTGAGGCTGAGATACCTATTCTAAAGGTAATAGGTTTTATCCTAAAAGTAATAGTGTAAAATTCAACATATTTCAGAATCATGGAGTTGGCTCACTGTGGCTCTAATATTTTGTAGTCAAAATAGAAAAAATATTAGTGGGCCATTTACAAACTCCCTCTTGCTGCTTAGTTTTCCATCTCCAAATTCTGGTAAAATTGATGTGAAACTGTTGGAATATAAGGTAACAATGACATTAGGTCTTCATATTTACTTTTACTTATTTTAACCGATTCTTTGTAAACTGGTGGCGGAGACCATCGCGAAGGAACAGCAGATGTTACTTTCACAAAGTTCTGCCCCTTTTCACTGATGAAATGTGAATTATTTTCCAGCTTTCTATTTCATTTAGAGAATAACGGAATTTAATTTTCATGGGTTCAGATTCATCAAGTCTCATCCATTTAATTTTCAACCATTGCACCTTTTCACCATCTACAGTTTCCTTGCACATTGAAAATTTAGATTTTGTATTTTCTTTGATATGAAAAGTCTGACTGATTCATTTTTGTTACTGTAAAAGGGTTCTTTTTCCTGCATTGTTTTATGAGATCCACGTAATCATCTACTGAAAATAGAGATTTAGCTTTGCATTTAGCAGATTCAATGCTTCTGAAGTCTCTGTTATTAGAGGAAAGAATGAGCTGATTCTAGAAATTTTTTTATATAGATCATTATAATGTGTTTATCGTTATCTACAAGACTGTAATGACTTGTTTCGGTCAGAAAACTTTTAATGTGTTCCAGCACAAATTAATTTACAGTCTTTGTGTATGTAGGTTTTTGCAGATGCAACTTTGCCCCTTGAATTAATATAGTCTTGACCTGTGTTCCTTTTCCTTTTTCTCGTATTTTTCATCCACTGATCACAATTTCACACATGTTTCCTTGTTTTTGTAGCTTCTTTGATAATTACTTCCATCATGGCAGCCATATTGAATGTTTACGTCACGTGGTATGAGTCGCCTGTTCTAATTGGCTGCTTGGATTTAGCCCACTATGGCTCTTAAGAGAATTGTAATTTCATAGAGATCAAAAAGCAAAAGCAGTGAAAAATATTGGAGAGCAAGAGGATTAATGACTTCATTGTCAGAAATCCAGCATTAGCTAACAACAATTTCATAGAGATAGTTTTCTTTACACTGTTATTATAGCGTTTTATGAGGGAGTTGGACTAAACCAACCATTTTGTGAAGTACGTAATTCAGTGTACCATCCATAGATGACATCAGCTCCAAAAACACAAATTTGGATTTGACCCACTCTGGCTCTCAGCCCTTCAATTAGTCTCAGACTTTGGTTTTGAAAGATTTGAATTTTTTTTGTATTTGCTGTTAACAAATGTGAACATATGCATCCTCCAAGGGTTTAAGAATTGCTGGCAACTAAGCTATGCTGCTGAGAATGACAACTACATCAATTACAAATCGTGAGTTCATAAACATGAAGTCGTATTTATAAACCTTGTGCATTTTCTCTAAATCACATGCTATTCATAAAACAAAAAAACTTCAGATTGCTGTCATGTAACACATTGCAGGCTGTAAGAGCCCAACATCATGTGAACGGGAAACCTATACAGAGCTGATGCTTGGATCAGCCGATAAATCTAATACTGCACAAGCAGGAAACTTTTTATTCTAAACTCCATACAATTGAATTTTGAGGTTTCACCTTTGATGTGCTTAATGTTTTTCTCTCTGTGTTTAAGGACCATCAAGTCATTTGGGATGTCCACTAGAGCAGCTGTCAGGAATAGTGTTGGTAAATGACATATTACACGCAGGTAGGGGTAATAGGGGGAGTGCTGCATTGCAACTGTTTTCCATCTTCCTCAGGAAGTATTTGTACACATTATACACCATTTCTCTGGCTTGACTGTGAATAACACAACGTTTTTTTGCTTCTACTATCATTGAAACTCATAACAAACTTACTATCACACAGTGGAGTGGACTTATTGCTCAGAATCATTTAATCTTCTACTTCATGGTTTGGGCATTCAACCCGTTCTGGCTCCAAATTGCTCATGCCATTGAAACATTGGTCTCCGTGGTTTCCTTTTACCTTGTGGCTTATAATTTATAGCTGCCTTGGGTATTCTGTTGTTTGGCATTCTGTCCAAGTGTAACTTCCAATTTTCTTTGTCTTAATTATGTTATTTAATCCCTCTACTTTTAATTCTTTGCGAATACATACATTAGTCTTTCTATCCAGTTTGTTATGTTGTTAGCTAATGCTGGATTTCTGACAATGAAGTCATTAATCCTCTTGCTCTCCAATATTTTTCACTGATGGATGGGGCACTAGAAGTGGCCGGGCATATTTGAAGGTGGTCTTGATCCATTTCCTCTTGCAGATCACATAGAGGACAGAGTGGTGAAGAATATATCCCAATTCTGTTTAAATGTTTTGCCAGACAATCATGTCCTGTAATCAACCTGAAGTTTGCAACTGCTGTTTTTCGAGGATACTCAGGAATCACTGTTTGAATGTTTGGTAGTTCCCATCTTTTATTCTTTGATTTTTCATAGTAATATTTTGCAATAATTTTTTTGAATTCAGAGTTGACTAATCTTTTAGCTGCATAAAATGGTAGATTAACTATAGATTTTTGTACACCGCTGGTACCCTTTTTTGCAAGAAAATCAGCTTTCTCATTACCACTCAGTCCACAGTGAGCCGGTATCCATTGGAAGACTAGGTGTTTTTGAAGTGCTGTTAGATGGGTAAGCATCTTCCAACATTCTATAATAGTTTGGTTGTTTGGTGACAACTTGGAAGTAATTGCTATAATTGCTGCCCTGGAATCTGAGAGAATAACTGCTTGCTGAAAATGTGAAATTCTGTACAAAAGATTTTGTATGGCCATTCGAATTGCTTCAATTTCTCCATCAAAGTTAGTAGTTCCATAACTTAAAGATTTGTAATAGGAAAAGAGGTGACATATGACTCCAGCACCTGCTCCATCTTGGTTTGATATCAATGGTCCATCAGTATAAATATGGAGCCACTCATGTTCTGGAAATCTAGTATGGATTGTCTCTAATGCCAATAATTTTAGAACACTAGTTAGAGTATCACTTTTTTTAACTTCTTCTGTCAGGTGTAAATAATATGTGATGTCTAATGTATGTGTTGGATTGACTTTAGATATGAAGTTTTCCTTTGAATTAGGAAGGTGTACATCCTTCTTGATGTCTTGAATTTTGGAAAGAAAGCTCTCCTGAGTCTTTAGTGTATGTGTAAAATTTCTCCTGTGCCATGTATTGAATGGGAGTCTGATCAATTTTTCGAGTTGAATAAGAGCCGCTTTTTCTATTTCATATTCAATGGGGTATTGGTTGGGTAGTATTTCCATAGCTGCTATTGGTGTGGTTTTGATAGCACCTGTAATTAATCTCAGACTTTGGTTTTGAAAGATTTGCATCTTTTTTGTGTTTGCTGTTACAAGAACTTCGCTGCAGTAAGTAAATAATTTCTATCCAGTTTTGTATATGCTACTGTAGATCTCAGGAATCTCATTTCTGCCGATTGCATATTTTGCAGGTGTTGGTTTATATTGTCCACGTTTCAGATCCATATTTGGCTTTAGGTATTATTTAATTTCACTGTTAAACTGTAGGCAAGCACTCTCACACACACTCTGAAGCAGACTATACCGGATTGGCTAGAAAACACGTGTGATGTCATTGAATATTTGTCTTCTGTGCAATCATCTTCATTCGTGACAGGAACCATAGTGACTGGCACAGACCAAGCACCTCACAAGCAGGTTGATTAGCAAATGCACTGCCACATCAATGTTACAAACCAAGAGTTCACCACAGGCTCTTAGTTAAGATTACTTCAAGCTTAGGAAATACTTAAAGAAAACTGCAAAAAATGATGATCTGATGATTATGGGTATTGGAAGTTGCGGACTTCCTGCAATTCATTGAGTGTTCAAGAATGGCATCAAGAATACCTCTTGGTGTTTAGTAGATTTCCTGCGAAATCTGTGTTACTTATTTAAGTGGCTACCAGCCAGATGAGCCAGTATACTCGCATTGCAGGATCAACTATTTTTCCACAAAAGTTATGCTGTATTCAGTGGCTAGAGAATAAACATGTGAGCAAGCTATCAAAATGTTTCCACATCTTAAAAAGTACAGATCAGAAATTACTTATGACCAGAACATTCAGTGTGATTTAAAAGGCAGATAGTGATCCTCTGATTGGTTCAAAACTAGCATTTCTCTAGAGCTAGAGCCATTTTTTACAACTTTCCAAGCAGGCAAGCCAATGGCTGCTTTTTTATACAAACATCTGATGTGCCTACTGCAGATCCTTAAGGAAAAGTTTGTCAAACCTTAGGTAATTGCAGAGCTTGGAAACCTCTAATGAACATAAATGTGAATATTGATGCAAATCTTTTACCAGCAAAGCAAATTGACCTGGGATTCAGAACTAGAGGTGCAATAAGAAATTGTGAAGATGCCACAGACAAAGACAAACTTAAATTTAGATGTGATATAAAAACTAGTTTGGTGAAAGTTTTTCAGAAAATACAAGCAAGAAGCCTTCTTAAATACTGGTGCGGTTTTTGTAATTACACTGGTCGACAAGCTTTTTTTCACAAGAAATCTGAATAGTGAATCTAGTGCATTTTTTCATCCTGAATTCAGATATGTAGTCAGAATTTTCCCATCAGGCATAGTTTTTCTGTGAAAGCTACTTTTCAAAATATGATTTTAGCGTTTTCTTTGACCTGTCATAGGAACCTTTACCTCATATGTAGCTATTTTACTCAAGCCGTATTTATTGAAATTATTTGTAATATCACGCTGAAGCACCACAAAACAAGACTGCAGGTTCATTCATGTTTAGACATGCTCAGACCTGTCTGGCATTTTGATGTGTCAGTATTGAGCTGACTGTGACATTGTTCACTAGTGAAATATTTCCTTCCTTTCTATTTAGAAGTGTATTGTGTATGTTGTGCATGTTGTATTTCAGTGCTTAATGTTTTCATCATGCCAAGAAAGTGTGTAAATCATGCAGATAATTTCTGCTATATTTGTGGTGAGCTGACCTTCAGGACTCAGAGGCGAAATATGACCCCACTTGTAAAGAAGTGTTATCATCTTTACTTTGGCTGTCAAGTTGGTGATTTTTATAAGAGCTGGGCCCCAAATACATGCTGTGTTTCGTGTGTTAGACTGCTGACTGGGTGGAAAAATGGTACACATCATATGCCATTTGCAATTCCCATGATTTGGAGGGAACCGAAGGATCATTCAACTGACTTATTTTTGTTTGACAAATATTAAAGGAATCACATCTAAAACAAAATATACAGTTAAGTATCCGAATTTGCAATCTGCATTGAGACATGTCTTACACAGTGAAGAGTTCCCCGTACCAGTATATGTAGATACAACCTTAAGTGATAACTCTGATTCTGACCTAACTGAAACTCAAAATGATTCAGATGAAAATAAAAATGATCTTACATATGAAGCCAGTAGCTGTTCATCAGAACCATACTTTCCCAATCAGCAAGACCTTAATGACCTGATTCGGGATTTAAATCTGTCTAAACTGCAAGCTGAAGTTTTAACTTCCAGACTCAAAGGGTGGAATTTACTCCAAAAAGATGTAAGAATAAGTAGTTATCGTAGCCGCCATAGTGTTTTCAAAGAATACTTCTCTGAAGAATATGGTGTTGTGTTTTGTAATAATATTTGTTCACTTATGGAAACTCTTGGGCATCAACACCGACCAGATGAGTGGCGATTGTTCATAGACTCCTCTAAAGTAAGTTTGAAGGCTGTGCTGCTACATATTGGCAATGAACTTCCATCAATACCAGTAGCGCATGCCGCTATGAAAGAGACATATCAAAATATGAAACTAATTTTAGAGAAAATACAATATGGAAAATATGAATGGAATATCTGTGGTGATTTAAAGGTCATTGCTTTATTGCTTGGTTTGCAACTTGGGTTCACCAAATTTTGCTGTTTTTTGTGCGAGTGGGACAGCAGAGATAAGAAGTCTCACTACGTTAGAAAGTCATGGCCAAAACGTGAATCTCTTCTCCCTGGCCAGAAAAATGTGGCATGTGTCCCTTTAGTGAATCCTGAAAAAATATTTTTACCTCCATTGCATATTAAGTTAGGAGTTATGAAAAATTTCGTCAAAGCTATGGATAAACTTTCTGATGGATTCTTGTACTTGAAATCGAAATTCCCCAAAGTCAGTGATGCTAAATTGAAAGAAGGAGTTTTTATAGGACCACAAATCCGATCATTAATGGCTGATGAACATTTCGAGGGACTGTTAAATCCACTGGAGAGAGCAGCCTGGCAGTCTTTCAAAAGTTTATGTTGCAATTTTCTTGGAAACCATAAAGCAGAAAACCATCGTGACATAGTGGCTTATCTTCTGCATTCTTATAAAGCTATGGGATGCAACATGTCTTTAAAAATTCACTTCTTGGACTCTCACTTGGACTTCTTCCCCGAAAACCTTGGAGCTGTCAGCGATGAACACGGTGAGCGTTTTTATCAGCAAATTTCTACGATAGAGAAGAGGTACCAAGGCAAGTGAAGTTCCAATATGCTGGCTGACTACTGTTGGACTAAAATGAGAGACGTTCCAGATGCAAAATATACCCGAAAATCACTATCTACCACTTTCTAGGTAAGTCAGAATCAGTAGTTATAATTTTGAGTTAGATAGCTAGTTACAGATTTTTTAGAATATTATAAAAATTCAAATGAATATCACACAAAACTCCTGCCCGATGCGGACAAACTGTAATTATATTTGAATTCAGCATGAAAAATACTTTTAGAATCTGTTATTTTAATTCTTGTGAAAGAGAAAAAGTTAATTTTTGTAGACCAGTGTTATTAATAACGTTGTGTCTTTGAGCTATTGAGATCTTTGTGATCTCAGGGCGTGGTAACGGATGGAATGAAAAATCACACGATGTTTCTTCATCACAATGTATTATTTTATTAACACTTTTTCGATATTTTACATTAAATAATTCCTCTTAGCTCCGTTCTAAATGATTTAAAACCTTTCCACTTTTTCATTTAGTGGAACTTATGCTTGATGAAAGTGGTGAAAGTTCTATGTTCACACTACCTAAATATGTCCTTTCACCTCGATTACACACACGCGAATGGGCAGATTATGGCGTCCTCATGTGACACCACCTTTTTCGTATACATCCGCGTATGCGTCCATCAAATAGTTCTTTCTTGTTAGGGAAGCGATCCCTAACCATCCTCCCTTACTTTTATTATGGAACACATATAATTCTAATATTTATACATATATATTAAAATCAAATATGGAAAGATTTATGACGTCTTTGGGCAAACTTAGTTGTTCGTAACAATGAACATTATTAACACGTTTTCGTCATTTGACCAACACATACCAACATCAAAAAACAAAGTACACTTTTAACAAATATTCACATAAACGATTTTCTTTTGGGGTCTTCTAATATTCTGTCTCAATACAAATTAACAAAAGGTGTCTTCAGCCTTAGTCCCTCATCTGTGTGAACTAGTGCCCACTGTGCTCATTGTATGGAGGCACTAGAAGAGCTGTCTGAAAAGAATTGAATGCTGGGAATGGAAGCTGATGAGGCCAGGAGAGAATTTGAAATGTTAAGCTCTACAGTTGATATGCAAGGATGGATGGGAAGCCTTTAGCCAAGCTGATGACAGGCTGGATGTTCTTTGTACAAGAATTTTGAAGCCACACTCTGTGACTGACCACAAGTGTCTCAAGAAGGTAATTAAAATCTTAACTAACCTTGTAACATGACATTGTTAACATTAAGCATGGATTTTCTATAAGTGGCAATATTATTGCAGAAAATATGAAAGAAACATTTATTGCTCATGATTTAATTTGTAACACTGTTGAAGGAGATGTGAGAAAAGTAGAAACAACAAAACCTATGCTGTATGTTACCAGGAATGCACATTGCAGTTACAAAGAATCACTGAAAAGGGCACATAAGTTACATAAAGCAGGAGACCAAATAAAAAGTGCTAAAAAGGCGTCTGAGAAGCAAGTTAAAAACCTTTTAAAAGCAAAAGCAAACATTTTGGTAAAAGCATGACTGTAAGCTAGTGAAATAGATTCACAAATTGAAACTACAGGAAGGAGCCAATGTCTAATTCGGTAGCTTTGTAATCATACTACTAGATGTTACACTGAGGCCTTTTTGTGTCATCCATCATTAGGTTCAGGCCAGGACTATCACCTAAGCTGGAGTGGTGCCCAGGAAGTGAGCATGCCATCTGAGACATTTGCAATGGCGGAGGATATCACCATGAGTTCTTCAAAAACTCAAAACAAATCCAAACATACCAAAATTATTGTAAAGGAAGTAGTCGAGTGTTGTGATCCTCCCTACGTAGTTATTTCTAGAACTGAGGAAAGTAAAGAGTTTTACTCCGACTACAGTTGACCCCATTGAAATAAATGACATCATTAACCTTACAGAAATTTGCACAAAAAGTAATTACTTCTCATTTAACAACCAATTCTACAGACAAACAAAAGGACTAGCAATGGGGAGCCCACAATCACCGTTTTTAGCAAATATGTACATGAGCTTTTTTGAATCTCATTTAGTTAAAGCCTTTCCACATATATTCAAATTTTGGAGAAGATACGTGGATGACGTTTTCGCTATAATCCCCAGAAACAAAAAGACATTTCATTCTGACGAAGGCCATGGAGTTTAGAATGGCCGAAAGCTCAATATTTTCAAACCTCACACGGCTGATCGCCCGTGAAACTTTAATAAATAACGTGCGCCGTGAAAGCTTTAAATCTTACAAAAAGACGACTGTCTAAAATTACTGAATCTACAGGACAGCCATATAAAATTTACAATTGAAATAGAGGACAACAACACATTACCTTTCCTGGACCTCAAAATTACTAGAAATATAGATGGTATAAAATTTGGTATACATAGAAAGCCCACACATGTAGACAATTACATCAAGAAAAACAATTGCAACCCAATTTCACACCAACTGGCAGCATTTCGAAGCTTGATACATCGTTTATATAATGTCCCGTTAAGTAAAGAGGAATTTCTGTAAGAACAACAACACATAGAAAAAATTGCAATATTAAATGGATTCAACCCAGCCACTGTTAGAAACATTTAAAAAAATGCAGAAAAGCTCAAGATAATTTCACAAACCACTACATTAACACCACTCACAAACAACTGGAAATTTAGGAAATTCACGTCCCATCCCTGGGCCTTCAGAAAATTTGAAAAAATCTTCAAGAAACTAAACATAAAACTAGCACCGCAAAACCAATACAGTTTAAAAAACCTGCTTAATAAGCCACTAAACAATACCATCCCATACAATAAAAAATCGGGGATTTACCAGATCAACTGTAATAGTTGTGACAAAAGCTACATAGGGAAAACAAAGAGAAATTTGGATATAAGACTTAAGGAACACCAAAGAAACATAAAATTAAAACAAATTGAAAAGTCTGCTGTGGCACATCATTTTTGGACTGAAAACCACAACATCGGCCTTAATATAAAACTGTTAAAATCTATTAATTCACCAATAGAACTGAATATTTGGGAAAAAATATACATCATCAAAAACAGTAATAAAGTTATTAATTTCAAAATACCAGCATTGAATGAAGTGTTAAAGCTCTGCACCCCTAACACCAGATGGCAGCAGAATAGAGACAACAGAGAAATGGAACAAGGGGATAACGTCAGTCACCCAACGGCTGATGATGGGATCGAATGGTCCTGAAAACGTTTCCGCTTTAAAAAAGCAGTTTAGTAGTGAAGGTGAGTGTAAATAAGTGACTCAAAATAACCTCAAACATAAAGAGTTTTTATTGGTGAGCCCATTTGTAATCCCAAAGGGTCTGGATAAGCTAATCATCCAGTGAAGTCATGCACTAGATCTCGCAATGGCATGCTCACGGTTTAAGCTCATTCAGCAGACAGGCAGCAAAGATACAAAAAGCAAACATGTTGGCCAGCTATGCAATACATGTTGACCTGCACAGTATATTGAACTCATCATGCAGTGTGGTTAATAGCCACGCATTGGACGGACTAAGCAATGAGGAAATTAAGGAAAATCTAGAAGAGCAAGGCGTTACCTGTGTTTATCGGATTCAATGCAAAGAAGGCAAATTGAAACCTACTTGTACCCTGTTCCTGACTTTGATCGGATAGATCTCCCCCAAAGAATTAAGGCAGGATATGAAGCGATCAAAGTAAGGTCATACATCCCAAACCTGATCAGGTGCTTTAAGTGTCACCATTTTGGACACAATCGAACTGTGTAACAGAGTAGCTAGCTATGCCGACTGTGAAGGCAGTGTGCACGACGATCTATGTTGATTGCCTCCTAATTGTGTTAACTGCAGTGGTGAACATCCAGCTAGTTCCTGAGAATGCCCCCATTTAATGCAGGAAAGGGCGATCCAAGAGATCTCAGTCAAAGAGGTGTCCTTCGAAGCCCAGAAACTCCTGCGTATCCAACAATAATCCCCCTTTCAACGTCTGGCACCTATAGCCCAATTGCAGCTAGGCTGGTACTTGAAAGAGAAATCGCTACACAAACCAGCGATCCAATTGGGGCCACAATTTTACAAAGGATTCTCATAGCAAGAACAGTTCCAAAGCCTTCAACATCTACAGGTAAATCTATGTCTCCTACCAAGTCCACAAACACAAAGAACACCTCTACGAGGTCACCGTGAAATTGCCAATCTACAACAATGGCACCAATAAGCCTGTTATGGTGCGTCGCCAAAAAAGTTCAAGAAACAGTATGTAAAATCTGACTTCCTCAAAGAAGAAAATGTGTCTGTTCCCAGTAAACCAAAGGGAAAGAACAGCCAGCATTCATTCCCTCGAAGATCCTCTTCTGAGAAATCCTCTGAGATGGATACAGACTGACAACGTACATATTTGCTGGTATCCCTTAGCAAGCAGTTTGAGGCTCTTGAAGCGAAGTTTGTTCAGTAGAGGAGATGCAAGAATATCATGCCCTCCCTGGGAGTCTACCAGTGAAAAAGAGGCAGGATAAAACAAGAAATATGTTAGCCCAATGCATGTTGTTGTTGTTAGCTAATGCTGGATTTCTGACAATGAAGTCATTAATCCTCTTGTTCTCCAATATTTTTCACTGATGGATGGGGCACTAGAAGTGGCCGGGCATATTTGAAGGTGGTCTCGATCCATTTCCTCTTGCAGATCACATAGAGGACAGAGTGGTGAAGAATATATCCCAATTCTGTTTAAATGTTTTGCCAGGCAATCCTGTCCTGTAATCAACCTGAAAGTTGCAACTGCTGTTTTTCGAGGATACTCAGGAATCACTGTTTGAATGTTTGGTAGTTCCCATCTTTTATTCTTTGATTTTTCATAGTAATATTTTGCAACAATTTTTTTGAATTCAGAGTTGACTAATCTTTTAGCTGCATAAAATGGTAGATTAACTATAGATTTTTGTACACCGCTGGTACCCTTTTTTGCAAGAAAATCAGCTTTCTCATTACCACTCAGTCCACAGTGAGCCGGTATCCATTGGAAGACTAGGTGTTTTTGAAGTGCTGTTAGATGGGTAAGCATCTTCCAACATTCTATAATAGTTTGGTTGTTTGGTGACAACTTGGAAGTAATTGCTATAATTGCTGCCCTGGAATCTGAGAGAATAACTGCTTGCTGAAAATGTGAAATTCTGTACAAAAGATTTTGTAGGGCCATTCGAATTGCTTCAATTTCTCCATCAAAGTTTGTAGTTCCATAACTTAAAGATTTGTAATAGGAAAAGAGGTGACATGTGACTCCAGCACCTGCTCCATCTTGGTTTGATATCAATGATCCATCAGTATAAATATGGAGCCACTCATGTTCTGGAAATCTAGTATGGATTGTCTCTAATGCCAATAATTTTAGAACACTAGTTGGAGTATCACTTTTTTTAATTTCTTCTGTCAGGTGTAAATAATATGTGATGTCTAATGTATGTGTTGGATTGACTTTAGATATGAAGTTTTCCTTTGAATTAGGAAGGTGTACATCCTTCTTGATGTCTTGAATTTTGGAAAGAAAGCTCTCCTGAGTCTTTAGTGTATGTGTAAAATTTCTCTTGTGCCATGTATTGAATGGGAGTCTGATCAACTTTTCGTGTTGAATAAGAGCCGCTTTTTCTATTTCATATTCAATGGGGTATTGGTTGGTTAGTATTTCCATAGCTGCTATTGGTGTGGTTTTGATAGCACCTGTAATTAATCTCAGACTTTGGTTTTGAAAGATTTTAATTTTTTTTTGTGTTTGCTGTTACAAGAACTTCGCTGCAGTAAGTAAATAATGGTTTGATATATACATTGTATGTTGTGTTAAGCGTTGCTCTGGAACATCCCCACTTCATTCCTGTTAGACGTTTTAACAGTGAAAGGCGCCTCTCTGCTCTTTGTATTACATTTTCTATTTGTTTGGTCCATGTAAGTTTGGTATCAAATGTAACTCCTAAATACTTTGCTTCCTTTGTTTCTGGTAATTGTTGACCCTCAAAATTTAGTTTTATTTTTAGTGGTTTTTTTCTTAGTGAAAAGATTTGGTAGTTTGATTTTGTTGTATTAACAGTCATTAAATTTTCTTTGGTCCACCTCTGTAAGTTGGTTAAGGATTGTTGCATGGTTTTTTCTAGTTCTGTACTTTTGCTTTTTGGTTTTGAAGTCCACATTACTAAATCATCAGCAAATAGTGCACACTTCATGCCTGATTCTTGTATTTGTTGTGGTAGATCATTAATAAATATATTAAAAAGTGTAGTGCTGAGCACTGCACCTTGTGGTAAGCCACGGTGTACTTGTTTATATTTAGATATATTTCTACCATATCTGGTTGCAATAAAGCGTTGTGTTAGGAAATGACATAGCCATGAAAACATTGGACCTTGTATCCCTATTTTTTTTTACTTTCTTTAGTAGTTTTGTTCTGCATATAGAATCATATGCACTTTGAAAATCAATAAAAACTGATAAATTATCTTCTTTTCTATTGAAGTAGTCTTTGATTTCTTGACTGAGAAGTAAGACTTGTTCATTTGTAGAGTGGAACTCTCTGAATCCAGCTTGACATGGGGATATTAAATTTTGTGATTCTAGGAACCAATTTAACCAGTTTGACACCATTCTTTCCATCACTTTTGCTATTATGCTGGTAAGAGGTATTGGTCTATAATTTTTTATTTCTGATGCTGTTTTGTCTTTCTTCAAGAGTGGGACAATTATTGCTTTTCGCCATTCAGCAGGTACAGTGGTTTTCCAGGATAGATTGTAGAGTTTCAGTAGTTGTTGTTTTGCTGTTTTTCCAAGGTTTTTTATGAACTCTGGATGTATGTGATCTGGTCCAGGAGACATTTTGTTTTTTAGATTATTTATTGCAATGTTCAATTCTTGCATATTAAAATTTTGAAAAAAGATATTGCATTGAGTGTTAGGATTACATTCTCTTTCTTGTTTCAAATCTTTCTTAAATTCTTTACGTTCCTTTTTATTATTTCTTGTTACTTTGTGTGAATTAGCATAATATTTATTGAATGTTTCGGCTATGGCTGCATCATTTACTAACATTTTATTGTTGTGTATGATAGGTGTGCTGTTGTTTATTTTCCTGTCCTTGACATTTTTATGAACTTACGAGCTTTGTTACCATCTGTCCTATAATCCATTTTTTCTAAGAAATTATTAAAGTGATTCCTTTTAGCAGTATTAATTTCTTTTTTTAGTGAGGCACATTTCTTTCGCCATATTTGTGTATCTGATATGTTTTTTGTTTGTTCAGCTGTATTTCTAGCTATATCCCTTTGCTTTTTCAGTTCTTCTAACTGGGGGTTCCAAAAGGGTTTGAAATTTTTAATTCTTCCACTAGGAATATGTTTTTTTGCGGTTTCTAGGATGACTTTACAGAATTCTTTGTTCATATGATCTGGTTGGTCATGCAGCTGTGAGTTTGTTTGTTCTTTAAATTTATGTTCTAATTCAGTTTTATATTTGTTCCAATCTGCTTTTTTGAAGTTCCAATACAGATTTGTAAGACCTTGACTGTTATTTGTATTCTCTAGTTTTATATCAGCAATTACTGCTCTGTGACCAGAACTTGGATCTTCTATAACTTGTTTTTTAATTTTTTAAACAATATCTGTTGTAGCTAACGAGGTCTGGGTTACTGGCCGCTCCAGAATAATGTATGAAGGTTGTGGGATTTTCTTTACTATAAATCAGTTCAAAAGTTGTGGTATTCAAAAATTCTTCCTCTATCTTCCCTGTAGAATCCACTTTTTCATAACCCCATCTTTTGGAATGTGCATTGAAATCCCCAATTACGATTGTTTTATTTAATTGGTCAACAAGTGAGAGATCTGATTCATTCCTGGGAGGATTGTAAATACTGTATAAATGTAGATGTCTTTTGTTATCCCAAAAATTTAGCTTTATTAATTCGCTTTTATCTGTGTTATCCATTTCTTTAACAATTTCAAAGGAGGTTTTAATATCCTTTTTGACTCCAACTAATATTCCACTACTTATCTGTCTATTTTTGGGTAGTAAGTGCAGTAAAAATCCAGTATAGGTTGCGCGTTCGTTCTTGACGAATGACCTTGAGCAGAAATCCAATGAGTGAGCCTACCCTTGATAAACAGGTCAGCAAATGTTTATGCTACGATAACAGACACCTCTGTTTTCCTCTGTCACGTGTGTGTATACAGTCGACTGTAGAAGTTTTGTGCGGTACGGATGTATGTATGCATGCAACGAAAATAGCAATTCAGACGAGGGAGTTATGTCGGGAATAGAATAAATGCAAGAAAGTTAAGTGGAAACAGTTATAGAGGTATAGTGTATAATACGTGTGGCTGATATTACTGCAAGTGTCATAAATTGATTTGTAGTGTTGTACTACTTCAGCTCAGAAGCATGCGCGTCATCTCACTGCAGACTGTACCTCCTCTCTCTCGTTCCCGCAAAAGCTGAGTAGAGACTCGCATTCAACCTTTCATATAAAATTTTCATTCGTCAAGAAGTAACGCGCGACCTATAAAATTGAAGTATTTAAGTTGGTCATTTGTTAGATTTGCTTCTTGTATTACAAATATATCAATGTTATAGTCAAATACAAAGCCCAATGCATGTGAAAAGGACTAAATTGATTTGACAGCCGCCTACAAGGTAATGGAGGATTACCTTAGGGTACTGATTCCACACAAATTTTAGCATTCTATTGTACAATGTAACATACGTGGCATTAGAACACAGCAACTAGAGCTTGGGCTTTTACTCAATAAGCACAAACATTTGGTTGCATGTTTGCAAGAGGCTTTCCATCTAAGATGGTGCACCCCAGTATGGTGTGGTGTTAAACTAGAAGAGGGTGTTCCAACACATGGCAGCGCTATGGTGTTTGGTAGAGATAATGTACGAGGTGCATCCAGGAAGTAAGTCCCGATGACCGATAAAGAGAACAAAAACTCACTAAGTAAGAAACATTTATTGAAATAATTACATATACTCACTGGTTACTTTTCAACATAGTCACCACCATTGTTGAGATATTTATCGTAATGGTGCACCATTAATTGTATGCCCAAATCATAGGATCCTGGCGCCAATGTCCGCAGCTACGAAGTCACTTCATTCTGCACCTCAGCGTCACTGTGAAAACATTTTCCTGCCAGAAAACGCTTCATGAGACGGAAGAGATGAAAGTCATTTGGAGCAAGGTCGGGGCTGTAGGGTGGATTTTCGACGACCTCCCATCCAAACTTATTCAACACATTTTGTGTGGCGTTGGCTGTATAGGGTCTTGTATTGTTATGCACAAGTGTAATGCCTCTTGTCAACATTCCATGTCTGTTCTGGTTTGCCTGCCTGAGTCTATGCAACGTCTGGCAATGTTGATCAGCATTTATGGTCTCCCCTCGCAGTAAACATTTGCACAAGAGGACATCACATCGATTCCAGAAGACAGTGCACATGATTTTTTTGACAGATTGTCTGCTTGAATTTGGTCTTCACAGGTGAACCACTATGCTGCCAATGCATTGATTGTTATTTTGTCTCTGGTGTGGCATGCGCCACCAATGTTTCATCCCCAGTGCTAATATTGTCGAAAAACTAGTCACCTTCCGCTGTGTATCGCTGTAGGAATGTCAATGCTGTGGCCAGATGTTTGGTTTTGCGTTCATCTGTCAATTGTCGAGGCACCCATCTTGCACACGCTTGTAAAAACCAACCCACTGGGAGACAATTTTGTGCAAAAGTGAGCGAGACATCTGGAGAAACTGAGAGTTCTGAAATTGTGAAGCGCTAGTTCTGCACAGTTGCTTGCAGCACACTTTGTGGTGTCACCAGGGACAATCGGCCATTACAGTCTTCGTCGTGAATATTGGTTCTTCCTTCCGTGAATTACCTGCACCATTGTCTTACCATACTGTCACATATAATGTCCTGTCGATACACGTGACACAATTGACAATGGATCTCTGCTGGAGATTGCTTTTGAGCATGCAAAAATCGGATGACTGCATGAACCTCATATTTGGCAGGAGACAAAATTGAAGCAGCCATTTCTCCTAGCACAGAGCAGTAACCACTACTATCACAAAACTGAAACTTTACTACAATGTTACCATATACTTCCTCTCTTCTCCTGCACACGTGGATTCCTATCCGACTGGTGGTGCCATCTCTTGATGCGATTGGGACTTACTTTCTGAATACACTTAGTATATATGGAATCTGTAACCTTACGATCTGATATACAATCAGTTGCTGTAATGATTCTACTGCCAAGCATCCAGTTCACCGTTTGTAATTTATATTTGCCTCCGTCCCATGACTTCTCGCACATTAATTTAGAAGATCTAGTTTCCCAGTTACTAAAACTGTTCCTGTTGGTGGGGGACTTCAATGTACACCACTCACTTTAAGGTTCAAGTCGCTCTTGTGCAAGAGGCAACCTGATGGCTGATTTTTTGAGCAATTACAACCTAGCTCTCCTCAACACTGGAGAGCCTAGTTTCTTTCTGACTCCTTCAATAGTTTTTCACACCTTGATCTTGCAGCTTGTTCACCACACTTGGCAGTCTCCCTAAAATGGAATGTCATCTCTGATTTACTCTAGTGACCACTTTCCATGTCTTATTAGTCTCTTAACTCAAGAGACATGTTCCACATGTATGCCACTATGGCACTTGGACCATGCCAGCCTTTACACCAGTTGGCTGTGTTTACTTACAATGAGCATGACTCAGTGTATGATATGGCGCAGCATCTCACCTAGAGGATTCTCTCTGCTGCTGATTGATCTATTCCGCAGTTGACTTCCCACCTCTATTGATTTCCTGTCACCTGTCGGAATGCCATTCATACTGGAAGGAATGCTCATAGGACTTTTCAATGTCATCCCACATTGGATAACCTAATCCAATATGAGAAAATGTGCATCAGGTCCAGACAAGTCATTAAGGATAGCAAAAAGACATCATGGAGCAAATTTGTAGTTTAATTTAACCTGGTGCTGTGTTTTTTTAAATAATTAGTACTTTGCATTGAGTTTTGAGATTCTTTTCTTTCTCTCAGGGCGTGGTACTGGGTGAAATGAATGAACACTCGATCTAACTTCACTATACACCACTTTATTAACACCTTTTTCGTCCCTTATTACACTTGTTATAATTGAATTGACTTTCGTTGCACCTATTTGTATTTTCTTGACAGTATTTTCACTTTATAAAGTCTTTTAGACCCACGTCTACGCACGTTACCAAAAACCTTTCTTCACCTTTCAAATACAGAGACGCTACTGACAAAAATTGGCACCTCTTTACATAATGCTCTTGTGTATTCATGCGGGTATGCGCTCATTTTTGTCGCGAATTACACTTTGAGATTCTCCTATGCTAAATAGTTCCTGTAATGTTAGGGAAGCGATCTTTATCTATTCTCCCTTCAGTTTTAACATTAAATATATATGGTTCTCATATTTATACATATTAAATTTAAATATGAAACTTAACATTTATAACGTTTTTAAACAATTATATTTTTCACAACAATTGATAAAATAGTAATGCATTTTCATTACTCAACTAATCCTTACCAACATGAAAAATAAATTACATTTGCAATAAATATTTACATAAATGATTTCGTTTTGGGGTCTAACCATACATTCTGTCTCAAACCGAAATGCACCTTTCTCGGTTGTATGGGATAAGTGAAGGCCCGTAGCCGGTAAGTTGACCCATATACCAATCACAGGTTTGAAAACAGCTACAGGAGCTGTTGTTGATCCATTTGAAGTGGCCAACACGTTTGGCAGTGCTTTTGCTCAAGTGTCTAGCTCAGATAACTACCCCCTGGGTTCCTTCCAATAAAAACTTGGGTGGAATCTCAAGGCTTTGTGTTTCGTTTCAGAAACGTAGAAGATTACAATCACCTTTTCACCATGGCAGGGTTAAAACATTCTCTTTCATCTTTGGACTATCAGCACCAGGACCAGACAGTATTCACACACAAATGTTATAACAACTCTCTCCTGAAGGAAAGACATTCCTACTTGAGGTCTATAGCCATGTTTGGGTTGACAGTATAGTTCCAGAAAATTGGCTGGAGGCCACCATTATTCCCATTTTGAAAGCTGGAGAGGATCGTCATCTTCCCCACAGCTACCTTCCTATTTCCCTCACCAGTTGCATTTGCAAGGTGATCAAACAGATGATCAATGGACGTCTGGTATGGTGGTTAGAAAGTCATAAGCAGCTGACCAACATCCAGTGTGGTTTTTTACTGCGTCGTTCCACTGTAGAGCATCTTGTATTGACATTGGCACAGATAATGAACGGATTTATTAAGAAACTGTCAGACCGTTAGCATATTTTTTAATCTCGAGAAGGCTTATGATACGTGCTGATGGGGGATTCTATGTTCCCTGTATACATGGAACATACGTGGATGCCTACGACTGTTCATTAAAGAGTTTATGAAAGACTGCTTTTTCTGACTAAGGGTCGGTTCATATATGTGCACTATCATAAACTAGGTGACTGCCTGATTTTGAATGATTCTCTTAGCGCACTTCAGAGCCTTTGTGAGCTGTACAATTTCCATCCTATTGTACAACATATCCAAGATGCCCTCCACATTTTACTCACTTCCATCGTTAATGTGGTGTGTGCATGGATTCCAGGTCTCACAGGTTTATCAGGGAATGAAATCGCAGATTTGGCAGCGAAGGCGGCAACCACAGAACCCAGTATTACCATCTCTCATGTTACTTTGGAAGACTTTAGGCTTCAAGTGCAGAGAGTGGTGCTGTCGTATGGCATGAAGAGTGGTCAGCTCGCTGTGGTAATAAGCTTGGAGAAGTGAAAGAACTTCAGATAAACTGGGTAACTTCCTCTTGCATATCTCATCATGAGGAGGTTAACTTAGCTTGGTTGGAATTGGCCACTGCAATTTTTTGCATGGTTATCTATTTAAATGTGATCAAAAGAGTTTTTAAGTTTTTAACAAAGAGTAACATAAGTTGGAGAATTTGAAATTTAAGGTATCTAGTTTATTTATACTCTTTTGACATCTTTATCACTTTGTTTTAATTCTGACTTTTGCCACTCTGTTTTATATATTTAGGTATATATTTTCCTTTTAACTAGTAATTTTATTTTTTATTGAAGTTTATATCTGGCTTTTGCTATGAATTGTTTTTTAAGGGTGCTGATGACCATGTAGTTGAGTGCCCTTAAACCTACATCCCTCTCTCTCTGATCATTAGGTTCAGAGTTGAAGATGGACACTTGGTAATACAACACAATGTAATGTGTAAGGGGTAGTGATGCGCCTCCTATAGCCTCTCCTACCCAATTCCCATCCTCATCCTGCCCGTGGTGCACCCTGCTTTTAACAGATGAGGCTCTGGGGACCGAATCACAGCGGTATAACTGTTTCATCTAAAATGGAGGAAATGTCATTTACATATGTGCTGGCCTATCACAGCACAACAGCGTCCCTCAGAGGCACATGAGGGGAAGGTCGGTGGATCTAAATACCACCTATTTAGTCCTCCCGGCTAGGTCCGATGGACCCGTTGACCAACGATAGGTGTGGTCCCCCTTGCAAAATGGGGGTTTAAGTCGGGTGATGTAACTGCCACATTGTAAAACTGGTGCCCGTTAAGAAAACAGTTACATGAAAGCCACATACATGAATATGAGTCCTAAAGATAAACATTCTGGAGTTAAAACTGTCCCCCAATCGGATCTCCGGGTGGGGACATCTTTAGGCAAATTTCATATCAATACTTTAAGAATTCTACAATGGAATGCAGGAGGCATGTCCCAGCCTAAAAAACAAGAGCTAATGAAAATATTAAAAGACCAAGATATAGATGTCTTCACAGTACAAGAAGCCAATATATCAAAAGAACAGGAAATATACTTTGAAATGGATCAGTACACTACACATATACTTCCAAAAGCTCGTCAAATAGCAAGTGGTATTCTTACAGGAATTAAAAGAAATATGAAAGCTACTATTCAAATCCAAAAAACAATGGAAGAACAAGATAAATCAGAAATAGTTAAAATTGAAGTATGGAAAAGTAACTACCACATTTACATTTAGATTTACAGTATCTACAATCCTCCAGACAATACACTAGATCTAAATACTATTCCCATAGAACCCAAAAGTATTTTAATAGGTGATTTTAGTGCACACTCCCCTAGGTGGGGCTACAGAGATATAAATTCAGCAGGAAGAGTCATAGAAGACCTATTAAACTCAACAATGGAATTAATATTTAATCCAAATGATCCACCCACTTACCTTCATTATAATGGTTCAGGTACAAATCCTGATCTTCTGATGGTGTCATCTGACATAATTGACAATACAAAAAGAGAAATAATAGAAGACCCAGGTTCAGGCCACAGAATCACCATAAACTCCATAAGAGGTCTAATAAATAAAAGTAACAAACCAAAAATTAAAACTTCTTGGAATTTTAAAAAAGCAGATTGGTCCAGTTTCCAAAATGAGATAGAAGGGAAGTGTAATATACTGTTAGATTCAGAGTTCAAGTCAACAGATGAAATGAATAAAAAAATTTGTGAAATATTATTGACAGCAGACAAAACACATATCCCCAAAGGAAAGTTAAAGAAATATAGCTACTTTTGGTCTCCATCTTTATCTAAGTTAAAACACGAAAGAAATATAGCAAGAGTCAAAGCCGAAAGAACCAAGTGTCCAGAAGATGTACAAAACTGGAGAAGAAAAGCAGCCATTTTTAAGAAAGAATTAATTACAGCAAAGAGGGCCAGTTTCACAAATTTTGTAGAACATATGGTCTATAGGAAAGATGGAAATAAAATATACAAATTCCTTAATAAAACAAAATTATCAAAAAATACAACTGAACCATTAAACCATAATAACAAAAGCTTAACTACAGATAGGGAAATAGCAGAATCCCTTAACAAGTTTTATGCGCAGTCACAAAGAATACCCCAAGTGTATAAAAAACAAGATAAGGCTATCCAAAAAACTATCAGAGAAACTAATAAGCCAAAAGGTATACGAAATGATATTTTTATTCAGGATTTTAACGAAACAGAACTGGATTTAGCAATAGAACAATTACAGAACAAAAAATCTCCAGGACCTGACAAGATCCACCCAGAGTTTATTAAACACCTTGGCAGGAAAGGAAAAGAAATCCTACTTAAACTGTATAACATGTGTTGGAGAATGACTGTACCTTCCGACTGGAAAAAAGCCATTATCATCCCGATTTTAAAGAAAAACAAACCCTCAAACAATATTAATAGTTTCAGGCCAATATCTTTGACCAGTGTTATTGCAAAAGTGATGGAAAGAATGGTGGCATCTAGACTTAACTGGTTCCTAGAATATTACAACTTAATTAATAGTTCACAGACCGGCTTCAGACAGAATCATAGTACAAGTGAAAATGTACTCCTACTAAGCCAAGACATCAAGGAAGCTTTCAATAGAAAGGAGGATACCTTGGCAGTATTCATCGATTGTAAATCAGCATATGACTCAGTCTGGAGAAACAAATTAATTGAGAAGTTGCAATCAATAGGTGTGAAAAGTAACATGCTTAAATGGATAACTCAGTTTATTTCACAAAGATTTTGTGCCACAAAATATAATACATACATTTCCAAATATAAACAAACACACCGAGGACTTCCACAAGGTGCTGTTCTGAGCACAACACTCTTTAACATATATATAAATGACCTTCCATCAATAATAAAAACTTTAGAAACCAAAATTGCTTTATTTGCTGACGATGTAGTCATTTGGACTTCAGGCTCTCCAAAAAAACCCGAATTAATTAAAGACAGAATAGAAACAGCCCTAAACAAAGTACATGAATGGAGCTCCAAAAACCTCATGACTATCAATGAGGAAAAAACAAATTATGAATTATTTACACTAAAATACAAACCAGTTAATATTAACATAAATTATAATGGTAAACCACTCAAAGCAGTTGATGATGCCAAATACTTAGGCATCACTTTCGACAGAAAGCTAAGTTGGAAAAAACATATAACAAACATCTCAGAAAAGGTTGAAAAGAAACTGCAAATCCTGAAAAGGTTAGCTGGTGCTAAATGGGGCTGCTCAAGGAGAGTCCTTAACACAACATACAAAATGTATGTTAAACCAAACCTCTTGTACTGTTCTGAAGCTTTAATAACAGCAGCAAATGCTAACATCAATAAACTTGAACAAATACAAAATCAGGCTCTTCGCCTAATCACTGGAGCAGTTAAATCCACACCTATTGATGCCATGCTTGCCTTAACACGGACCCCATCAATAACAACAAAAATAGAAGAACAAGCATTGCTCCAACACGAGAAAATGTTACGACTGCCAAACTCTAAATGGACAGAAGAGAACCTCCCCCCTTCAATCCTTAAAACTCATAATAGTTTCCTAGAAAAGGTAACACAGATTAAATACAAATTGAACATTCCTAACACCAGAGAAAATCTACTTATAAGAGAAAATCCATTGGAATTATTGCAACCTACCTTCAATTTGGAATTAATAGAGAAAATAAGTAAATCAGACACACCAAAAGAAATACAAAAACTTCTAGCTCTGGAAACAATCAATACTAGGTATCCCATAGAAGAATGGCTGCACATATATACTGATGGATCCTCCAAGGAAAACCTTACTGGAGCTGGAGTTACGTGTTCACATTTTTCCTTTTATCATTCTGTTGGCAGAGACACAACAAATTATGATGGAGAAATAGAGGCTATATACATTGCTCTCCGACAATTATTAAATCTTCCCTTAAATAAATTTAACAAGGCAGTAATTCTTTCGGATTCTAAAGCTGCAATTCAGGGAATATGTTCAAATACTACAAAGAAGTCAACAAAAATTAGAGAATGCTACAAAATGTTAACACAACTCCAAAAAGTTAATAAGACTGTTCAGCTCCAATGGATTCCAGCACACAGTGGAGTCATGGGGAATGAAGCTGCAGACTCACTTGCAAAGAAAGGCACAATGATAAAACAAAAGTCTAAATTCAATTTCTCATATTCCTCAATAAAACGCGTGATCGTTAAACAATTTTCTCATTCATACCTACAAGAAATAGAAACAAATGCCAAAGATAAAAAATGGATTACACTACTTTCCAACCCAGATATAATCCCCCAGAGACCACGGAAAACAGCGGTTGCAGCCTTCCGACTATTGACAAATCACGACTGCTTAGCAAGTCATCTCTACAGAATAGGTATCTCAGCCTCACCAATATGTGTCCTGTGTAACGATCCAGCAGAAATGAACGAAGACCACTTGAAGACCTGTGAAGCATTATGATCAAAAGAAACTACAGTTTAAAAGTATTGGAAAGCACGAATGCTAATGGCTTCATTGCCAGATGCAAGGCACTAGAAAACAACAACAACAATTGACTTTCTTCCCAATTTCTAATTTTGGTTATGAATATTGCACTTTGTTGTAATGATGCATTGTGGCATACATTATAATATTAGTTGGTATAGTATTTCAGTATTTTCTATAAAAAGAAGGCACTGAATAAGAAGATCTAAACCAGATGTTACTGAAATTAAAAAAATATGTGCTTGGTTATCAATGTTTCTTTTTTAGGAAAAAAACTTTCGATACATGATTTGTAGCACTTAATCACTTTCCTTATTTTTGTATGGACTATGACAACAAATCTCAAAATTAATTTTCAGTCAAACTAATACATGTCCGAGGTAAATCCAGTAATAAATGCAGCAAAGAGTATTAGTTCAGCTCAAAGTTATTTTAACACTATCTGTTTCTTTACAAGCACTCCAGTTTTTACCAGAATCGAATGGCAGATTGAGGAACAGAAGTTCTATTTATATTTTTATACAAGTCTGAGAGGGAAAGTTGTGTAAGTGACATCTTATACATTAAAAAAGTGTTCCTTAGAAAGAGTATTGTTCAAATGAGGGTTACATCCCATGTTTTGTTCTGATAAAACCTGTTTAATAATTGGCATAATCCTTAGATTCACAGTATTTCCCAGAATTACTGATTTCTCATTACAAGAAGGTGTGACTTCAAATTTGGAGGTGGTTTACATCGTAGTGCACCCTCTTATCATTTAGCTACATATGTAAATGGAGGTGTAGTAAACAATGATGCCATTAAAGAAAGTATATTCTGGAGTTCTTTTCTAAATGTTAACTCCATGCTATATACCATGTATCTTAAGTTACTTTTACTTACCATGTTTAGCTCTTTCCCAGTATTGTTTATAAGTTTGCATGTCTCCTTGAAAAGGAATGATTTCACCTCGAAAAATCCTGGAAATCACCTTGAATTTGGTTTTCAAATTTTGCTAGACACCATATATATTTATGCAATAAGATGGTACAATTTTGAATAATTAAGACAGTGATATTTTATAGACAAAATAAGCATAAGAAAATCCCTAATGTGTTATTATGAACTTATAAACGAGCTTATATAAAAATAACAAAAACTTAGTATGTTGCGTTGATTATAGTATTCCAAGCTTCATTTTCACAAAATTATTTTAAAATGTACCTTAGTAGGTACAATCTTCAGTGCACCTATAGAAAACGTGTTATTCTGTTTCCATTAAATTGTGGAATAGATGTAAAAACTATTCCAGTGTTGGGTGCTAAGCTGAAGCAGGAACAGCTGGTTTTGTGTGGGGTATAGCTGAATTAGCTAAACTGTGTTACTGCAAATCACCAGTGGTTATCTGACCCTAGATTGAGTCCTTTTTAACATGTCCTTTTTTTTTTTTTTGGGCCCCATTTTTACTTTCTCTACTGGTAAGTAGGGGAAATATTGTATTCCACCCAAAAATTCGATGTCGAGATTTCACTGGAAATATGTTTTGAGACCAAGCTTGGCAACGAGTTTGTTTATATGGCTTTGAGAATGAGCTGGACATAGCTTGAAACCCCAGGGTCAGCACCAAAACAATAAGATAAGTGAAGTTTTTAGTTTCTAATTTGTTATTTTAGTTTAATATCTTCCAAGGATGTGACAAAGATTTTGAAGAAAATAGACCCACCCTAAACTACCCTTTACATGGAACATTTTTCGAAAATTTTGATTTTCTTGAAAATGGCTCTAATGATTTTGATTAGAATCTCATATGTTTGAGATATTTTGATGACAAATGAAATGTATATCTTGAATTTTCTGGCTATATCCCCTGTAGTTGTATTTTCTCTGGACGACTTTTGCATAGCTGTTAAACTGTTAGAGATAGACCAAATTATACTGCACAAAAAATGTAGATCTTGCTAAAATACACAATTTATGTCTCAATAAATTTTCTTGTAGGGTGAACCATTTCGGAGATATTCCTTTTTATATGTGTGAGTTTCGCAAAACTTAAAAACTTTCGTGAAATGGAACATCGTTCAATTTTTTACATGTTAAGTGTGCAAAGAGAACAGATTCTCAAAACTTTAAAAGATTTTACTATCGCACAAAGCCTACTGTATTCTAATATTCTCCTTGCACCTACAAGGAAATAAGCAATAAGATAATTTGTACAAATGTTTATCTCAACTAACAAGAAGAAGATATAGGAATAAGAGTTTGTAAGAATGGTTAGTACAAGAGTAGAGAAAGTCATGTGAGTGCAACACATCCGATTTTTTCTGTCTTAAGACAATAATGATCTTAAGGGATCATTATTTATATAACCTGTGGAACGTACAAAATTATACAAATTAATGGAATCTAGTTCCATTTCTGATAAAGCTCCTCCTTTAGAGCAGCAGACTACATGGCTATGTTTATTTGGCAGTGTTGTAATTTTACACTATTAACACTTTCCTATAATATGTAATATATTAAATTCATTTGCTTTCAATAAGTACTCTGCATCTTATTCTCACTTAGCGTGGCACTTGTATCATCTACTGCATTGTTAAGCGTAAATGAATGCAATTAAGGTGAGTTTACTAAAATTTCTTAAATAAATATTTTCGTTTGTTGTGCCTTGTTTGTCCAGATGCTCTAACACAATGAAGATATATAGTGTCTGTATATCCATTGTAGCTACTGTGAACATTAACAGAGAATAGCCTGCGAGGTTTGTAGAGAGATGCCTTTGAATGTAGATATTTGAAGGAAAATACTAGGTGTGTTCAAAAAGAAACCAAACGTTTGAAATTGCTGAAGTTGCTGACGAGGTGGGCATCAGTGTAGGATCATGCCATCAAATTTTGAGTGAAAAACTAGATGTGTCATGTCAGTGCAATATTTGTACCATGTTTGTTGACTGAAGGTCACAGACAGACCTGTGTTGAAATGTGTGAGAAACTGCTTGCCACTGCTAAGTACAATGAAAACTTTCTTAAGAACTCATAATAGGCAATGAGACATGGGCTATGGGCATCAGCTATTATGCTGAAACGAAGATGCAGTCGTCGCATTGGGTGGACAAAGGGTCATCTCCTCAAAAAAAAAAAAAAAAAAAAAAAAAAAGCATGGATCAGTCAAAGATCAAGGTGATGTTGATTGTGTTGTTTGACTACAAAGGCATTATCGATCATGAATTTGTGCCACGTGGTAAGATGGTAAGCCAGGAAGTCTACCAGGGAATTCTAGTGCGCATGAGGGATGCTGTGCTTAGGAAGAGGCCTGAATTGTGGGAAAACCAGAATTGGATGTTGAATCATGACAGTGCATTAGCTCACACGTCACTCCATGTCTGCAGATATCTACCAAAACACTACATTCCTGTTGTGCCTCACCCACTGTATTCTCCGGACCTAGCTCCAGCAGACTTTTTCCTGTTTCCCAAACTGAAAAACACATTGAAAGGACATTGTTTCCAAACTATAGAGGAGATCGGCACAATGCGATCTGTGCGCCATCCCACAAAATGTGTTCCAGGAGGCGTTTCAAAAATGGAAGAAATGAGGGGAACAGTGTATTGCCAATAGAGAGGACTATTTTGAAGGGGGCAGTACTTAAAATACTGTACAATAAGCAATAAAGCTGATAAAGCAAAAGTTCGGTATCGTTTTGAACACCTCATGTTTTTAATTTTGGGAGGAATGATTGTGTGTATATGTATATTCCCTGTTTTATTGTCAGCAATAATAATCAATACCTTATAAAGTATTCAGCTGTAAAATTTCAATCATATTGTGACGTTCTGTTTGCTTCAACTTCTTTCTCTTCCTCCTCCGCCTTCTACTTTTTCTCCTCCTCCTCCTCTTCAGTGCCAATTAAAGAGGACTTCTTAGCTCGAGTGTGTTCATTGTTTAGAGGAGACGTAAGGTGCAATGAAGTGAGCAGTTCTCTTTTCCTTATGATCTTCTTTTTCTCAAGTGTTTTCAGAATGCTGTGAATTATCATTTCTGGGGCAGTAGAAAGGTGTAGGGTTTCTTTTGGATGAATGTCACTCTGTGTCTGTGCCCTGTAGAAGGGGCCCATGTGCAGAGCTTTCTGCAACATCAAAATCTTTCTGGGATTGTTTATTTTCTTAAGACTGGAAGGCCTGCACAAGAGCAAATAATTCCTTTGAAACAATCGCCTCTGAAAATTGCTTTACTCCAGTATAGGCAAAACTCTTGATAGCAGCCCCCCACAAATGCTGTTGCACTCCAAGCTTCACAGAACAGTGGATTAAATCCCTGCTTTGAGCAGTTCAGGTTTGAGTTCAGATGCAGCCATTCAGTTGCTTTCCTTGATAGTCAGCTTTCAAGAGCTTGAACATAGTTCTATCTAAAGTTGGTAGCACATGTGTGCTTAGAGGTGATATTTCTTAAAAGTTCAATCTCGTCTCGGCAGTACTCCAAAACATTTAGACTTGTCTGACTTCCAGATTGTGCATTTTAACCAAAACCCTTTCTAAAATCTTGAATCAATAAGTGTTCCAACCATTTAAGGAAAATCTCTTTGTTTATGTAAACTGAGTAACTGATTTCAGCAAGCAGGCAATCCATCTGCAAATTTTGGATGCTTTCTAACACCTTTTGAGATTATTGTTGGTGGTATATAGAAGTCTAAAGTGGTGCAGCAGGCAACGTTATGACATTTTCCCCCTTTTCTACACTTATTAGTGATAAGACTTCACGCTTCCCCATCTCAATGAGGTCTTTAAAGGGATGCCTTATTTGTCCATATTATATATGAACTAGCGGACATGACAGACATCCTCTTCAAATGTATATCCAAAAATTATAAAATTCTAAAAATAAATTGTAAATTGAACTGTGATGAAAAATTATCTAACAAAATTATTTTTAGAATATATGATGCCACCACGCCTACATTTATCGCAACTCGACCTATCAGTTGCATGTGACTGTATCTTTATACTATAAACTTAAATTTGTCAAGTACAAACTTAAAACTGTTTTAAATAACAGCAAGAAAGAAAAAAGCTTAAATCATTTTAATGACAGGTGTATGTTTTAAAGTACAAAACATAAGTATTTAAATATGTTTTTAATTTTAATACAGTAAAACCTGCCTTCAATGAACGAACACCTATTAAGCGGAAATCTGTCCAAAGCGGAAATATTTTATGGTCCCGTAAATTTAGGGTTGATAAAAATATGCTAAATTCCCTTTATTAAACAGAAACTGTCTTACGCAGACAACAGAAATCATTGTACACCTTTTAATGGAAAATTTCCAGTTTCAGAATGTTGAGTTTAGAAAATTTTTAGGCACAAAATTACATCAATGAACGGGCTTTCAATTGCAGTGCCATGGAATATGTCAACATAGTGATGTGCAGTCTGAAACAGACACAGTTGATGTAGATGTCTTAATTGAGAATATGTAAATTTGGATAAAAGAGAGGTGGAAGAAGATGAAGAGGAGTATGTCCCTTAGTTGGAAGAAGAGTGTAGGCTTAATACTTGTCAGTATGCTGTCAAAAGTTTAAAGGAACTGCAACAATTTGCCCTATGATCAAATGACTTGGATATGTTTGGTGTGATTTCTCAGGCAAGTGTTAGTGGGAGTCTAGGAGCTAAGCAGCAATGTGTCCAGAAACCTTGACTACTGGAAAAAATAAATGAATTGTGTATACAGCTATTTCTCGTTCATTATGTTTTGGTGTGTAGTACAAATATCTAAATACACAAAGTAGAATAATGTACATAAATTTTTTACCTCATACTGTCCATTTATGTATGCCAATGATTTAATTTTCTTAATAGTTTAGGCCTACCTTTGTTAAGCAGAAATAATGTCTTTAATAAAAATATTAGAGACCTGTTCGATTCTGCCGAAGACAGGTTTTACTTTATTAACAGGAATAAAATTTTTTTTTATCTTAATGCTATTTTATTAATAGTTTAGTTAATCTTTGAGGGGTATAAACGAACAAACATGACGGTTTGCCAACCCTTGAACACAGAACATGTAACTGGCCATGTGAAAAGCATGGATTTTCTAGATCCAACCTACAAGTTGACATTGTTTGGCCTTGTGAATGCCAAACGAATTGGTAGAATGAATAGAATGGATGAGTCTGAAGGGATCATTGGGATCTGTGGTAGAACAACTTCACCTTGAAATTTGTCATTTAAAATGCTAGTTTCAGGAATATTGCCCATGATTTTTTTATGACCAACAGCATGCCATTACATAGCTTTGGTGCATTCAAATTTCGAAGCAAAATGATAAGTGAACTAATCTTCAATTGCAAGTTATTGGTGGCATTCCATGTAAATCCAGTGAATTCAAGAATTCAACAGGATAGTTGACAATTTCCTCAGGATCGACAACAGTGTCGATGGATTTGAATGATATTTCATTGCCAGACTGCACCATAGGGGCGTAGGTACAATCGTGAAAGGGGGGGGGGGGGGGGAGGCATTGAAGAGAAGAGACCTTTAAAGATTTCAAGAACTATAACATTTATGGATCAATAAATTATACATTTGCTAACAGGAATGATTAATCGGTATAGCAAACCTTTAAACAGAAATGGAAGCCAAAACACACAATAGAAATTCAGGTGAAAACAAAACCAATTTACATAACCCCATTCAACTCCCCCTCAAAGCGAGGAGTTGGGCAGTCTTCAAGCCTATCTGAAAATGCCTAAATGATTCGCGTGGATATCCTACGGGTTACAAGAATTACTTGTTGCAAGATTACATTTAATTCATCCGCATTAGAAGCACCTCCCAGGCAAGTAACGGTCAGAAAGTTAATCTGTAATACACGGCCTGAGCCTTAGTTAAAAACAAAACAACGGGACCACTTACCCTTCACGCCAAGAGAGGAGAACCCTGACTGACTGTCCCTACAACCGTGAGACCGAGAGGAAACCCAAAGAAAAAACACTAGCGCATCCCAGCGGGGAAAACAAGAGTCGCGAAACAAAAGGAGATGCCATAATAAAACAAAGTAAGTGCGATCAGCACAAGACAATTACTATTGTATTTTAAAATTAATTGCATCGACATGTACATTTTTTGCAGCCAAAATAACTTGCTCATATAGCCACGCATGATTAGTGTAATTAGCTTGTAAATTTGGAAATATAATTTCAATCAAAGCATTGGTTTCCACCATGTTGCAAAAATTGTCTGGGAGTTGGATTGAATTTTAATGCAATTTAAATTTTGCTTTCCCAATGTTTAGCAATTGTCCAGAGAATGCCAATGCCAATGGGTTATTTTGAATTTGAGGACTATCTTTATGGTAAGGCATAATATACTGACACTTCGCCATAAGTATGATTCTTTAAAACATGTGCTGATTTCGTCTGCATATGTAGCACACGGATTGACTGGTAGTATCAAGAGCTTTAAGTGAATGCTTGTGGGCCATTAGTGCACTCATCCTAGATAATAATTTTGAGTTTCCTCAAAATTTCAGACATGCCTGAATGCTTCTTTATGTTACACATTGCATCTGGATTCGTGTGAATGTTCAGTAGCAAGTATCTCACCAAAGTGCCCTGGGTTCAATCCCAGGCAACCGCATGTGAGATTTGTGGTGCACGAAGCGGCGGGTTTCCTTCGGGTTGTCCGGTTTCCCCCGCCATCTCATTCCACCGGTGCTCCATTTTCATTCCATTTATCATCAGTGTCACTGCCTGCAGTGCCATTAGTAAAAGTGGGCGTTAAACACTAAAAAAAATGGCAAGTATCAGTGAGATGAATGCTTTGCCAGTGCCACATGTGCATCCAAAAAAACAATTGCCTTGTTCTGCTACAATTGGCAAATTAATTTTTTCATATACTCTTTTGTTCAGCAGTGAGCAGTTGCTCATTATTAGGAACGAAAGTAGCCAAATATGTTGTATCGAATTGTTTTTGGCACTGTAACTTCACTCTTAATGATTTATGCTGCTGGGGGTAGGCGATGGCATGCCGAAACGTATGAGTACCATATTCGAAATGAGAATACAAATATCCTCAATCTTTATTAATGCCTCGTTTTATATTTTCAGCGATGCACAATCCATTATAAGCTATTTTCTGTGGTTTAATGTAGTATTAACATTTCACTATAATAGAACATATGGACTATAGGAAAGATGTAAATAAAATATACAAATTCCTTAATAAAACAAAATTATCAAAAAATACAACTGAACCATTAAAACATAATAACAAAAGCTTAACTACAGATAGGGAAATAGCAGAATCCCTTAACAAGTTTTATGCTCAGTCACAAAGAATACCCCAAGCGTATAAAAAACAAGATAAGGCTATCCAAAAAACTATCAGAGAAACTAATAAGCCAAAAGGTATACGAAATGATATTTTTATTCAGGATTTTAATGAAACAGAACTGGATTTAGCAATAAAACAATTACAGAACAAAAAATCTCCAGGACCTGACAAGATCCACCCAGAGTTTATTAAACACCTTGGCAGGAAAGGAAAAGAAATCCTACTTAAACTGTATAACACGTGTTGGAGAATGACTGTACCTTCCGACTGGAAAAAAGCTATTATCATCCCGATTTTAAAGAAAAACAAACCTTCAAACAGTATTAATCAAATACTTAGGCATCACTTTCGACAGAAAGCGAAGTTGGAAAAAACATATAACAAACATCTCAGAAAAGGTTGAGAAGAAACTGCAAATCCTGAAAAGGTTAGCTGGTGCTAAATGGGGCTGCTCAAGGAGAGTCCGTAACACAACATACAAAATGTATGTTAAACCAAACCTCTTGTACTGTTCTGAAGCTTTAATAACAGCAGCAAATGCTAACATCAATAAACTTGAACAAATACGAAATCAGGCTCTTCGCCTAATCACTGGAGCAATTAAATCCACACCTATTGATGCCATGCTTGCCTTAACACGGACCCCATCAATAACAACAAAAATAGAAGAACAAGCATTGCTCCAACACGAGAAAATGTTACGACTGCCAAACTCTAAATGGACAGAAGAGAACCTCCCCCCTTCAATCCTTAAAACTCATAGTAGTTTCCTAGAAAAGGTAACACAGATTAAATCCAAATTGAACATTGCTAACACCAGAGAAAATCTACTTATAAGAGAAAATCCATTGGAATTATTGCAACCTACCTTCAGTTTGGAATTAATAGAGGAAATAAGTAAATCAGACACACCAAAAGAAATACAAAAACTTCTAGCTCTGGAAACAATCAATACTAGATATCCCACAGAAGAATGGCTGCACATATATACTGATGGATCCTCCAAGGAAAACCTTACTGGAGCTGGAGTTACGTGTTCACATTTTTCCTTTTATCATTCTGTTGGCATAGACACAACAAATTATGATGGAGAAATAGAGGCTATACACATTGCTCTCCGACAATTATTAAATCTTCCCTTAAATAAATTTAACAAGGCAGTAATTCTTTCGGATTCTAAAGCTGCAATTCAGGGAATATGTTCAAATACTACAAAGAAGTCAACAAAAATTAGAGAATGCTACAAAATGTTAACACAACTCCAAAAAGTTAATAAGACTGTTCATCTCCAATGGATTCCAGCGCACTGTGGAGTCTGGGGAACGAAGCTGCAGACTCACTTGCAAAGAAAGGCACAACAATAAAACAAAAGTCTAAATTCAATTTCTCATATTCCTCAATAAAACGCTTGATCATTAAAAAATTTTCTCATTCATACCTACAAGAAATAGAAACAAATGCCAAAGATAAAAAATGGATTACACTACTTTCCAACCCAGATATAATCCCCCAGAGACCAAGGAAAACAGCGGTTGCAGCCTTCCGACTATTGACAAATCACGACTGCTTAGCAAGTCATCTCTACAGAATAGGTATCTCAGCCTCATCAATATGTGTCCTGTGTAACGATCCAGCAGAAATGAATGAAGACCACTTGAAGACCTGTGAAGCATTAAGATCAGAAGAAACTACAGTTCAAAAGTGTTGGAAAGCACAAATGCTAATGGCTTCATTGCCAGATGCAAGGCACTAGAAAACAACAACAACAATAAAAGAAAAAAAAATCACAACATTGCTAATACCACGAATTGGGGCTTCTCTTTTGGTTTAGAAGTCACCATTGCGAATGCACTATAGTGGGAAGATGGCCATGTTTGGTGTAGTTATGTGATTATATTACTGTATAAGAAAATGTACTACGAAAGCTCTAGCACAGCTTACACAGTGTATATTTTTTTAATTACACTTAAAATCATACTGCAATGAGTAATAACGTAAGAAATTTGTAGGTTAAGCTAACTTTGATAGAATGCTCGTGTATACATAATTGATATTCATGAAAAATCATGTAAAATACTCACCTCTATACTGCATCTTAAACATTTGCACAATGTATATGTTTTAATTACACTTTAACACCTTACTTCAGTAAATATATTACATTTGTAGGTTAGCTGAGTGTCATTGAATGCACATCTATACATAATTAAAATGCATGAAAAGCATGCAAAATACTCACCTGTATTGCACCTACACATTTGTACAATGTATATGTTTTAATTACACTTTGACATCTTCAGTAAATATTAATATATTACAATTGCAGATTAAGCTAATTGTTATAGGATGCATATTGTCATTGGAATTCATGAAAAAGCATGTAAAATATTTCAATACTACACCTTACACATTTACACAATTTGTATTAATTACACTTTTAATTACTTGTTCTCAATAAGCGTGCACTTCTAATGTAATATTAACGCTCAGCTGTGACAAATTTCCTAGCATCCGATTGCAGCAGCAAATACCAGAAATTCTATCAGGCGATCACAGTGCTGCTTGACGGATCCAATTGTGAAGCTAAACTATCCAAAGATCAACAACATATTGTATATTATAAGGTTTTCTGTATTATATCAAAACTATGTACCCTTTATGTTAAAAAATAACTATGGGACCAAAGAGATGGTACAAAGGTCAAAATTCATCCATACTAATGTTATCAAAAAGTTACGTGACCATTCCAATTGAAGATTGTTCTAAAACCAAAGGATACTTGTAGGTTAAATAGAATCTTCAGACTTGGAAGAATGTTTGGGGAAACTGAGGAGGTCTGACATGTTTCATATCCTTTTGCATAGATGTCAGGATTTTTCTTCCATTATTACAATAGTGGATTAGTACTAAATTATAACAAGTACAGGGGAGGATTTGCCATTTAAAAAATGTTTATAGGTTATTATACAACAATTTGATAAAAACGGGAGAGGTAAATGACATTAATTTGTTCATCATGGTTTAAAAAGTTACCCATACAACCTTGGGCAGCCAGCTAGTTAATATATACAGTATGGTTCAGGACTTTCGCAACAAAGTTTGTGGAACAATTGGTCTCATATGAAATGTCAACCAATATTGGCAGATGCATTGTTTAGAAGCCACATATTCATGGAGAAAGTGCCGCTTGTGTGAAGGAATATGTGGTTCCAGCATTATGGGCCTCCATCACACGTAAACCATTGTGAATGAGAGCTTTTTAATAACACCTACAAAGAGTGGCAATATCTGAAGCAGGAGTTGTATTTCTAATCGCACTTGCAATAATGGTGCCAACCTTGAAATGTGTATTCACGCTAGATTAAAGCAAAGAACTTGCTCAAAATAGCACAATTTAAATGTTATTTTCAGTTCACGGAGTATGTTTAGCTTATAAAACGTAAATGATGTTTTCAACTGCTCTGTCTTTCTCCCACTGATTTTTCAAAAACCCTACCAGTCTGTTTTGGTCTCAAGTGATATATCCTTGAGCCTTATATCATGCAATTCCTGTAAGAATAAGTCACCTGTTATAGTTCTTTAAGCATTCATTTTACCTTAGCCTAAGCTAGTTCTTTGGGATTGGGATCACACATGTATGGGGCAAGCAGACAACAGTGTAGCCCAATAAAACCAAACATGTGTCTGCCTTAAGAACTTCTTTGGGTTTGTTTTAGGCATCCTATAAAGGTCTCTTTTACACATAATACTGTTACTCTGAATCCCTTTGTTCTGCAAGCACAATATCATAGCAGATTTCACAGGACTCCTAGGCAGAGGATTATCTGCTTCTACAGTACTTTTACCGTTACTTCTGACGTAAAACTAATGACAAGTACAACTGAAATTAAGAGAAATTAGCAGCCAGTAAACACTGCGAATAACAGAGTTAAGTTGACAATGTGACCACAAGCAATGTTTGCTCGAAAGTTTCCAAAACTCTGATTACACTACTAGATGTTTCTCCCCTCCTCTTTATTCCCCTAAGACCATGAGCTAGTGATTAGACAGTAGGTTTACAGTAAAGTCTTATAAGACTTTCTTGTACTATTCTAATAACTATGTACAAGGTAGTTCAGAAGTCATTACCCATTGTAAACAGAAATTTATAAATTTGTTTGTAGTCTCCCCATTGATTTAAATTATACATTTATTGTTTGTATCACTTTAAATTGCACATATATTTCTTTTAGTGTTCTATGTGCATGTAAACACTAACATATATTGGTGTTCAATCAAATAGCCTCTGTTCATTGACATTATTAATTCATAATTGTGAAGGGTTTTAAAGCTGGAAAAGGGCTTTTGGCTTAAAAATGGTATACAAATTTGGCCATTATTTAATAATTAGTGATTGTACTCAAGTAACATGGAGTACAGTCTACAACTTACCTCTTATTCCAACCTTGCGAGGGAAAGTTCAAAACATACATTACAAAGCTTATGAGTATTGATAGAAGATGGCATCAAGATGGCTATACTGTACAGAATTCAGTTTCGACGTCGGTTGGAATGGGCCCTTAATCCACTAAGTGCCTCAGTTTGCTGAATTATTAACAATTTTGCTGAAGAGCTAGAGCATTTTGCAAAATAAAAACATTTGTAGCATAATAACCATTTATGCAAAAAGCAAAACAATTAGTAAAGGAAAGTAGCATATTAGCAATCTTCCTTTCATAGAAGTTTGAAAACAGTGTTGTTGTAATTAATTTATTTTTTAAAAGGTGAGTTAATTAATAACACTGAACAACACTTACAAAATATTTTTCCGGGACGCATTTCTAAGGTTAACTTTCCTCCATTATCAACCGGACAATAACTGGGTTTCCATGGTGTTTCGTGGTGCGGATGGTGATGCTTCTTCTGATGTTTCTTTTGGTAACGGTTCAATGAACTTACTGAAAATGTCACTCTGAGGGATGTCGAAATTAAATACTTGGTTTATATTTTTTAAAATAAAGATTTGTTCCCATGTGGACAGTTCTTGTTTTCTGGTTATGTGTTTAAGAAGTTTCGGTTCTAGCTTTATGTCATGATTTTTTGTCCAAAAGTGAAATGCAACTGCTGATTTTTCTAATTGTTCACTCTTAATGTTTCTAACGTGTTCCTTGGATCTGATTTCTAAATTTCTTTTGGTTTTTCCTATGTATATTTCATTACAATCACTGCATTCAATTTGGTATATGCCAGATTTTTTGTTAGGTGGAATAGCATCTTTGATGTTTGAAAGTAGTAGGTTTTTTATGGAGTAATGGTTTACTGGTGCTAGCTAAATTTTGTATTCCTTGAACACTTTTTTAAATTTATCAAAGGCCCATGGATGATATGTGAATTTTTTGAATATCATTTTTGTTTTTGCTGCTGTGAGAGTTGTAGTTCCTTTTAATAATTTTTTCTTTTCTTCTCATTTTACCTTTTTATCTACTAATTCTTTGGAGAAGCCGTTTTCTTGTGCTATTTCAATTATTTTGTAATATTCTGTTTTATTTTCTTCTGCTGAAAGAGGGATGTTCACCAATCTATGTGTTAAACTATTGAAAATTGCTTGTTTGTGGCTTCTTGGATTGTAACTATTAGCTTTTATGTAGTTGTCTGTCTGTGTTGGTTTTCTGTGAATACCGAAATTTATTCTATCCTTGTTTTTTATTAATTTTAGATCTAAAATGGTAATTTATTATCTTTTTCTACTTCCGCTGTGAAATTTATACTTTTGTCCTGTATGTTCAGAAGTTTTAATGCGTCACTGATGTGTCTTTTTGGAACTACTGCAAATATGTCATCTACATATCACTGCCAGAATTTGAACATCCACGGGAAACCTTTTGTGATCCTTATTTCCAATGAACTCATGTAAATATCTGCTAAGAATGGCGAGAGGGGGTTGCCCATTGCTAAACCTGAAGTTTGACGGAAATACTTTGTTTGGAACTGGAAGAAATTTTGTTCTGTGCATAATTTGGTGAGTTCTATGTATTCTGCAATTTCTGACGATGACATTCCAAGTGATTTTCTATTGGTATAATGGGAAATAGTGACTTTACGTCAAAGGAGACAAGGGTGTCCTCTTCTGTTAATTTGAAGTCTTTGATGTGTTCTATTAGTTCATAACTGTTTCTTATGCTTAAACTTTCGAATTTAGGAAATGAATTAAATTTATTAGATAGCCATTTTGCTAGTTTGTAAGTTGGTGAATCTGTGCTGCTAATTATGGGTCTCATGGTGATGTCTGGCTTGTGTATTTTGGGTAAACCATAGAGTCTAGGCACGGTTGGATTATTTGGTTTAATTGCATATTTGTTTGGTATCCATGGAAAAATCAGCAGTTGCATTTCACTTTTGGACAAAAAATCATGACATAAAGCTAGAACCGAAACTTCTTAAACACATAACCGGAAAACAAGAACTGTCCACATGGGAACAAATCTTTATTTTAAAAAATAGAAACCGAGTATTTAATTTCGACATCCCTCAGAGTGACATTTTCAGTAAGTTCATTGAACCGTTACCAGAAGAAACATCAGAAGAAGCATCACCATCCGCACCACGAAACACCATGGAAACCCAGTTATTGTCCGGTTGATAATGGAGGAAAGTTAACCTTCGAAACGCATCCCGGAAAAATATTTTGTAAGTGTTGTTCAGTGTTATTAATTAACTCACCTTTTAAAAAATAAAAGCATATTAGCAACTTCCAACCCAGAACTTGGCAAACCAACAGTGAGCACATAATGATTTGTGTGGAAGAATTCTACAGGAGCAACTTTAAACATTTTTGGAGTACCATCTTTCTATAAGCAAACCGAATTGGTCTGTTTGACAGCTACTTTCTAATGTTTTACGAGTTGATTGCCATATAGTTTGATTTATTCCAGTAGTTTGCAAAAATCTTTAAATGGTGATAATTAAGTCATCCAAAAATTAATTTGAAAAGTAATTTGGCTAGAAAACATTTCCAGGTTAAGATTTTTAATGATTTTAAATTGTCATTAAAGTCTAAACAATGTGAAGATTGGCTTAGAAATGTGGGTTCAGTTCATAATTGGTGCAGCATATTCAAGAGAGATTTCTTAGTGATGAATTTTGTGAAGGATGCCCACGAACTACTGTTATTGATGAAAATATTTCTGCTGTTTGAGCCAAGGCTTGTTGAAGATGGCCAGACATCTTATGTGTTTGGGCAACATTGGGAATTGGTATGAGTCAAATTGAAAACATTTTGCATCAACAGTTAGACCTGAGATGATTTTGTTGTTCATGGATTCCAGATAAACTGACACTCGATCAGAAACAGTGCATTCATTGATGCAGAAAAGCCCTGAAAAAATGACAAGGTTGTACTTCAAATTTGGTTGGGAATATTGGTACTGTTGATCAATCTTGGATTTATTTTTATGAAAAGAAAACTCACTTGGCTCAATGGGTCTTTTGAAGAGAACCTGGGCCTACAAAAATCTGACAACTTTGCAGGCTGGTAAGATGATTCCCCTGTTTTTTCCAAAACGGGCCACATTCTTATTATAGCATTAGAAGATAGACCTATTCTTAAGACTGATTGGTACACAAATGCCTGAATACTGAGCTGCCCTTCACTAGATGCAATCATATTCTTTGAGAGGAAGAAGGAAACGGATCACACTTATTGGGGAAAACGGCAGGACCTTTTCTGACAAAGGAGTGCCCCCCTTTGCGTAGAAACAAAATGAGAGCTTTGGGTCAACAAATTTTAATTATAACTTACAAATGATCACCCTTGATCAAATTACAATACATATATCTCCATGTTTTTAAAGGGTGATAATGATTACAAGTGGACAATTGAAGTGAATATGAATGAGGTAGTGTAACAAAGTGTATTTTTAGACTATTTCATCTGCCAGTTGAATTAACCAAACAAATTTCCTTAACCTGACACTTTGCTCCATTTGAGTTGAACACGATTTAAAGCTATACATCCCGGTTTACCTATTTGAAATCTGAGTCTCAGATTGTCTGTGTAAGTGCCGACTTAAACCCACAAAATAATTGCCCATAGAAGTCATTACTTGAATAAGGATGATGCCCGAATTACGCCCGATTGCCTTGGCTTCTTGCTACATTCTCACAGAAAGTCGACCCTCATACTTACGGTTTCTACTAGTAAGAAGAGAGAGATAGAAAAGCTGCATACCTCCCGACGCTACCATCACGACTAACACACACAACCCCTTCTCCTGCTACGCCTAGCTTTCGCCTCGGCAAGGCGACAGAGCTCCCTAGTGGGCAAACGCTGCGTCAGAAAATAGTTGAACCCTGTGTGGTAAACAAAAGATGTACAATCAGCACAATACTGCAAAGTTTCTAAAATGTTTGTAAAGAATGTCCAATAGGAAAAACAAATTCACATGGCAATGCATCATTGCATATAGAATATTTGAGTTTCTGGATGTCCTGAGGGTCAGCATCATGGACCTTTCACCATACAGTTCTGACCTAAGACCTAAGACCTTGTGATGTGTGTTTGTTTCTGAAAGTTAAAAGATCAAATACACGGAACCATTTTATTTTTTTTTTAGTTACCAGATGAAGCAGTGCAATATTATAAAAGCCTGGTTTCTGAAGTGCCTTAGGAAGAGTAGCATCATTGCTTTAAGGACTGGTTTCATTGAGTGCAAAAAGTATTGATGTTAAAGTAGAATATTTTGGAAAACAATAAAATCATTTAAATTGTTTGATTTTCTAAAAGTTTTCAATGTCATCCTCGCACAAAAGTGATGATTGTTGGTTGCTGTTTGCCTGGAAGAACAGATTTTGTTTCTATGAAGGAAAATGGAAATAGTGCCCATAAACAGATGCATTTGGAGTTAGGGAAACTTTAAGATGCATGCAAAACATTTTAAGATGATAATCCAGAGTTGAAAATAGAATTTCAAGGTTCTGTGAAAATTGACTGAAGAACTGTGTCCTTGCTGCTGCAAGTGGCATTGTGGTTTGCATTTGTATTACAGATCAGAATGTTAAGGTAATGTTAGAAAGTTGTAGAATAAATATGTTTACAAGTGATGAAGACTTCCCATTTAACACTTAAACAAAGGGAGTCTCACAAATCCATTTGTAATTCTCCTCATCCAAAATGCTGCTTGTCATGTGACTATCAGTATACACAGAAGACTATTTTCATACTTCTGTTGCAGGGTGGCTGTATCCCTATCATGGGTCCCAGTACTCAACGTCTCTAGGTGTGCATATTGCAATAAGTGAGTGGACAATTGGAGCAGCAGATACAGTGCTGGTAGTTGAAGTAGCATTTGACATTCAATTGAGCAAGATAACCCAATTATATCCAAGTAGCACCCAAGCTCCTGCTGGCAAGCTTTCGTGCTTACCTCTACATCTACTTAAGTGAAACACAGAGCTAATATATTTGATATAAATGGAAATAAGAACACTTCATACAGTTATCCGCTTGTACAAGAATTTTTGGGAATCTTTGAGGAAAAATTAAATCTCCTCCCTCATTCCTTTCATGGAGCCCAACAATCCTTATTTTTTCACTGAACTGAATAATAAGTTTATTGGCAATAAATATATTGTTGTGCGTGACTTTGTAGAAAACTGCATTTGTTCCTCAAGATGGAGGTGTAGGTTATTCATTGGAACGTAGGTAATTATCCATCCCTTCATATCTAATAGAAATGTTGTAATCGTTGCAATAGATTATATTTCCTTTGTTATAACGAGTTATCCAAAAGACTACTAACTGGCTGTGCTGTGTTTTTCCTGTACATGTCCTCAGCACTCGTCACCAACTGCTGCTGTCATAGAACAGTGCGAATGAAACCATACAACACTTTTACAACCACTTTTAAAGGCTTTACTTAACAATATTATTAAAGGAGATGCTGAAACTGGCCACCGTCGCCCATACATTTTTGGCACCTCTTAAGGAAACTATCCAGCACTTGCCATAGTTCACGTTGAGAAATGCTGGCTGTTTCCTGGCAGATATTTTATTTAAATTGTTCCAGGTTGTGTGGGTTTGTCTTGTGCACTTTATGCTCTTGAGCTACCCCAGAGATAGAAATCACATCACCTGGAAATCTTTCTGCGATTTGCACTTTCACTTGGCTAGCTGACTGAGTTAACACATATGAATCATAAATAAATACATGCTGTGCAGTAGAAAACAAATGCTGAGCCATAATACACTTTGTGACTAAATACAGGACAAAATAATAAAGCACACAGGTAATAACTCAATCACACATTATCACATCAGCTCAATATTGCACTTTCAGAGCAGGGAAAAACAAGTCAATTGCATGACCTTGTGTACAGCAGCTGCATTGTCATGTTTCTGTGTATGCATTGGAAAAACACCACTCAGCAGTTTGAATGTTTTTGGGTCTCCCTGTAGCATCAGATTGCCTTGCAGTACCAGCATACATCTGTTCCAAGGCCATCTAGTTGCAAAAAAACTCCCAAGTATATGTATTATTTTCTAATGGATTTACAGCATATGAAAATAGAAAAGCATTTGTTAACCTGTGTTTCCATTATAAAGATTTCAATGTATCAGCTGAATGCCACCTTTATGCCACTTCACATACCAAAGGGCCATGTTACAACATGCAGGTACTGTCTCTTGCCACCCATGCCAGTTGCAGCCTTGGTACAATATACAGATCATAACAATTAGTTTGAGGTCATTTTGAGTCACTTTTTTTACACTCACCTTTACTTAATTTGTTTTAAAAACAGGAAACATTTTGATGGGTGGCTGATGATGTCAGTCACCCATCATCAGCCATCGGGTGACTGACATTATCATCTTGTTCCCTCCTCTGCTACTATGGTCCTGCTGCCATTTGGTGTTAGGGGTGCAGAGCTTTAACTCTTCATTTGAATCTGGGATTTCGAAGTTAATCACTTTATTGTTGTTTTTGGTTATGTAAATTTTTTCCCAAATGTGCACTTCTATATCAAATAGAACTGCACATTTGAATGAAAAAAAATTAAGTGAAGGTGAGTGTAAAAAAAGTGACTCAAAATGACATCAAACATGAAGAATACTTAACTGTTAATAGTGCTTCTATTTGTAATATTCACAATTAGACAGTTATTTAAATGGTGTTCCTACACCAAAGGTCATTTGACAACATAGCAGGTATTGCCAAGAGATTTGCTGCCCATGCCAACTTGCAACATTCATAGAACTTACACACTTTGGTCTTGGCAGATCAGTTGATTAAATGCTAATCTATTGATCCTGAGGTCTGAGTTTCAAAAACTTAGACCAATGATTTTTAAGTGTGCTTAAAAGTAACATACCCATGTCAGCATATTTACTGACACGTAAAAGAAACCCTACTCGCTGAAATTCTGGCAAACCAGTGGCACTTGCATGATCCTGGCAATTGACTGTGTCATCACAAATTTATATATACTGTGACAAATGAAGAAAACACCAGTTACTGCTATTCACACTTTATTGCCTTTTAGTCAGTTAGCGTAGTGCTAACTTACACTTAGATTACTTTTGTACAAGCTCAGAGCAACAGAACAACTGCCGAATCACAAATAAGAACTGTCACATTGAACTGCTAGTCGGCACGACTCCTCAACGCTACGTCTACGTCTTTTTCTCTTACTGCCCGGTGCTTGGCAGCGACTTATATAGGTCCTTCGACAGAGGGAAAGTTCTGGAGGTAGAATATTCGGGAGTGCCTGTGGCGGAACGGTCCAGAAACCGCACCGCCATGTAATAGCTATTGTCTCGTACGCTCCTATTGTTGTCGGCGGCCTGTGGTGGAACGGTCCAGAAACCGCACCGCCATGTAATAGCTATTGTCTCGTATGCTCCTATTGTTGTCGGCGGCAGGTCGTTAGGCCAGGCAGGCGACTGGCTGGGTCCCCCCTCCCCAGTGCAGGCAATCAGATGCGGCGGGCACGGTGACAATACCGTGCATTCTTAGACTGGCTGGAACTGCCCTGTTGCGGCTCTCCCCCAGAGTTACACATCAAGGATCGGCAAGTCACAAATACGGAACACTAACTACTGTACTAAGTTGCATTAGACATGTGCATCACATCAGATGTTGAAATTGATGACCTTCAATACAAATTCTTTCCCTAAATCTCCAAAAATAATTCTGGTTTACTCGCAAAAGTTCATGATTGTATTTCTGTGTATTTATATACACATTATGTTACAAGACAATTACTTAATGTTAACACAACAAAGGGCCATATGATAACATAGAGATACTGTCAAGAGAGTTGCTGCCTGTACCAGTTGCAGTGTTCATCCAATGTGTTCTGAAACTTACATTGTGTAGCTTTTGTTATGCAATTTAATGTGGAATATGGTGAAAATTCCTTCTTTCATGAGCATTTTGAAAACATTTGCACAATTAAAGCTACACAAAAGGTACTCTTGTGTTATATCAGCTGGCCTTGACATTTTCTCAAATTCTCATGCAGTAAAAGCAAAATCACTGATAGCACAGACCTGTTTCTGGGAATTACTTGTGAAATTTTGTTTACTGTATATTGTCATTTAGTGTCTTCTGTTATGTAAAAATTATTTCACTAATTTGTGTTTTCTGTCCCAGTATGATATTCTGGATTATATATTATATGAGTAATATGTATTTTTTCAAAAATAAATTTTTGAGATGGTGTGATTTGTGCAATTCAGGGTCAAATATCAAAACATATTACTAGAAAACTGAAATTTTTGCCAACACAACTGTCATGTGTCAATTGATAGGTAGTGTTGCCAGCTTTTGATTGATACCACTCTCAACTCCATGAGTTTGTTATTGAGTTACAGCATTAAATATGAACACTGTTTGCAAAAAATGTCTCTTTTTTTTCTCAATTCTTTACATATCTGTATTTCATAAGGTAATTATGCCTTGGTGTGTGGTTTTGTGAGTTTGTTGAATAGAAACCAAATGCCGTCCAAATTTTATTGAGACTCAAGTATATAAGCGATTTGGCACATAATGACACATACAATTCATTTTTAGAATGCTCAAAACCTGCATTTCTCTGTGTAACCCCAAAATTTAAAAAAAAATGTTCCCTTTCTGTTGAACATCAAAAATGAGTTTCCAGTGAAATCTGTGTATTAAATTTTTGCGACTGAAGCAAATTGAGAAAATTTCTGATCAGGAAGTAAATGATGATCAGCAAGAATTTTACAGAATGTAACATTACAGTAGTATATCTGTTCCCAGATAAAATTAGCCTGGTTCGGTCTTGTTTATTCTTACATTTTGCCATTTTTTAAACTGCACCAACTATTCTTGTATGTTAATGTACTATGGAACTGTTGCATATCTTCTAATTTTACAGCTTAGCAATTCAGTATTTTTACCTGTTTTATATTTTCAGGGCTGTATTTTGACTTTGCTGTGGCATCCTAAGGCGAACTCGGCATTAAGGGAAGAATTTTTTAGGTAAGCTTATTTTTGTTTCCAGTGTGCTATAAGGTTGCTATTTGTTGCTTTTACCAGGATATGTAGCTTACTCTGAATTAAGGAGCCAGAGACTTTCACTTTTAACAATTGCTGGAATAAATGCCATATATAAATACTAATGACATACCTTTACCTCAATCAGAGTAGAAATTTAACAAACTAAAAGCATTAATCAATTACAAGTTATCCTTGAGTTGAGAGAGAGGGAGAATGGGAGAGAGAGGGAGAAGGGAGAGGGAGAAGTGCTTTTACAGACAATTATTAGTATTTACAAGTGTGATACTTTAATATGAAGGGGTACAAAACAAAAGAGTTCATAGCAGCTTGGTGTGGAAGATAATTTAACTGATTGACACATTTTAAATTCATGACAGTGGAGGATTTGGTCATTGGGATGCACGCTAATAATTATTAACTTTGTTAATCATTACCATAATACACAACTTACTCTTCCTAAAGTATGTTGATTTCATCATCAATCCACAGTTCAAGTGAGAATGGTACTGAGGCTATGAAGAGATTCTGTGGTTTCATTGGCATCTAGGGACGACAATTAAATTAATAGAAGCAAATAGACCAAATTATGATTAAGTTCAGGTGTTGTATGCAACATGTAGGGTTTGAAGAGTTGTAATTCTCTATTTGTGTGGCTTTCCTATAAATATTAAATTCTAATTGTAATTCTTATTTTGTTCTCACCTTCAATTCTGAAAATGGGAATATAGTTTCCTTGTTTACTTCCAATGTGAATTTAACATTTGAGTCCTGTAAATTAAATATGGTTGGTGCTGTTTTTATAATATGGAATGCTTCGGATTGTGCAATGAGACTATTATTTCTCTCAGGGCGTGGTACTAGATGGAATGAATAAACACTCGATGCAACTTCACTATAATATATTACTTTATTAACACTTTTTCTCGTCTTTACACTTGAATTATCTTTCGTCACACCAATTTATATTATATTGAGTCTTTCCACTTTTTCAACAACTTTAGAACAAAAGCTTCATGAAAGTTTAGTCAATTTTCTACTCACATCCACGCGCGTTATAAAAACACGTCTTCTCATCTCAAACACACAGACGCTATTAACAATTCCAGCGCCACTTCACATGATGCTACCTTTTTTTTGTGTACATCCGCGTATGCGTTCATCAAATAGTTCCCGTATTGTTAGGGAAGCGAACTTTAGCTATTCTCCCTTTGCTTTTAATATTGAACACATATAATTCTTTTATTTATACATATATATTAAATTTAAATATGGAACTTAACATTTATGATGTCTTTAAACAAACTTAATTTTTTCAGGGCGTGGTACTAGATGGAATGAATAAACACTCGATGCAACTTCACTATAATATATTACTTTATTAACACTTTTTCTCGTCTTTACACTTGAATTATCTTTCATCGCACCAATTTATATTATATTGAGTCTTTCCACTTTTTCAACAACTTTAGAACAAGAGCTTCATGAAAGTTTAGTCAATTTTCTACTCACATCCACGCGCATTATAAAAACACGTCTTTTCATCTCAAACACACAGACGCTATTAACAATTCCAGTGCCACTTCACATGATGCTACCTTTTTTTTGTGTACATCCGCGTATGCGTTCATCAAATAGTTCCCGTATTGTTAGGGAAGCGATCTTTAGCTATTCTCCCTTCGCTTTTAATATTGAACACATATAATTCTTTTACTTATACATATATATTAAATTTAAATATGGAACTTAACATTTATGACGTCTTTAAACAAACTTAATTTTTTGTAACAATGAACAATAGCAACATGTTTTCGTTACTCAACTAACTCGTATCAACACCAAAAATAAATTACATTTTCAATAAATATTTACATAAATGATTTTCTTTTGGGGTCTTACAATATTCTGTCTCCTGGTAAAGCATCATGTAAAAAGTTTTTGCTCACTATTACAAAACATTGTCAACAACTCTACACCATTTTAAAAATGTAATGAAAGATTTTTCAATATTGCACTTTGATTGTCTACAAATAATTGTCAAATATCAGGAACAAAGGGATGCTGTTGTTTAAAAATGTTCTGTTAAAAAATTAATCTATTGCGTCAGTCTCAAATTATCAATTCTATTTTTAAAGTTTGCAACCATATGTTTAGGTATATTATTTATTAATATAACTTGAGTTCAAGTAATATTCCACACTCCATTTATTGCTAGTATGTACCTAGAATGCATTTAGTTAGGTCCTTCATAACATTGTCGTATGTTCATTGTTGGATTTTAATTTAGGGAACCCTGGTGATGATTGAGGTCCCTCTTTAGGTGACCTGATGAACTTGAAATTGGGGTTCTGGAATGCGGTATCAAAACTAACATATTTTACTTTTATTTTTTCATGAAGATCTTTCTCATGTGGAAAATATTGTTGGACCCTGAACCCTTTTTAATAAATTAATTTCAGAGAGTGAATGCTTATCTGTGGATTGTTTGACTTGAAACCAAATTTGGACATTTCATATAAACTGGTACAAGAGAAGTTTCCATTCATAAGGTGTCATGTTGGAAAGAAGAACTTTTAAACTCTGTGCTGTTGTATTATTCCCAAAAGAATAGCATGGTCTTGCAGTAATTGTTGTTTGTGTAAAAATCAAATTTAACCTTTTATATAAACTGGTGCGAGATGAGTTTTCCTTCACAAGGTGCCATGTTTGTAAGGTAGAACTTTTAAAAGTGTAGATTAGAAGAATCTGTGTCACATTCTGACCATGTATCATGGAATCGATCTGTGATGGATAAAGCCCAGGTTTCTAAGCAAAATGTTTAACTTTCTTCACACTTTTAAGGATAAGAGAGGTTTTACTTCGTAAGACACTCCTAAATGAGCAGTTTTTAACTGTTTGTGCTTATTTTGCAGGAAAACATTTTTGCTTACTTATTTTATGATCAATTAAAATAGCATATTTTACCCAAAACTGTAATTATAAAAGTACATATTTCAGTTATCCATGGTTTATCAATGGTGTGCTATTTTCTCGACTAAATGCGTAAGAAAAAAATGCTACAGTATAGCCAGGAGTTTTGAAATGATATTACAAAGAGAAAAAACTTATTACTTGCTGTTACAGTTACAGATTGCCACTCACATAAACTTCTCAGCCAGCATTCCTATACAAATGTTCCTACACAAACAAAAAGTTTGGAAAAAATATTTTCAGTGAGGATGGTAGGATCTTATTTTGTTTGTCATATGAAAAGAATGTTTCTGCACAAAAAAGCATGGCATTGTACAGCATATTAATACCATAGTGCATAAGCAGAGGTTTAAGAATTAATGTAAGTTAAACCAGAATGTTTCTGCATAAAAAAGCATGACATTGTGCAGCACATTAATACCATAGTGCATAAGGAGAGGTTTAAGAATTAATATAAGTTAAACCAGCAACTGATTAGAAGCAATCTTGGTGAACAATCAAGTTCTAGTGATACATTTTCCAAAGACTTGTGTTTAGCATTAGTAGGTTCCAACATTTCGTTGTTCACATGGAATAATATGCAGCCTTGTATATTTTTACAAAAATACACAATACGGTGCTGGATGAATCTATATTGTGCAAAAACTACATGCCAAAGTGTTTTCAAGAAGTAATTGGTAATATTCAGAATACACTGAAGCATGAAAACATGGATTTCTGTTGCTAAAAGCACAGATTGACCGGGATAGTGCATATGTAGTGCTGTAGTTAGTGCTGTGAAAGCAGGTATTAGATCATTTCTTCTTAATTTAGAAATACTTGACCGACTAAGTCATTCCACTGTTGCAAGTTTTTCAGTGACTCGTTATCTTTCTTGTGGCCAGAAGAGATACAGTATGACATTGTATGACATTTTGTCAATGATGCTACTCCATATATTGTTAAAGTGGGAGCTGGATTAAAAGTCCTTTATCCTAAATTAGTTCACCTGACGTGCCTTGCTCATGGTTTACATTGTGTCATTGAAACTGTCAGAAGCCAGCATAAAGGCATGGATCTTCTTGTTTGTAGTATGAAAAAAATGTACATAAAGTCACCAATTAGAATCCAAAAATCCTGTGAACCCCTCCCAAATTTATCCTTGCCTCAGCCAGTTTTAACCCAGTGGAGAATGTGGCTAGAGACTGTTATACTATGCAGAACATTTCAGTGAAGTGAAAACTGTTCTGAATTCCCTAAATGCAGAAGATGCAGTCAGTATCACCACAGCACAAGAATGTTTTGTTAAAAGCGACTTCCAAGAAATATGCAATACATCCATAATCATTTCTCCAAAATACCTGACATTTTGAAGCTCGAAATAATTCCTAGGAATGTTTACTTTCTTTGGTTGATGACATTTCAATAGCATTGTCATCAGAAACATATAGGGTTGCAAAAATTGTGTTTGACAAACATAATCAGGTGCTACAGAAAAATTCTAGTTGCAAAACACTGTCAAATTTCTGTAAAGCTTTCTGGTGAAGAAGCGCATATTAAAGAGGAATTCACTGAAGAACTGCTATTCTCATGCACTTGTGACGTCATGTGACATTGAAAGAACATTTTCACTATACAAATCATTTTTTACTGATTGATATACAGGAAAATCTCAGGATGACCTTCCTTACGTACTGTGCAAGGTGTATCAAAAAGTAACAGGAATTATTTTTTTCTGTTTGAACGTGCATGTGTCAAAATTTACTAATCGTGGTAACAGGTCTGACCTTGACTGACACTGGGATATGCACGACACTGTCCGTGTGCTGTTCAGTTTATCTGAGGGAGCCATTGTGTAAGCATGTGTTTCAGTGACCCAACATGGATTTCAAGCTTGAATGATCGTTAATTCGGTTAAAGGACCACTCAAGAGGAAAATGGCTGCCAAGAGACCAGAACTTGCGGCCAGTGGATGGATCTTCCATCAGGACCTCTGTTCATTGAGCCAAGCAACACAACAGGCAGTGGCTCAACTAGGTATCGAAATCATGCCAACAAACAAAGACAATGCACCGTGTTCACCAGATCTAGCATCCTGCAATTTCTACTTGTTTCCACAAGTGAAAAAAATCTTCATGGGCACCATTTTCAAACAGATACAGAACTAAATAGTGTAAACAGGATGTCAAACAAGGGCTTCTCTGAGTGTTTTGAAAAGTGGATATAACATTAGAACCAGAGTGTAGTCTCAGAAGGAGATTATTTTGAAAGTTTGTAATTAAATATGAATTTAAAAAATTTCTCGGTGCCCCCCCCCCCCCCCCCCCAAAAAAAAAAGCTTTCCAATTTTTTTTTCCTCCCTTATAACAGCTTTTAATAAGGTAAGAGTTCTGTGAAATTGTTTATCACATTTGTATGTATTCATTTTTGCTTAGTTTATTGCTTATTTTCATCATTTTTCATGCTTATTTGCTTGCTTATTTTACTGTACGAGGCTGGTTTGATAAGTTCTCAGAATCACCACGAGAGGCCAGCCGTAGTGCCACAAGTTGTTCTCGTGATATTCATTGGACTGTTGCCTGTAAACACATGTCATGACAATGTTCTTGGAAGACAGCTGTAGTGGTGATACGACTGTATTGTTGTTCCCACATGGTAATTTACAAAGATGGAAAAAATTGAGGTTCGAGCAGTGATCAAGTATTTCATAAAGAAAGGTATGAAAGCAAAGGACATTTCAACTGTTGTCAAGTGAACAAACGAATTCAAATTTGGTCGGGAGAGCTTAGATGATCCGTGCAGTGGCTGGCCAAGATGTGTCAGTACTCCAGAAATCAATGCAAAATTGCACAAAATGGTAATGTAGGATTCTTGATTGAAAGTGTATGAAATTGCTCAAGCTTGCCAGATGTCATCTGAATGGATATATCGAATTTTGACTGAAGAATTAGATATGAAAAAGTTATCTGTAAGATGGGCGCTGTGACTCTTGACACTGGATCAAAAATGCCTGAGAATGGAAGTATCGGAACAATGCTTGGCATGTTTTAGGAGCAACAAACAAGATTTTTTGCGCCGGTTTGTGACCGCAGGTGAAACTTCGGTCCACTGCTATACTCCAGAGTTGTTGTTAGCTAATGCTGGATTTCTGACAATGAAGTCATTAATCCTCTTGCTCTCCAATATTTTTCACTGATGATATTGAAGAGAGCAATAGCAGTAATGGTAGCCGTTTTTTAGAGAGCACCAACGTTTTGGTGGTCACATCGCTCTCTCACAACCCCCAGAATGTCTGGAGGACCACACCTGTCGTTGGTTTACGGGTCTCACCGACCTGATCGGGAGAATTATCAAAATAAATTCACCGACCATATCCTCTGATCACCAATCAGAGGACGTATTGCATGCCATGACAGGTCAGCATGTTAGGGGTTAAGATTTTATAGAGAAATGGAGAGGTTGGAAAAATAAAGACTCTCTAGCCCTCGGGAACCCTAATAACATCGGGGTCGGAAGAGAACAAGAGATGACCAAGGTAAGGTCAGATAGAAAAGTTAAAGAGAAAGCTCTCTGAGTGTATGTTCAGTGTTTCTGATTCATGGGAATGAGAGACAATTTTAACTCTATTTTTAAGAATGTCACTGTGTTCAATCCTCTATTTTCTTCAATTTGTTGATATTCTTAATTCTTTGTTTGTTAGATGCTCTGGATGCCACATTTTATTCCTACATATATCTATTCTTAATTGTTTATTGTTATCAATAAAACAAGTGATTTTTTTTTTAGAAACAGCTTCTTATCTATTTGTATTCATGTTACCTACATACACCACACACGTACATATACATATATACATGTCCCAAAAACACTGACAATGCTTAGTATGTTGTACGAGATGCCTAACCGATTTTAAAATAGGAACCCCTGCCCCCCGAATTGCACAGTTCGGGCACTGTAGCACATCAAAATATGAGATGGGTGTAGTTCACATTTTGTCAATAAACCCTAAATTGGACTGTCTACATTAGAAACAGGCTTCGAACTGTGTACTTCCTACATCATTGCAGAGCCTACGTCAACGGTGGTGAGCCTCATGCACATGACCGAATACATGCGATTGTCTTTAAAGATTTTCAATTTTCAGTGAACTCTTGGTATCAAATTTTTGGGTGTAACACAATACAACTGACTATACATTAGTAGAAAAATTACAAACAAAAACACTTATTTATTTATGCCAACAAACTTACTGTTGGTGTTTTAAAACACACAATCCTTGTGCAGGCAATATTTGAGAGGTAGAATCAGAACTGAAAAATTCAATGCCACTGTCGGGACTTGAACCACAGACCCTCCGCTTAGAGGTTAGAGCACCTGCCTGATAAGCGGACAGTCTGGGACTCAAATCCCAGCTGTGGCATTGAATCTTTGAACTCCGATTCTACCTCTCAAAAATATTTAATTTGATTTGAGAAGGTGATTTATCCTCTCCTCCTCTTTTTCCACCCCAGTTATTGCCTACCGGTTATCTACCATCATAGTCTTTAAAAAACTTCTGAATACAGCAACTTCTCACTTTGGGGTTATGTACTGTTGGATGCTACTACCAAAGATTGTACAATTTGAAAAACTTCACAAGTGAATAAAATAGTAAAAGAGCCCTCAAGCTAAATTTAAATTACACTACATTGGCATTGAAGACTTACTACTCTGTTGCATAGAAGGTTTCATAAAAACAGAGTGAAAACAGTCAAAACAGTGGAAGCATGCTGATTCTCCACCAATTCTTTCTGCCGGAAAGGTAATGGCATCAGTTTTCTGGGATGCAAAGGGATTTTGCTTATAGATTGTCTCCCCAGTGGGCAAAGCATTACTGGAGAGTATTATGCTAACCTCCTGGACAAGTTAAAAGATATGCGAAAAAATGCCAGGTTTAGCAAGAAAGAAACTCATCTTCCATCAAGACAGTGCACCCCCTCACATATGTGCCATGCCATGGTGAAATTACAGCAACTGAGGTATGAATTGTTGCCACATCTGTCTTATTCACCTGCTATGGCTCTGTCAGACTTCTAAGTCTTCCCGAAGCTGAAAATTTTCCTTGGTGGATGAAGATTTTCTTCAAATGTATTGATAGCCGGAGTTATCTATTTTGCAGGCCTGGAGGAATGTTTAGAAAAAGTATGTGCGTGTGTGTGTACAGCATAACTCAAAAACGAAAAGTCAGTTAAAAACCAAAGTTGGTATTTAAGTTTAATGTCTCTCAAGGATGCGACACGAAGATTTTGAAGAAAATAGCTCCACCCTAAATTACCCTTCACATGGAAAATTTTTCAAAAATGTTAATTTTCTTGAAAATGACTTAACAATTTTTATTAAAATGCCATATGTTTGAGATATTTTTATGAGAAATGAAATGTGTATGTTGAATTTCCTGGCTATAGCCCTGTAGTCGTATTTACTCTAGATGACTTTTGCATAACTAGTAAACAGCTTTTTTAAAAATGTTTGCAAAATAGTATGCGTACATCCATGTTAAACCCACTGTCCCAAACTGATCGTTAAGGGGCAGATTTTTATGTAAATAAATATTTTTTTCTATTATAGATAAAAAGCTGTAACTAGGCAGAAATTCCTTAAACAGCACACTCAGTTCTGTGCATAATTCTATTTCACATAAAAATACATATTTTTATCATGTATTTATGTAAATGAATATTTTAAATAATTTTGCTAAATACACACAATTTGTCACTTTCCTTTGTTCTAATTTTTATATTCAGCAAAAAATATTGTGCATCGTCATATTATGGGAAGGTAACTACATGTACTGCCTCACTATCTGAAAATCCCTTATTTATGTGGAAAGCTGACACAATGTATACAACAGTCTTCAATAATTCCACTTGTCTTGTTTAAAGCAGAGCATTCATACAGTATGGTATCTTCAGTGAAGTGATCAGTGATATAATGCCAAAAGTAAAGTGTTGACTTTCATTTGCAATATGTTGTTGAATTTAGTGGCATCTTTACAAATGATGGACAATTTATGTTCTGTCAAAAACGTGGGAAATTAGTAAATGCAGACCAACAATCTCAAGCACATTTACCAGGTACTAAATATAGAGTGACTGCTTCATGTACAACTTCTAGACAAGTTCTCTTAGGTGAAGCATACCCTGGTTTCATAGAGTTCCAAATATTATGCAGATTTATGCAAAACTTTTCATTAGTGTGTCAGGTTGTGAGTGTTTTGGACTTCAACATCTGACTTCCAGCCCAAATGACCTAGCTGTCGACGAGCCCTTAAACCCCACTCATCCATCCTTTTCTTTAGTGTGATATTCCTTTATACGAGGGCTGATCAACAAAGACAGACTGATTTTTTTCCACAGATGTTTATTACTCCAATTCAATGTTTACATGATCTTTTTCAAAGTAGTCCCCTCCTACTTCAATGCACTTTTTATACGTCTCTGCCAGTCCTTGAACATGTGCTGCATTCTTTGTCAGGTTCTTGAGAATCGCCTCATTCTTCTTGAGCACTGCTTCAGAGTTCTCAAATCGAATACCCCTTTAGTGATGGGAATAAAAAAAATGTCACAGGTGCAAGATCGGGGCTATAAGGTGGATGTGGTACACAGGTAATGTTGAATCAAGCCAGAAACTGCAAGACTTGATTTGCTACGTGAGGCCATGCATTGTCATGATGAAGTCGCCACCCAGTCCGAAAAAGCTCTGGTCATTTCTTTGCAATGTGCTTCCTCAATGTGGCCAATGCTGATGTGTAGTATGCTGCTGTAACAGTAGTGTTAGGGGTAAACTGCATGTTGGTAAATCATTCCATTACAGTCAAAAAATGTGATCACCATCACTTTCCCTGCAGATGGAACAACTTTTGCCGTTTTTGGTGTTGTAGAACCTGGTGATTTCCACACTGTGCTGGCTTGTTTTCCTTCAGGGTCATAATGATGCAGCCATGACTCATCACCGGCGATAATCAATTTAAAAAATGCATCCCCTCCATCAGCAAAGAGACGCAGCACCTCACGGCTTGTCTCCATTTGCACAGTCTTTTGTTCGGAAGTCAACAGACATGGCACCCAACCGGCACAAACTCGGGTCATATGGAGATGGTCGTGCATAATTGTAAACACACTGCCATATGAAATTCTCAACACTTCATTGAAGTTACGTAATGTTATACGCCGATCCTCTTGGACAATCACAGCTGTGATGTTGACTTCGGCAGAAGCCGAAACACCAGGTCCACCTTGCTTAACACTGACAAGTCAGCCTTCTTTGAAGTCCTTGAACTCCCTAAACACTGTTGCACGAGGTAGTGCATCTTCACTGTACACTTGCTTCAGCTTTTCACAAGTTTTGGTGGCTGTGTGGTTTAAACGAAAACAGAATTTGATTGCGCTGTACTGCACCTCTCGCGTCACCTCCATTGTCTTGGTGCTGTATTTTTAATAAATTATTGCTTCGTGTTGAGCTATGAGACTCTTTTCTTTCTCTGGGCGAGGTACAGGGTGAAATGAATGAACACTCGATGTAACTTCACTGTATATCACTTTATTAACACTTTTTTCGTCCCTTATTGCATTTGTTATAATTGAATTGACTTTCGTTGCACCTATTCGTATTTTCTTGACAGTCTTTCCACTTTTATAAAGTCTTTTAGACCCACATCCACGCGCGTTACAGAAACACGTCTTCACTTTTTGAACACACAGATGCTAATGACAAAATTGGCACTTCTTTACATGACGCTCTTTTTTATATTCATGCGCATATGCACTCATTTTATATTTTCCTACATTAAATAGTTCCTGTATTGTTAGGAAAGCGATCTTTATCTATTCTCCCTTCACTTTTAACATTAAATATATATGGTTCTTATACATATTGAATTTAAACATGAAACCTAACATTTATGACGTTTTTAAACAATTCTGTTTTTCTCAACAATGAAAAAATAACAACACATTTTCGTTACTCAACTAATTCTTATCAACATGAAAAATAAATTACATTTGCAATAAATACTTGCATAAATGATTTCCTTTTGGGGTCTAACCATATATTCTGTTTCACATGTCCCTTGTTTTGTTTTTCAAGTTGTCACATATATTCACAATCTTGAAACACAATACAACACTTCTCCCTATTCCTTTGATGCAATCTTTTTACTTTGTACAATACCCTTTTTTTCTTTACAGTTTTCTTTGCTGTATGTTTTTGCCTTTTGTTTTGGCATGACACAGCAGGTCTTTATAATTTTAACATATTCAGTTATTACACAACACAACACCAAGAATGTTCCTAAGTTTTTACATTTGACATTGACACAAATATTATTTAAGTGTGTCATGGTTTATTATGTGCCTTTTGACCTATGTTCTTTGTTATGAGGAGAGAGAAACTGGGTGCAAATCTTGAACTAATGATTATGATCATACTTATGGCAATTTTATTCAGTTCTTTGCCTTCTTTGTCTTGCAAGCTTATTATGTGTAGGCAGGTCATTGATTCAGTTCTTAAACTCTGATGTTACTAATGATACAATTGTGACATTAGGTTCTTATTCACTAGTGTTTAGTTCATCAACATTTCTTTAAGCTCAACATTGGCCATATCCAGCTTTTAAGCCTGGAAGAAATCTCTAGCCTTGATTCAGTTACTGCTACAATTCCAACTCACAATAGGTTTCAAGTCCTAGCAAATCAAGACACAAGGGTTATTCCAATGATACTACAGAGGAACAAACTAATATAAAAATTTTACCAATTTGTCTAACATTGTTAACATTTAACTTTTTGTTAAAACAATGTGCAGAACATATAATGCAACTTTCATATTGAAATGAAAGCATCATTAACAAAAGTGTATGCTTCAACTCTTGACAATTTCAGAGTACTTACTGATATCTCACTCCATATCTCAGGGGTATTATATGTACAGAAATTTGATGGACAAAAAGTTCTCTGTTATCATCAGAAATATTCCTTGCTCTATTTCTGATAAATTAACATTAGAATTACAAGAAATGAACTGTAAAGTTGCAGTTCTTCCTTCTTCGCTCGGCTCGCCTAGTCGGCTCTATCCGATGAGACTTGCGGGTGCAGGGAAGTTGCTTGGAAATGATACGACTTTCTCTTGTAGATCATTTTTATTCACTTCAATCATATTTTATTAATAATGCTTCTGTACGATAATTGGTCTTCTTCAACTGAATTAGGTAGAAAAGCTCTCATTCTTCTATTACATATATTCTTTAACTATATTAATTCTCCTTCTCTATAATTTAATCCCTGTTGCTAACTCTTGTTATCCGTTGTTAGGTGAAAAATTTTTGTATCAGTCTGGGTTCATCATTTGTTTGAACCACAGAAGCTGTAATATCCGGACATCGCCATGGGTTATTCATAGCATAGTTAAATATAAATGAGAGCTGTTTTACCTAACATATATATAATTTAACATATTGTGAGAGAGGGGGTTGTGAGAAAGCGATGTGACCGCTAAAACATAAAAATATGGTGCTCTCTTAAAAGCGGTTACTATTACTGCTATTGCTCTCTTCAATATCATCAGTGAAAAATATTGGAGAGCAAGAGGATTAATGACTTCATTGTCAGAAATACAGCATTAGCTAACAACATATAATTTAACATTCATTCTTAACAATTCTTAAATTATTATATAATAATATTAAATATAACAGAAAATGGTGAATTCGGGGTGTGACCTAAAATTACTGCCACAAATGCTCTTTTCTTTACTTGCATTTTAGTTTAAATTATATTATAATATAACTTCGAAATGACAAGTAAAAAAATGTTCCCCACGTAATTAAGTTATATAATATAAATGGAACATATGTACATACATGAGACACTTATGTCAACGCAAGCATTTATATGAGCTTATGTGCTTTTTTTTCTTTAATTACTTTTCTTCTTTCATATCTATAAATGGTCATAAGTTACACTTGTGATAACGACCATATATTTTTCCATTTTCATCTGTTAATTCATATGTATGATCACCTAATTGTTTATTTATTTGATAAGGTCCGGCATAAAGTAGGTCCACCTTTCTGATTCTTTTTTCTATTGCTTTGGAAATATTCTTTTTCTTAACTAAGAGTTTATCTGTTATTTGCAGTTCCCATTTTCTTCGTCAACGTTTTACTTTACATTTCCTATTTTCCGAATTTTGGAAGATTCTATTAAATGCTACATTGCATTTTTCTTCCATACTCAATTCATGATCCTTTGGTATGGTATGTGTTAATTCTTTAATGATTGAATCAGGTCTTTTACCAGACATTAGTTCGATCAGTGCAAATGACGTAATGGCATTCTTTGTGTGTTTAATAATATATTGTATTTTCTCGCAGTATTTTCCCCACTCCTTGTGGTTTTTATGACACAATATCCTAAAGAATAAAGTTATATCTCTTAAACATCTCTCTCTTAAATTTCCTTGTGGAAAATATGCCGAAGAATGGCATAGTTTTATGTTGTTTTCTTGTAATGTTCTGACAAAAAGTTTACTAGTGAATATGGTAACATTATCAGATAATATCGCATTCATTTTTCCATATGTGGGTATGTAATCGTTTAGAATTTTGTTTAAGCACGTTTTATTTTTGACATTCCTTACCCGATAAATTTTCACGAATTTGGTAAAAACATCAAACATGACAAATATATATTTATAATTGTGTATTCCAGATGGAAGTTCTCCATGCGTGTCTATAGTTACTAGTGCATTCTTCTTGTTCCTTATAATAGTTCCTGGTTCTACATCAAATTTTGTATTAAGTGGCTTAGCTTTCTGGCTAAGTTCACATGCTGCTGTGTATTTCTTAACCCTTTTACTAAGATGTTTTATGTATAGATTTTTCTAAATAGTAGCTGCTGTTTTAGCAGAACCAGAATCTATGAGTGCATGGTGAAACAATAGAATGGTTTCTCTTTCCATACATTTGGGAATTATTACTTTCCATTTCTTAATATGTTGGCCATGTAATTTATATATTTTTCCATTCAACTTTACCAATGGTTCTTGAATTTTCTGAATTTATTTCAGGTGCCGTATTAAATAATTGTGAAATCTCTGGATCTTCTCTTTGTAATTTCGCTAAATCCCTTAACTGTCGTATAAACGTACTATTTGTTTTAATGTTTAAATTTAATTTCATGATGAGGGTTATGGATTGTTTCTGGAATATTTTTATTTACTTTAAGTCTGGAGAGCGTGTCACTAAATATATTATCTTTACCAGAGATATATTAAATTTCGATATCATATGACATAATTTTGTGTATATAATGTGAAATTTTGGAGCTTGTTAATTTACACTTCTGGATAAATGAAAGGCTAATATGATCAGTATAAGCAATTATCTTATGATCATATATATATTCTTTAAATTTAATTAGCGAAAAGTAAACTGAAGCTATCTCTTGTTCCATGATGCATGCGTTGACTTCAGTTTTATTCAAAGATCTAGAAGCAGTAGATATAACATGTATGCTTCCATCAGCCCAAATTTGCGTATCACTCCCATAACCTAAAGATGAAGCGTGAGTAAGGATGTGATACAGTAAATCAGGATCTGGTCGTTCTAACAAGATGGATTCCTTAAATAGTTGTTTAGAACGTTCAAAAGCTTTTTGATGTCTTTCTTCCCATTTCCATTTTGTATCCTTTCTAAGTAATTCCCTAAGTGGAGAAATTTCAGAAGCATAATTGTAGAACAATTTTAATTCATTGTTTAAAATGACTAAATAACGGCGTGGTTGTTTTAAATTTTTAGGTTCTGGAATATCTTCTATAGATGCACCCCATTCCAGATTACGTTTTATTCCTTATCCATGATAATTTATCCTAAAAATCTTGCATCTTTCACAAAGAATTTTGTTTTCTCTAAGTTAATTGTCATGTTGCTATCTTCAAATTTCTGTAAAATATATTCAATATGCGTTTTGATATCTATGTCATAAATTAAAAAATCATCTACATAAATTTCGACATAATTTTTTATGCTTTTGCCGAATACTGCGTGAAGTCCCCTCAAGTGCTCCGCTACTAGTATTTAATCCAAATGCACAGCATTTGAATTCATAGACTTTTCCTTCATGAATAAAAGCTGTATATTTATATACTTCTGGATCTAGTTCTATTTGCCAAAATGACTTATTAAGGTCGATTATAGTAAAATATTACCCAAGATTAAGTTGTGCCAAAATTTGGTTGACTCCTGGTGTTCTAAAATGGTCAGGTAATGTATGACTATTCACATGAAAAGCATCAATACACATGCGTAATTTTTCTCCAGAGTGCACCCAACATAATGGATTAATATAACACGAATTAGAAATTAGCAAAATGTCATCCTTTAGCATTTCTTGAATTACCTCATTAGCCTGTTTCCTAATTGAATTGGGTATAGGGCTACATTTATGGGTAAATGGCTGTAATCCTTCCACCTTGAATGTATGGATGTATTTATTACGAAGTCCAGGCTTGTTAGAGAATATATTTTTATATTTAATGAGAATACTCAGCAATTGTTGTTTTGATATTAAGGCCATAACAATCCTCAAGTTTATTACATAGAGCTACATTAATACCCAAGTAATTAATGGATTCACTGGTAGAGAAATCGATATGTCTTCACAATTAATACAATGGATGTTATCACAGGTGCCGTGTAAGCCATATGTACGACATTCTCCTTCGTCTTCTAAATCTATTTTAACAATTCCATTAAAATCATTTATTATTAAATTTTCCACAAAAAATCTTTCATTATTAATCTCCTTTTCTTCGTCGCTTCTATTATCATTAACATCATAACTCTCTTCCAATAGAGGAATATTAATCATTTCGTTTTCACTTTGAATTGTTAAATCGCATCTATCAAAATTAATTATGCCTTTCCAATGATATAGTATATCGCTACCAATAATAAAGTCTTATTAATTTGGGTCCCACCAAAGCAATCATTTCATATTTCCATGTTCCTACGTTTAATTTTAACATGACTTGGTGTCGTATTCTTTCTTTCCTTTTACCAATGGCTACACTACAGTAAAAGCCACAAACTGGTAAATAATTGGCCTTTCCTGACTTCTGTATTTTTAGAACGTTTCTGTATTCACAACGTTAGTACTGCAGCCTGTATCTATCATTGCTCGATACTCTTGATCCCATACATTTATGTTAATAACCGGTGGGTTCATAAGTTCTTTCCTGACTCGTGTTTTTATTTTTCTAATGTAATTGCTTGTTTTTTTCACCAATTAATGTATTTAAATAACTCCAATTTCGAATGTCAGTGTGTCGTATACAAGGACCTAGAATCAGAGTCGAATTCTGGTCCTCTCTTAGTTTTCCTGAATTTGATTGGTAGATGGTCCGGGTGTGTTAGTCTCCAACGGAGGTTCGGTATCACAACCTATGTTCACTCTTATATTTTGATCCGTTTCTCTGTATTGTTCTAAATGTTCGGATCTTGGGTCCCACTCATTACGGTGTTGCCAATAATTACGCCTATCATTATATTTGTATGGGTTATATGAATTACCATACCACTGCCGGTTTCTATCACTTTGATTTACATGTATATAATTTATTTGGTTATTATTTGGAAACTGTTCATTATTTCCAGTGCCAGAATTTAGCTACAGGCTATGTGTATTTCTAAATCTTGAATGATTTCCTTGTTCTTGCCTTATTCTATTGTCGGGGTTATAATTGTTTTGGAATTGTGCCCCTTGCCCAGTGGATGATTGATTCAGGACCTTCTTTGAAACAGATACTTTTGATGATTAATATTACTTCTGTTTCGGTCTTCATTGATCTGGTTATTTGGATTTTGAGTGTACCTATAATTTCTTTCATTTAAGTGGTACTGATGTCGTTCTTCAGTAACAGATTGGTTTTTGAATTCTGTGCGTAATTCGATAACATCAGTGAAATCTACAGGCCTAGCCACTATTAAGCTTCGTCTGATATTATCCGGGAAATTGATAACAGCGGTTAAGATCTCTTGATCTGATAAAGGAGGGTCAAGTATTCATGACCGATTCACTATGCTCATAAAGTAATCCATAAGACTTGTATTAGGCAATGGATTGTAGCCAGTTGCTAGTTCAACATGGACACTATTTTGTCTTGCTGGGCTCCAATAACGTGCTAAAAATTGAGACAGAATATTAGAAGACCCCAAAAGAAAATCGTTCATGTAAATGTTTGTTAAAAGTGTAATTCGTTTTTTGATGTTGGTATGAGATAATTAAATGACGAAAACATGTTGATAATATTCATTGTTACGAACAAATAAGTTTGCACAAAGACGTCATAAATCTTTCCATATTTGATTTTAATATATGTGTATAAATATTAGAATTGTTTGTGTTCCATAATAAAAGTAGGGGAGGATAATTAGAGATTGCTTCCCTAACGAGAAAGAACTATTTGATGAATAGCGCGGATGAATATGAAAAAGGCGGTGTCGCGTCAAAACGACGCCAAAAAACTGGACACTAGCGTCTCCGTATTCGGCATGGATGGACGCATTCTTATGTGTACGCGTCATGAAATAGTAAAAGTGAAATTTACTAAGTGTTTAGAGACCTTTAATTAAATTTCGGCGATGCTAGGGAAGTTGATCAGCTAAAATAAGACTTTCTACTGTGATACGATTTAAAAATTGTGAACAAGAAGGTGCAAATAAAATGTTTGACTAAAGTTAAACCCGAGTGTATGTTCATTCCATCCGTTACCACGCCCTGAGGGAAATAAGAGCCACATCGCTCAAACAAGAAGCTACCCGCAAATAAAAACAGCACCAAAATGGCTTGCCCAACGTGGAACACGAATTTAGGATGGAATGGAAATTACGGTAAATGAACTTACGCAAAATAACAAGTGATGCCATATCATCACGCCAAAAAGAAAGAAGACGCCATTAGACCATCGTTTGATATCGACATCAGAACACCGATGAACGGATAATCAACGATACATCAGAACACCGATGCACGGATAATCAACGCGGGAAAACACCGGAGATCATCTAGCGAAGCCAACTGCCCAGGAGACGTACATAACTGGACAAAGCAACGGAAAAAAAGTAGGACCAAAAATTTTTTATTTTTACATCCAGTTTATTTTTATTTTTATGTTACTGCGAAGCGGCAAAGTAGTGGGACTTTTAACCCTAAGTGAATTGAATAAAGAAACTAAAATGTCGCGAAAAGAGATAGAAACAGGTGTGGGGGAAGGGGCAGATAGGCCTAGTTATCAAATAGAACCAGAAAGTGAGGAACAGGTAGCAATAGGAGGAAGAGACCAAAGGTTATTAATGATCATGTTTGAAAGACTAGAACAAAGTTTAGGTCAGAAAATGGAACAGAATAAGGAAGAGATAGGTCCGAGTATAGGTCAGAAACTAGAACAGAATAAGGAAGAGATAGGTCAGAAAATGGAGGAAGTGAGAAAAGACATAGAACAGAAAATAGAATTAGGAAGACAGGAGTGTAAAGAAAATATGAAAGTAATGGAAACTAATTTAAAATTGGTACATAAAAACTTAAATGAGACAAAGGAAGCCTTAGAAGCTAGGATAGAAATCATAGGAGATAGGATGGGAAAAATAGAATCAGAAATGAGACAAAATAAGATTGTATTAGAAGGAGAAATTGCTAGATGTAGAGATGAAATAACAGAATGTAATACAAGTGTAGACTGTAAGATTACAAATGTAAAAGCAGAAATAACTGAGGAATTAAGGAAAGAGATTGAGGTAGTAAAGAAAGGAATTATTAATGAAACTGTAGAACAAATTGTCATTCCTAAAATTAAGACTATGGCTGATGTGGTACATTCACAACAAGATGCTATGAATGATATGAAACAAAGTCACTTAGAAATAAAGAATGATTTAAAATCAATTTGTGAAGAAATGAAAAAAGGGAAAGAAAGTTTGGCTAATGTAAATGATGTTGTGAATGCACTACAAAGGCAAGATGATTTAGATGTAAGTAATGTACAAGATGAGAGTTATTTGAATAATGTACAAAATGTTGACTCACCATACAGAGAAAGAGGTTCACAACCAAACAATGACACAACACATAACACATGTTACACCAACAGCATATTACATGAAATCACACCACCTACATTTGACAAGGAGAAGGGAGACGATCCAAAACTCTTTGTTAAAGAGATGGAAGAGTATTTTAAAGTGAAAAGGATACCAAATGAGCTTAGGATGATGATAGTCAAGAAAAGCTTAAAAAACAAGGCATTAGAATGGCTCAGGTTAACCTCTTCAGGGATATGGACGTGAAATCACGTCCATTTAAAATGACGGACGAGCGATATGGACGTGTATACACGTCCTGTGCGTTTGTGCATTTAACCCTTATTTATCCACTATCTAACTCAACTTATTTTAATTTTCCCCCGTTATGAAACATTTAATTAAATTCTATATGCTTTACTGGCTTACCTTTATATGTTCCTTCTGCAGTGATATGCCTCAAAACAGGGATAAACACACAAGGGCACATCTCCACATTCGCCACAGATCATCCCAGTTTCCTTACGGATTCCCTTCTTGCGGCACACGAAACACCTTCGAGATGGGCGGGACTTCTTTGCTGTTGACGGTATCCTTTTAGGATAATGTTTTCCTTGAAGTCTGAGGGGTGCAGGGGTTTTGGATTTTCTTCCCCCAGTATGAAGAGGCCTCTCAACCTGGTATTGTTCAATTAGGCTGCGAGCTATTGATAGTCGAAAGTCCAGGTAGGTCATTGTCTTGTGTGGGTTTAGAGCTCTCCAAATTACCAAACAATTGTATATGGTTATATCCAGCTGGTGCAAAAATACCTTTTTATACCATTTCACTGTTTTTCGTAAAGAGGGATATGCTTGCAATACCTGATCTACTAGATCGAATAACGTCAGGCTTGAAAATGCACATTTTGGTATGGGCATCTGTTTTTCCAGTGTCAATCATCAAAATCTTAAAGCTGCAATTGGATAATGCCGTAACTACCCTCCTGTCCTGCCAGGCAAGGTAGGTCAAAGGTGGGAGCTGACGCACCTCCATTTCCCCTCTCCTTAGAGCCTTTGTATTCACATCTTTTGGCAAACCAATACGATTTGAACGTACTGTTCCAATTGCATTAGTCTTTCTTTTGTGTAAGGCCATGAATAATTTAGGAGAGCTGTACCAGTTATCTAAGTACACAGTCCTACCCTGATCAAGCACAGGTTCCATTAGGTGCATTACTATGGAGCCAGATAAGCCCAAATCTTTGTCTCCAGTATTGTCAGTCCCTTGACCAGTGTAAATGCAGCTATTGTAAAGATATCCCGTTTTACTTTCACAAACATCAAAACTCTTTATGCCAAATCTAGCCCTTTTTGTTTTGATGTATTGCTTCCAACCTAAGCGGCCCTTCCAAAGCATTAGGCTTTCATCAACAGTGACCTTTTCACCAGGCACATAATTTTCTTTAAATTTTGAAATAATATAATCGAAAACAGGCCTAATTTTGTGGAGTTTGTCATTTACATTCTCTGTGCAGTTGAAATGAAGGAACTGCAAAATTGACGTAAATCTGTTATTTGACATGCATTTTCCAAAAAAAGGAGTAGCTAGCATGTCATCTGTGGACCAATACATGGACCAATGCAGGTTTACGAATAACACCCATAAGTATAATTAGACCAATTAGCCTGTAAATCTCATTGAGTGTTACTTCTGTCCACCTTTGAATTCTGCTCTTAGGCCCTAATTTACCTTTAGAGAGCAGGTCTTCCTTCACCTTACTCGCATATACATTTGTTTCTGAAACAATGAGAGACACTAAGTCGGTAGTAAAAAATTTTGTAAAAATGTCAATTGGTTGGCTGTCAGAAGTCAGCTGAGCCTGGGATTGAACACCAGACCCTGTGCTCGTGAAGATGTGCCTGTTTGTATTGGAATTGTTTTCAGCACTCCACAATGCTGACTCTTCACGAACACCTGAAGGAAGTTGGTCACGTTCTTCCTCACTGCTACTTGTACCTATATCCTCCACACCCCCCTCAAATTCGGAAAATTCGCCATCGATATCCAAATCGCTGTCACACAGCAAGAAGTCCTCCACATTATCGTGTGTAATTTCAGAAGCCCTTACACTTCCACCACTCGCTAACCTTTGTGCAACACTGCTTGTTGATGCCATGTTTTAGCTCTGACATGTAACACTCAATAGCTTCTCACTTCAGCTACAAGCAGGAAAGTATACGTATGCATTTCAAGAAAGAAACAAACGGAGCCTGTAAGCTATATCCAAGTTACGAAACACGTGTAAGGAAAAATTGCAAACCTGCTTTATTCTGATGACTCACAGACCACGCATACACTAGTGCTTTATTTCACACTACGCTTTGTTTTGCTGATGCAAGGGCCACACATACAATGGGTCGACTACTGTTTCTTTCACAGAACTTATATTAGGCGCGTTCGACAAAGCAAAGTTAACTTTTTACCACAGTGAAACAAATAGTGCCATTTCAACGATTTGTAAATGCAACTCAACATTGCTGATGATGTACATGTCTACTGCATATAATGAGTTTTATACCAGTTTTTGTTTCATTAAAATAACTTAAAATTTACGCAAAATACAGCTGTGTATTTAGGAAGCACTTTTAGCGCATTTAACAATTTAAATGCCCTGCGCTGGATATTGGGTATCCGTTCTCGGCCTGCAGAGCTTTTAAATGGCTGTCGCTCAAGAGGTTAATACTAGCTGGTCATGAGTCGTATAGCTCATTCAGAAATTTATTCCTGTCAAGGTATTGGGGCCCAGCTAAGCAAAACCAAACTAGGGTGGAGCTAGCGACAGGTAGATATGATCCAACCAAAGGGTTATCGCTAGTCGATTATTTTATGAAAGTAGCCAACAAAGGAAAGCTGTTAGACCCTAACCTGTCAGAAGCAGAGCTAATTACCATTATAACAAGACATTTCCCAGACACGGTGAGAACAGGGTTAATTGTTGCAAGGCCAGTAGATTTTGCAGACATGATAGAATTGCTGACAGCCTTCGAAACACAAAATGGTCGGCCTAATGAGCATAGACATAGGAACGGTCACCCAAACTCACCCATCTTAAACCGGAGCACGGCTACGAACAACCAGAATGAGGGAGAAGATAGAAATATTAGGAGCACCCATGAAAGAGGGAGAGGGGTACACCATTTCCCACAACCACATAATCATGGCGAAAGGATGGAGAACACAAGACAGCGGTACCAGGACACAATACCGAGGGGTGAATCGAGATACAGAACATATACATATGATCGTGGAAGACCAGGAGACCGTACTCATCAAGTGAACCACATACGATTCTGTAGGGAATACTTCAACAACCAAAGACCGTCATACAACAGAGGTTCACGCCAAAGGGGCAGAAACCAATGGTACACTGGCAACATAAGACAGCAGGAAGTAGATGAAAATGTGCCAAATAGGGCAGATGCTGCACAGAATACAGAAACAACCACCACCACCACCAACACTCAGGGAAATTACAACAACTAAGTTCGTCCCAACCGAGTGGATGACAAACAACAAAATCTCAGCAACTTACAATTGACATCGACACCATGATGGCTACACGAAGGGAAAGATGGAACTACTGTACACTGGACCACTGGTCATAATAAAACAGCTGGGTGACCACACGTATGAACTACAGAATACAAATGGCAAGTTGGTAGGAAGATACCATAAAAATAAATTAAAACCATACAAAGAAAGGACCAAATAGTCTTTGCCAACAAATATGTAAGGCAGGAATAGTAAAGATGATGGAAAATAACAATTTTTAATGGGTTACTTATAGAAAATTATGTTCACATTGGAAAATACAACAAAAAAGAAAATCAACATAGTCATTGGCTATATTGACCACAAAGAGCATTGTCAACAAAGACAGATGAGGACACTGATTGTCATTAAAGAGATGAATTATAGCGATGGAAAATAATGTGTTTTTGACATAAGGATGTCGGGGACAAAAATAAAAAGGAATCAATTGTGATGACAAAGATAAAATATTTTGACACAAAGATGTCGAGGGTGAATTGAGAAGAAAAATAATACAATTGCAGAATAATTATAAGTATAGAAGTTTTCTCTTATAGAGATAAGAGACAAAGAGGTGACAATTAGTGAGGTAAGAAAAACCATAATCAGAAAAGCAATGCCCATGAATTAAAATGGATATAGCCAATGCTAAGCTTGAAGAAATGTTGAACCAAACAACAAGGAATAAGAACCCAATTAAAAAAAAATGGTGCCATTAGTAACATCAGAGTATAAGAACCGACTCAACGACCTGCCTATACATAATAAGCTTACAAGACAAAGAAGGCAAAGAACTGAATAAAATATTGCCATAAATATGATCATAATCATTAGCTCAAAATTTGTATCCTGTTTTTCTCTCCTCATAACAAGGAACATAAGTCAAAAGCCACATAATAAACCATGATACACTTAAATTATATTTGTGTCAATGTCAAATGTACAATAACTGAATGTGTTGTATAATAATTGAATATGTGTTGTATAATAACAGAACATATGTTGTATGATAACTGGATATGTTGTACAATAACTGAATATGTATTGTATAATAACTGGATATGTTGTATAATAACTGAATATGTGTTGTATAATAACTGAATGTGTTGTACAATAACTGAATATGTATTGTATAATAACTGGATATATTGTATAATAACTGAATGTGTTGTACAATAACTGAATATGTATTGTATAATAACTGAATATGTGGTGTATAATAATTGACATGTATTGTATAGTAACTGAATATGTGAAATTTACAAAGACATGCTGTGCCATGCCAAAACAAAAGACAAAGACAAACAGCGAAGAAGACTGTAAAGAAAAAAAAAAATATTGTACAAAGTGATTGCATCAGAGGAGTAGGGAGAAGTATTGCATTGTGTTTCAAGATTGTAAATATAGGTGACAACTTGAAAAACAAAACAAGGGGCATGTGAGACAGAATATTAGAAGACCCCAAAAGAAAATCGTTCATGTATATGTTTGTTAAAAGTGTAATTCGTTTTTTGATGTTGGTATGAGATAATTAAATGACGAAAACATGTTGATAAGGTTCATTGTTACGAACAAATAAGTTTGCACAAAGACGTCATAAATCTTTCCATATTTGATTTTAATATATGTGTATAAATATTAGAATTGTTTGTGTTCCATAATAAAAGTAGGGGAGGATAATTAGAGATTGCTTCCCTAACGAGAAAGAACTATTTGATGAATAGCGCGGATGAATATGAAAAAGGCAGTGTCGCGTCAAAACGACGCCAAAAAGCTGGACACTAGCGTCTCCGTATTCGGCATGGATGGACGCATTCTTATGTGTACGTGTCATGAAATAGTAAAAGTGAAATTTACTAAGTGTTTAGAGACCTTTAATTAAATTTCGGCGATGCTAGGGAAGTTGATCAGCTAAAATAAGACTTTCTACTGTGATACGATTTAAAAATTGTGAACAAGAAGGTGCAAATAAAATGTTTGACTAAAGTTAAACCTGAGTGTATGTTCATTCCATCCGTTACCACGCCCTGAGGGAAATAAGAGCCACATCGCTCAAACAAGAAGCTACCCGCAAATAAAAACAGCACCAAAATAAATTTTTAAAGGACGCGTAACATTGATATCCTGCACCTGTAGCTCTAAGCCACTGTAAGCTATTACCTATTAATGATTTCACTGGTCTACAAAAATTAACTTTTTCTCTTTCACAAGAATTAAAATAACAGATTCTAAAAGTATTTTTCGTGCTGAATTCAAATATAATTACAGTTTGTCCGCATCGGGCAGGAGTTTTGTGTGATATTCATTTGAATTTTTATAATATTCTAAAAAATCCGTAACTAGCTATCTAACTCAAAATTATAACTACTGATTCTGACTTACCTAGAAAGTGGTAGATAGTGATTTTCGGGTATATTTTGCAACTGGAACGTCTCTCATTTTAGTCCAACAGTAGTCAGCCAGCATATTGGAATTCCACTTGCCTTGGTACCTCTTCTCTATCGTAGAAATTTGCTGATGAAAACGCTCACCGTGTTCATCGCTGACAGCTCCAAGGTTTTCGGGGAAGAAGTCCAAGTGAGAGTCCAAGAAGTGAATTTTTAAAGACATGTTGCATCCCATAGCTTTATAAGAATGCAGAAGATCAGCCAATATGTCACGATAGTTTTCTGCTTTATGGTTTCCAAGAAAATTGCAACATAAACTTTTGAAAGACTGCCAGGCTGCTCTCTCCAGTGGATTTAACAGTTCCTCGAAATGTTCATCAGCCATTAATGATCGGATTTGTGGTCCTATAAAAACTCCTTCCTTCAAGTTAGCATCACTGACTTTGGGGAATTTCGATTTCAAGTACAAGAATCCATCAGAAAGTTTATCCATAGCTTTGACGAAATTTTTCATAACTCCTAACTTAATATGCAATGGAGGTAAAAATATTTTTTCAGGATTCACTAAATGGGACACAGGCCACATTTTTCTGGCCAGGGAGAAGAGATTCACGTTTTGGCCATGACTTTCTAACGTAGTGAGACTTCTTATCTCTGCTGTCCCACTCGCACAAAAAACAGCAAAATTTGGTGAACCCAAGTTGCAAACCAAGCAATAAAGCAATGACCTTTAAATCACCACAGATATTCCATTCATATTTTCCATATTGTATTTTCTCTAAAATTAGTTTCATATTTTGATATGTCTCTTTCATAGCGGCATGCACTACTGGTATTGATGGAAGTTCATTACCAATATGTAGCAGCACAGCCTTCAAACTTACTTTAGAGGAGTCTATGAACAATCGCCACTCATCTGGTCGGTGTTGATGCCCAAGAGTTTCCATAAGTGAACAAATATTATTACAAAACACAACACCATATTCTTCAGAGAAGTATTCTTTGAAAACACTATGGCGGCTACGATAACTACTCATTCTTACATCTTTTTGGAGTAAATTCCACCCTTTGAGCCTGGAAGTTAAAACTTCGGCTTGCAGTTTAGACAGATTATCAGGTCATTAAGGTCTTGCTGATTGGGAAAGTATGGTTCTGATGAACAGCTACTGGCTTCATATGTAAGATCATTTTTATTTTCATCTGAATCATTTTGAGTTTCAGTTAGGTCAGAATCAGAGTTATCACTTAAGGTTGTATCTACATATACTGGTACGGGGAACTCTTCACTGTGTAAGACATGTCTCAATGCAGATTGCAAATTCGGATACTTAACTGTATATTTTGTTTTAGATGTGATTCCTTTAATATTTGTCAAACAAATATAACAGTCAGTTGAATGATCCTTTGGTTCCCTCCAAATCATGGGAATTGCAAATGGCATATGATGTGTACCATTTTTCCACCCAGTCAGCAGTCTAACACACGAAACACAGCATGTATTTGGGGCCCAGCTCTTATGAAAATCACCAACTTGACAGCCAAAGTAAAGATGATAACACTTCTTTACAAGTGGGGTCATATTTCGCCTCTGAGACTTAAACACAGCATGTATTTGGGGCCCAGCTCTTATAAAAATCACCAACTTGACAGCCAAAGTAAAGATGATAACACTTCTTTACAAGTGGGGTCATATTTCGCCTCTGAGACTTGAAGGTCAGCTCACCACAAATATAGCAGAAATTATCTGAATGATTTACACACTTTCTTGGCATGATGAAAACATTAAGCACTGAAATACAACATGCACAACATACACAATACACTTCTAAACAGAAAGGAAGGAAATATTTCACTAGTGAACAATGTCACAGTCAGCTCAATACTGACACATCAAAATGCCAGACAGGTCTGAGCATGTCTAAACATGAATGAACCTGCACAGTCTTGTTTTGTGGTGCTTCAGCGTGATATTACAAATAATTTCAATAAATACGGCTTGAGTAAAATAGCTACATATGAGGTAAAGGTTCCTATGACAGGTCAAAGAAAACGCTAAAATCATATTTTGAAAAGTAGCTTTCACAGAAAAACTATGCCTGATGGGAAAATTCTGACTACATATCTGAATTCAGGATGAAAAAATGCACTAGATTCACTATTCAGATTTCTTGTGAAAAAAATCTTGTCGACCAGTGTTTTTTACGATCATCTTCCATTCATCAGGTATTTTTTTTTATTTTAAAATAAAGGTAAATTTCTTTTAGAAATTGCTTGGGATTGTCGGTTACTTTTTCATCAAAAATAGGTGGAGTAATTTCAGACAAGACATCCTTATTATAACCAATTTCGTAATTTTGTTGTGTATTTCCAGGAAGGAGCGAATGGTGTAGGTAAACTGGTACATCAGTGTTAGTGTCATATTGTGTGTGTTGATTATCTGTGTGTATATTAGCCCATACATCATAGATATGCATACAGTCTACATTTGTATCATGTTCAACATTTACATTATCATTGTTATTTTTACCTTATGCTTGAAATGGTACCACTATTTTATTTAAATTAGTTACGTTTTCTTTTTCTTTGTCTAAACATTTTTGTATAGATTTTATTTTATTATCTATTTGTGCTTTGTGGTCTCGTAATTCAAGCATGAGGTCTTTTTTACAGTTTACATTTTCAGTCTTTATACTTTCTACTTCTTGGCATACAACATCTCTAAGTTCTGCAATAGCTGCTGCTTGTACAGAAGTATATTGTGTTTGTTTGAGCTCTTGTGATTGGCCATCAACTGTGTTGCTTATTTCATTAATTATATCTTTTTGTTCTAGTTTAAAATTTTCTATACTTTGAGAATTTTGCCTAATTAGTTTAATTTGTTCATTAGTTATCTCAGATTTCATCACAGCCATTTCAGATTTCATCTCAGATTTCATCTGACTCAATTGACTAGTGAAATCAAATCTCATCTGATCTAACTGGCCATTTAAGTTACTCATTTGGTTAGCTAAATTATTAATTTGGTCGGCCATTTGAGATTTTAGTTGACTATTTGAATTATTAATTTGGTCAACCATTTCAGATTTAACTTGACTGTTTGAGTTATTAATTTTGTCAACCATTTCAGATTTAAGTTGACTATTTGAATTATTAATTTGATCAGCTAAATTATTAATTTGGTCGGTCATTTCAGATTTTAGTTTTAATTTGGTCAACCATTTGTTGGAACATTAATACCATGCTATTCATGTCTGTATTTTGCACACTGTTGCCTTCACCACTTGCCTGGTTGTGGTCGTCTTCCATCTTAAAAGATCTCGTAATTTTTCCACTACGTAAAAGCATGCATAAACACAATAGCAAGTATGCACTGACTTACATTCTGTATCTCTTTAAATATGTATATAACGATATCCTACTGGTTGGAATTTCCAGTCCTAGACGTCGCGTTATCGTGTAGTACTGCTTCCTTCCCAGGGCCTAATGCAATCCTCTTGTTTTTTCGAACCACAGTTGTTAAGTTCCAAAATATGTAGCGGGTGCCAATATCTTCCTTTGAATTCTTCCCTTTCGTGCCATACTCGTTGGGTGCCAGATATGCAGTGGACGCATTAATCCCTTCCTTCTTCACTCGGCTTGCCTAGTCGGCTCTATCCGATGAGACTTGCGGGTGCAGGGAAGTTGCTTGGAAATGGTACGACTTTCTCTCGTAGATCATTTTTATTCACCTCAATAATATTTTATTAATAATGCTTCTGTACAATAATTGGTATTCTTCAACTGAATTAGGTAGAAAAGCTCTCATTCTTTTATTACATATATTCTTTAACTATATTATAGTTATGTTCTGGCCTTATGAACTCTGAAAGGAATGCGTTCCCTGCACGTACACACACATACAGGTGAGGTGACGTAATGATATCCGAGTCGCCGACAGATAGAAACGCTGGGAAGATAACATGCAGCCCACCTTAATACACAATCGGCCGTGCCAATTCTGCACTGCACTAGTTCTGCATCTTGCTACGCAAGTAGGCTACGTGACTTTCTGCAGATTACTCACTCGCTGGGTAAGATGACAACTTTTCCCCTCTCTCCCCACACCTCACCCCACAGAGGTCACGAGCCCAGAACACATCTATAATTCTCCTTCACTATAATTTAATCCCTGTTGCTAACTCTTGTTATCCGTTGTTAGGTGAAAAATTTTTGTAACAGTCTGGGTTCATTATTTGTTTGAACCACAGAAGTTGTAATATCTGGACATCGCCATGCTGTTTATTCATAGCATACTTAAATATAAATGAGAGCTGTTTTACCTAACACATATATATATAATTTAACATTCATTCATAACAATTCTTAAGTTAGTATATAATAAAATTAAATATAACAGAAAATGGTGAATTCGAGGTGTGACCTAAAATTACTGCCACACAGTCCTCAAAGTAGCACACCGGGAAGGAACAAACAACCAATACTTCTTTTTGCAGTAGATCTAAAATGCAACAATCAGGGTAAATCTTACAGTAAATGTAACCCTTTATTCTACTGTGTAATTAAAGTAGAAGCATTTGGACAATCAAAATTACAGTCATACAGACAACTATTGTCAACTGAAATCCGTGTTAGGTGCCTAGAGTCTCAATTTCTGGATTTCAACAAAATCCACGCCACCAGAATGCATAAACTGCAAAGAGGAACACTCAGCTAACTATAGAGGCGATCTGTGCCACTGTATATCCCAAACTCAGGTTAATCGTTCACTGCAAAGTGTAGGAACTACAAAATTCTACTTCAGTAAACCGGCAATCAACAACAAAAGAGCAACAGCAACCAGCTAACACATCTAATCATCTACTTCACAACACAGCTTCACACAGCTTACAAACTAAGCTAATGCGCAGCGACACCCAAAACAAACAAATGAAGCAAATGATTCAGCAGATTAATTTTCCTCTTTTCTCTCTAGCTTATCAAACCAAGCTATTCCTAATTTAGTGTCTCTTTTATCTTCACAATTGTCAGTAGTTCAGCAATTTCTTCTTTTGGAGTTATCTTTACTTTCTTAAAATGGCAGCATGAAAAACATGGTTGATTCATGTGTTAATTTTAAACTGGAATGTTAATAGTCTTTGCTCTAAGAGAACCCCCTTTCTTGCTTTCTTATCAGGACATAACATCAATAACATAGTCTGTATCATGGAAACTTACATTTTAGCCAACGAAAAATTCAAAATATCTCAATATAAAATATATAGAAATGCTCAGATTGCTTGGGAGAAGTAGCAATAATAATGAAGCACAACATTAGTCATCATTCAATACTACTTCCTACTCCAACAGAATTTGAAATTACTGGTATCAGTAATTGCAGTGTCATGATAATGATTTTTTACTGTTATGTGCCTATAAGCCTCCATCTTTGTAATTAACGTAAACTATCTCTCTGCTCTTTCCAACTGCAGACTTGACTCCACTTTAGGCACACTTAGTTGCAAGCACACAGTTTGGGGTAGTAGAACCACACATTCAAATGGCCACCATGTTTATGGCAGTATTAACCCTGGAGCACTAACCCTATTCCTATAGTATATAAACCCTAAGCCTCGTATAATTTACTACTGTTTATTTCCATTACAAAATACGTTACTATTATCTCACAAATATTTATGCTGCCTCACAAAATATTATCTTGACTCATTTAAACTGTTATGAGACAAGAGAGACAGTTCTATCTCGCCTCACCTACAACAATTTGTGCAAAGATTTGCCCTATGTTCTTTGCCGTATGCACGGCAACATTCTTTGCAGTATGTTGTCATTCTTCTTTTTTTAGAAGGACAGACACGACAAATCGTTCTCTTGCAGTGGCCTGTGGTTCTTGCCTTTGGGAGGGTGACTGTTCTGGAAGAACATCCCATATCATTACCCGGAGGTGTGTTTGTAAATTGGGGAACTCCAGTCTCTTCACCAACCACGGCATAGCGAGTTCCTCAGACAAGCGTATTAGAAAGTCTTTCGTTGCCAATTTATGTCCCTTGACGCTGATTATTGTGACTGTGGATAACCCAGGCATTTACACAGCCAATATTCATCATGCCATAAAACACACACAGTGGCCATCGCCGCTTCTTTAGTCTGTCCAATAGGCGTCTGAACGAAGTGGATTATGTTTCTGCTTGGTGTACTGCATCTTGAACGACTAGCAGGCTTCGCAGACCAGCGATGTTTGTACTTCCCTTTCAGAATACTTTTTGGTAGCATCACAATACATAGATTTTCAGGTGGCAAAAAAATGTTGCCGTTCCCTTCACTTTCAGATGCGGAATTACTAGAATGTTCAGATTGTAACCTCCTACTTTTATGTCCACGTTGCCTAGTTAGAGGAGAATTTTCATCGCTGCTCATACACATATTAATATTTGGTCCTGCCATATCTTCACCATCTGTATCAGTCAGTATTACATCATCAGGCTCCACATTATCAAATTCTTCGTCAGAGCTAAAATCAATCTCGTAGCCACTATCTTCTTCAAGAAGCATTGCCATAACCTTTTCTCCAAAATTTGGGTCGTTTGCACGCAGAATACTCATCTGAAACGATAGAAAGCAACGATTCAACTGCTGTCCGGAATAGTTATTACACGTCCTGCTTTCCTGAATTCAGATTATAAAAATGAATATGCTTCCTTGTACTCACTTTGTGTAATTCTGGATAAGTGAACACTAATCTTCGTAAAATTTACGACAAAACACTTACTAACACTGTATTGTTGCGTCCGATTTCGACAATGCACACTCACTGACCAAGCTCTTCAAAAGCTAAGAAGCTACTGAAAAGGCAATAATTGTGGCGTGAAAACTATAGGAGTAAAAGCAGGATTGCTAATCGTGTGTCATGAAAATAATGAGGCTTAGCATTCTAGAGTTAATAAACATAATTTTCATGTTATTGCTCCAGATGAACCAACATATTATCCACATAATTCAAATATTGCTCCTGATATTGATACTGATATTCAACAAGTATATGCATCTACCTGCATATGTCACATCTCTAACAGCACTTGGTTCAGATCACTGCCCAGTTCTCATTGCATTTCAATTAAATGACAATCTCATAGCAAAAGCACTATGTCTGATTACTGGTTATGTCCATTGGGAAAAATTTCAATTGGCCTTGTACTCACCTTTGCAAACTGCATATTGTCTAGCAATGTTGACAAGGTTGTTGTAAACTTCACCAAGAAGTTTATACTTGCATGACTTGCTTTAAAAGGCTAAGCCCATGCTTATATGCACCGTCGTTTGTTCTGAAATTCATTCAAGAGGAACATTGTATTGATCATTAATGACAACAAGAAGGATTGCTGTGGTTAAGAAGAAAGTTTAACCATCTCATTTGCACACTTAACATGAACTAGTTGAGTTTCGATTTAATAAATATCAAACATAATTACCATTGCTTTCAATCAATGATAACTCACTCTGGCAAGCAACACAGAAGATTTTGCGAGAACCAAATGTAATTCCAGCGTTACACATTAATGGACAGTGTTACTGATGTCAGCTCTAAATGCAACATATTTGCTTAGCATTATGAATACATTTTCACTGTGAATGATAGTGCTAATGAACAGACCACAAATGAAATTGTAAATGAGCTTCATCAAATGAACAAACCGAACAATCCAAAGAAAATTTCTCCTAATTTTGTGCATGAGGCTATCTCCTTTATTACTAGCTACTTAAAAAGTCACCAGGATACAGCCATATTACAAATGTTGTGCTATAATGATAAGCAGAAAGTGTAGCCAGGATAGCATTTGAGGACAGATGCGCTGCACGCATGACGTGAACAACATTATGGGTGGAGGTATCGCATCAGTACAGTCACTGACCGCACACAACAACCATTGAGTTTATGTAAAGTTGCTACACTTCTGGATTCTTTTTTCAGTTATGTGCCAAACTAATGGTAAGCTATGCTGAAAGCACTGAAGGTGCAGTATTTGCTTTTGCCGTCATTTGTAGAAGAATTTGAACCAGAGCAGTTATCTACCAATGGTGAAAAACTTGCTTGCAAGGTATGTTAAGTGCATCTAAGGATGGAGATAAAAAAATAATTTCTATAGATCGAGAAAGCAAGATGAGCAATTATTCAGGCATAATTTAGAATGGAATTCAATAGGAAATAGTTTTGACAAAGAAGTAATGGAGGGATTAATGGAGAAAATTATGCTGTTGTTTTCTAGTACCTTGCATCTGGCAATGAAGCCATTAGCATTTGTGCTTTCCAATACTTTTGAACTGTAGTTTCTTCTGATCTTAATGCTTCACAGGTCTTCAAGTGCTCTTCGTTCATTTCTGCTGGATCGTTACACAGGACACATATTGGTGAAGCTGAGATACCTATTCTGTAAAGATGACTTGCTAAGCAGTCGTGATTTGTCAATAGTCGGAAGGCTGCAACCGCTGTTTTCCTTGGTCTCTGGGGGATTATATCTGGGTTGGAAAGTAGTGTAATCCATTTTTTATCTTTGGCATTTGTTTCTATTTCTTGTAGGTATGAATGAGAAAATTTTTTAATGATCAAGCGTTTTATTGAGGAATATGAGAAATTGAATTTAGACCTTTGTTTTATTGTTGTGCCTTTCTTTGCAAGTGAGTCTGCAGCTTCATTCCCCATGACTCCACAGTGTGCTGGAGTACATTGGAGATGAACAGTCTTATTAACTTTTTGGAGTTGTGTTAACATTTTGTAACATTCTCTAATTTTTGTTGACTTCTTTGTAGTATTTGAACATATTCCCTGAATTGCAGCTTTAGAATCTGAAAGAATTACTGCCTTCTTAAATTTATTTAAGGGAAGATTTAATAATTGGCGGAGAGCAATGTGTATAGCCTCTATTTCTCCATCATAATTTGTTGTGTCTCTGCCAACAGAATGATAAAAGGAAAAATGTGAACACATAACTCCAGCTCCAGTTAGGTTTTCTGTGGAGGATCCATCAGTATATATGTGCAGCCATTCTTCTGTGGGATACCTAGTATTGATTGTTTCCAGAGCTAGAAGTTTTTGTATTTCTTTTGGTGTGTCTGATTTACTTATTTCCTCTATTAATTCCAAACTGAAGGTAGGTTGCAATAATTCCAATGGATTTTCTCTTATAAGTAGATTTTCTCTGGTGTTAGCAATGTTCAATTTGGATTTAATCTGTGTTACCTTTTCTAGGAAACTACTATGAGTTTTAAGGATTGAAGGGGGGAGGTTCTCTTCTGTCCATTTAGAGTTTGGCAGCCGTAACATTTTCTCGTGTTGGAGCAATGCTTGTTCTTCTATTTTTGTTGTTATTGATGGGGTCCGTGTTAAGGCAAGCATGGCATCAATAGGTGTGGATTTAATTGCTCCAGTGATTAGGCAAAGAGCCTGATTTTGTATTTGTTCAAGTTTATTGATGTTAGCATTTGCTGCTGTTATTAAAGCTTCAGAACAGTACAAGAGGTTTGGTTTAACATACATTTTGTATGTTGTGTTAAGGACTCTCCTTGAGCAGCCCCATTTAGCACCAGCTAATCTTTTCAGGATTTGCAGTTTCTTTTCAACCTTTTCTGAGATGTTTGTTATGTTTTTTCCAACTTTGCTTTCTGTCGAAAGTGATGCCTAAGTATTTGGCATCAACTGCTTTGAGTGGTTTACCATTATAATTTATGTTAATATTAACTGGTTTGTATTTTAGTGTAAATAATTCATAATTTGTTTTTTCCACATTGATAGTCATGAGGTTTTTGGAGCTCCATTCATGTACTTTGTTTAGGGCTGTTTCTATTCTGTCTTTAATTAATTCAGGTTTTTTTGGAGAGCCTGAAGTCCAAATGACTACATCGTCAGCAAATAAAGCAATTTTGGTTTCTAAAGTTTTTATTATTGATGGAAGGTCATTTATATATATGTTAAAGAGTGTTGTGCTCAAAACAGCACCTTGTGGAAGTCCTCTGTGTGTTTGTTTATATTTGGAAATGTATGTATTATATTTTGTGGCACAAAATCTTTGTGAAATAAACTGAGTTATCCATTTAAGCATGTTACTCTTCACACCTATTGATTGCAACTTCTCAATTAATTTGTTTCTCCAGACTGAGTCATATGCTGATTTAAAATCAACGAATACTGCTGAGGTATCCTCCTTTCTATTGAAAGCTTCCTTGATGTCTTGGCTTAGTAGGAGTACATTTTCACTTGTACTATGATTCTGTCTGAAGCCGGTCTGTGAACTATTAAGTAAGTTGTAATATCCTAGGAACCAGTTAAGTCTAGATGCCACCATTCTTTCCATCACTTTTGCAATAACACTGGTCAAAGATATTGGTCTGAAACTATTAATATTGTTTGAAGGTTTGTTTTTCTTTAAAATCGGGATGATAATGGCTTTTTTCCAGTTGGAAGGTACAGTCATTCTCCAACACGTGTTATACAGTTTAAGTAGGATTTCTTTTCCTTTCCTGCCAAGGTGTTTAATAAACTCTGGGTGGATCTTGTCAGGTCCTGGAGATTTTTTGTTCTGTAATTGTTCTATTGCTAAATCCAGTTCTGTTTCGTTAAAATCCTGAATAAAAATATCATTTCGTATACCTTTTGGCTTATTAGTTTCTCTGATAGTTTTTTGGATAGCCTTATCTTGTTTTTTATATGCTTGGGGTATTCTTTGTGACTGAGCATAAAACTTGTTAAGGGATTCTGCTATTTCCCTATCTGTAGTTAAGTTTTTGTTATTATGTTTTAATGGTTCAGTTGTATTTTTTGATAATTTTGTTTTGTTAAGGAATTTGTATATTTCATTTCCATCTTTCCTATAGTCCATATGTTCTACAAAATTTGTGAAACTGGCCCTCTTTGCTGTAATTAATTCTTTCTTAAAAATGGCTGCTTTTCTTCTCCAGTTTTGTACATCTTCTGGACACTTGCTTCTTTCGGCTTTGACTCTTGCTATATTTCTTTCATGTTTTAACTTAGATAAAGATGGAGACCAAAAGTAGCTATATTTCTTTAACTTTCCTTTGGGGATATGTGTTTTGGCTGCTGTCAATAATATTTCGCAAATTTTTTTATTCATTTCACCTGTTCACTTAAACTCTGATTTTAACAGTATATTTACACTTCCCTTCTATCTCATTTTGGAAACTGGACCAATCTGCTTTTTTAAAATTCCAAGAAGTTTTAATTTTTGGTTTGTTATTTTTATTTATTAGACCTCTTATGGAGTTTATGGTGATTTTGTGGCCTGAACCTGGGTCTTCTATTATTACTCTTTTTGTATTTGCAATTATGTCAGATGACACCATCAGAAGATCAGGATTTGTACCCAAACCATTATAATGAAGGTAAGTGGGTGGATCATTTGGATTAAATATTAATTCCATTGTTGATGAGTTTAATAGGTCTTCTATGACTCTTCCTGCTGAATTTATATCTCTGTAGCCCCATCTAGGGGATTGTGCATTAAAATCACCTATTAAAATACCTTTGGGTTCTATGGGAATAGAATTTAGATCTAGTGTATTGTCTGGAGGATTGTAGATACTGTAAATCTAAATGTAAATGTGGTAGTTACTTTTCCATACTTCAATTTTAACTATTTCTGATTTATCTTGTTCTTCCATTGTTTTTTGGATTTGAATAGTAGCTTTCATATTTCTTTTAATTCCTGTAAGAATACCACTTGCTATTTGACGAGCTTTTGGAAGTATATGTGTAGTGTACTGATCCATTTCAAAGTATATTTCCTGTTCTTCTGATATATTGGCTTCTTGTACTGTGAAGACATCTATATCTTGATGTTTTAATATTTTCATTAGCTCTTGTTTTTTAGGCTGAGACATGCCTCCTGCATTCCATTGTAGAATTCTTAAAGTATTGGAATTGTTGTGATGAAATTTGCCTAAAGATGTCCCCACCCGGAGATCCGATTGGGAACAGTTTTAACTCCAGAATGTTTATCTTTAGGACTCATACTCATGTATGTGGCTTTCATGTAACTGTTTTCTTAACGGGCACCAGTTTTACAATGTGGCAGTTACATCACCCAACTTAAACCCCCATTTTGCAAAGGGGACCACACCTATCGTTGGTCAACGGGTCCATCGGACCTAGCCGGGAGGACTAAATAGGTGGTATTTAGATCCACCGACCTTCCCCTCATGTGCCTCTGAGGGACGCTGTTGTGCTGTGATAGGCCAGCACATATGTAAATGACATTTCCTCCATTTTAGATGAAACAGTTATACCGCTGCGATTTGGTCCCCAGAGCCTCATCTGTTAAAAGCAGGGTGCACCACGGGCAGGATGAGGATGGGAATTGGGTAGGAGAGGCTATAGGAGGCGCATCACTACCCCTTACACCCCTGGTGAAAATTATTTGTGCAGTCAAAAATGCAGGAAAGGAAGTGAAAGTAAGGGAAAAGGTTAGAAAGGCCCAGGAGGGGTGGTATGACAAGAAATGTGTAATAACAAGAAAGAAAATAGAGTGGGAACTAAAAAGATGGAGACAGGAAGGAGATCAGGAGTCAAAAGCAAATTTTTTGGTAGAGAGGTGGGGACGTAGGTGTTTATTAGAATTTAAGAGAGAGGATTGGGGACATAGTATTAGCAATAGACTAAGGGAAGCATTAAATATGCAGAACAGTCGGAAAATTTGAGAAATTGTAAGAACAATGTATAAAAGTAGGGCCTTCAGAAATAATATTGCAGTTCATACTTGGTGTGAGTATTTTAAGGAATTACTGGAGCAGGGATGAGGCTAGTGGAAGCTCTTGATATAGAAATTACTGACCAGGAAATATGGGAGATAGGAATTTGAAGAGTAATAAAGCATGTGTAATAGATGGGATACCAGGGGAATGGTGGAAGGTTTGGTGTGAGGATGTGAATACAAGAGAATTGTTGAAGAAAGTGTTAAATCATATTTTTTAGGGAGGAAAGGTGCCAGAAACATGGAGAACGAGTATTGTGATACCAGTCTACAAAGGGGCATATAGATAATCCTACTAGTTATTGAGGTGTAAGTCTACTAGCAATATTAGGAAAAATTTACATGGCGTTCTGGTAACAAGATTACAAGATTGGGCTGATAAGAGAATTAATTATCGGAATTCCAGGCAGATTTTTTAGGAAGGGTAGGAGGATGGTTGACAATGTATTTGTCATCAAGATAATAGTGGATATCTGACCAAAAAAAGGGGTAGAGTATATGTGGCTTTTGTGGACCTGGAGAAGGTATTTGATACAATACATAGAAAAACATTATGGTTGAAGCTTCAGTTGAATGGAGTGAGTTCCAAGATGATTCAAGTAATTCAAGAAATTTATACAGGGGTGAATAGAGTTTCAAAAGCTATTGAGAATAGTATGTCGTAGGGGTGTAAGTTGAGCCCCATACTATTTATAGAAGATATCCTGGAAGTAATTAGTAAAGAGAATGTATACTCAATCACAATAAATAATAGGGAAATCCCAGATCTACTATTTGTTGATGATTTGGTGGTGGGGTCTGTATCTACTGGGGGGATTATCAAGATGTCTTGGAGAGGTTTTGTAAAAGTTGAGGATTAAAGATAAATTATAAGATCATGATTTTCAAAAAGGGATTTAATTGAAAACAGCAGAAAAATGGAGCATGGAAGGGCAGGAAATAGCCATAGTGAGAAAAAATTGAGTGCTTGGGTGTTCAAGTGTAATGGAGGATGGCAGGACCAAAAGAAAGCAGTTTTAGTGAAGGGTAAAATTGCAATGAAGGGGATTAGAGTATGTGTCTTTAAAATACCAGGGATACAAATTAAATGGTTAGAAAGAGTGTATAAGACAATAGTGGAAGCCAAAATGTGTGGGATAGAGGTATGGGGATATGAAGAAGTGAGGCAAGGGGTGGACTTAATACTTAGAAGCTTTTGTCATTTAATTTTGGGTTTACCAGTTCCATCATCTTAGGGAGTAGCATTGTTAGAATTACATAGAACAGGAAGTAAAGGGCTAGTAATGCAAAGATTGATAAAGTTCTGGTATCGGTTAAGAATGTTGGAAGATCAGAATATAGTAAAACAATGTATGATTATGCAAGAAAAAAACATTGGTGCCTGATAGTTGGGCTTTATCTTTATGGAAGATTATAGAGAAAATAGGAATGGGGAATATATGGAGAGACAAATTTTAGAAGGAAAGTTTTGCAAAGAGATCAGACAGATAATTGTGGATATTAATATAGAAGAGATATTCAGTAGTATTAGAGAACCTTGGTAATGTACAGACAAATCAAAAACGATTGGGGCAGGGAAAAATATATTGGTGCATGTAATAAATTGGAAAGGGAAGGGTGGGCATGATTCAGGTCTGGGGAAATGAAACGGGGAATGGACCCATAGAAGTGCTCAGTATATGACGAAATGGAAAATGATCTACTTTTGGATTGTATAGGGATTATATTATTGGTGGGTAAATGGGTACCAGCTAGGTGGTTAAGCTTAGCAAGAGAAATAATAAAGATGATAATTAGGAAGTCCAACAGTACAGAGGAGATCAAGGAGTTAGGTGAATTGTTAGGAAGGACAAAAGCAAAATACAAGGGAGGCATTGTGAAAATTAAAAAATGGGATGCTGGAAAGGATGCCTATCAGGTAAATTTGGTATAGTTAATTAAAATAGAGGAGTATAAATAGGTGAACCTGGTGTGTAATATATTAATAATCATGATGTTTTATGTTTATTTACACCAGGTGTAACTCAATATGTATGAGAGGTAGAATTGGAACTGAAAAATCTACATCTTTCAAACATTGCCCACACACGGGTTGTGTGTTTAAAATCACGAACAGTAGGTTTGTTGGCACAAATAAATAATAATCAAGAATATGTAGTTTTGTGGATTATTTTTTGTGTGATGAACAAATACATTTTGCTTTGCTTTGTTTACATATAAAATATGTTATCAGAAGAATTAGGGAAATCAACGTAAATCTTCGTATGTACAAGAGTTCAAGAAGCTGAAATATTCAAAGTGCATCTATAGGGAAGTAAGAAGCACCATATACAAAAACATGTACATTCGAAACAATACAGGAACCATGCCAAATTATTACACTCTAATGAAATGCAGACTATTGCTAGTAATTCAGGTATGGATAGCACTTTCTTCCGAGGTATGTGCATTCCTCTAAAGAAAATTCAACATCCTTGTGTTCAAAAGTTTTTAGAGAAGATACTGGTAGAACAGTAACCCAAGTATTTACATTACGTAGAGGCTATTTAGTAAGATGTTATGAAGATGTCATACATGGCATTAGAAAAACACTAAGGGATGGAAAAGCGTGGGTGCCTATAGATGAAACAAAAGACATTTGCACCAGATCCATTGCTAATGTCATTTCAACCTGTAGGCAAAGGAAAACAATATCTTTTGACTTCAGAGGAGCTCGAGCAAGTCAATTGTGTAAATATAGTAAATTTGTATCTAAAATCTGTGAGAATATTTTGTAATTGATGATGCAGCTTATATGGTGAAAGCAGCAAAGGCAATTCAGGAATATTGTAAGATCATTCATCTAACTTGTTTAGCTCATGGGCTACATCGTGTAGCAGAAGAAGTGAGAAAAAGTTATGAAAAAGTAGATAACTATATATCTAAAGTAAAAAAAAAGTGTTTTTGAAAGCTCCCAGCTGGTTGAAGTCGTTCCATGACATGGCCCATAGACTTCTGTTACCACCAGAGTAACTTCTGTTACTCACTGGTTAGATGTAGTTGTGTACCATCCTCATCATTACCAACATGTCACCCATGTAATTATGGCACTAGATGCTAGTAAGGGTAGGGCAATTAAAGTAGTCCAAATGTTAATCTCTCCCCAGCTAAAGAAAGATCTTGAATTTATATGTCTAATTTTAATACCATTTCCAACACAGTTAAGAAATTGGAATCCCCTCATGTTTATGCCAGAAGTAACCAAATTAATTGAATTAGTACAGTCAAACACATACCAGAAGGACAGAAAGGATGAGTCAGAATAAAACCAAATAATTTTAAAGCATGATTCAGGAATTACGATGAGTATTTTCATATCAGGAATGTATGTCTGTAAACCTCTTATCGAGCTATAGGGAATTAGTTTTTGAAGCACTGGGTCAGGTTAGATAAAATTCTGCACAACAGATCACTAGGGGAGAGTGGGCGAATTCTGCGCACTTAGGTCGAGCAGCCATACTAACAGAAATTTAGTTAAGTAGCAGTTTTACCTGTAAGTTCATTAAATAAGCTCTCGAAAGAGCGCAATTCCAAAGGTGTCTTGCACTTTTAAAAGGGCGTTAGATATTGAAAACTGAAAGTATACAATGTGCAGAATTAACCTACCTGGATGGGTAACTGTGCACGCTGTATATGCTTGAAAGGAACTTGGATATATGTGGCTTAATTATCTTTAATGGTAAACTAAATGCTACAGAATACTTCATTAATTTCTAACTCCTTTCACAGACTCAAACCAGCTGTCCAGATGTTTCACTTAAGCTGCTTTTTAGTTTATTTTTGTTTTCTTAGGCAGAGATCACAGAAGTAACCTTCTGCTGAATCCCATCCGCTACATTCTTCGTGGGACCACCTGCCACACCCTACATATTTGTACCACATCTTATCACGTCCAAACTCATCACAAACAGAACACACATCACAATTTATTGGAGCGACATCATTTTCATCATCATCATCACACACAGTTGTTTTTCACTGAATTCATCGGCATCAGATTCGCTATCTGAGAAATCCAACTGTCGTTTACAGGACTTTCTCCTTGGCTTTTTCTCCACAATTTTGTTTTCTTTTTGAGTTTTCTCTTCCTTTCTTCTTTTGGTGGTCTTTCTTCTTTTTTCAGCTTCTTGATGTTTATCTTTCATTGGTGTCCCCACATAATATTTCTGATGATTGTTTCCTACATTTGGCTTTATTAGATTTTCTACTTGAAAATGAGTTTTGTTGGCAGGGGATGCATATCTGCTACTGTAACATGTTTTGAGTTTGCAGCCGACGACTCAAGTGCACTCTCAGGTGGAATGGCAGGAAAGCTAGTGGAGGTTCCTGCAACAGCCCTTGGAACATTATGTCAATCATCTTCTTTCTCAGTCTCCTTGCAGATCCAAATTGTCAGAGGAAGGATAGAAGTCCATTTCTGAGAACTTATCTGAGTTAAATGGTGAAATACCAGCAGTTGAGAAGCCAGATACTCCTTTTTCCAACATAGTAACTTTCGAGTAGGCTTTGTTGAATAGCTCAGCAAGTTCATACTGTGTTATTTTCATAGTAACCTGAGATGGAGAAATACTTTTTTTTAGAGAATGTGTGTGTGCGTGCGTGCACGCGTGCGTGTGTGTGCATGGAAATGTGGCTTCCATGACTGTCCAAGATAAGAAGAATGGAATCTGCTTTGGTTGGCTTTGTATTTCTTGCAAAATATTGCATCCAGTCTAAGGAAAGGTTTTCATTTATCCATCCATTTTTTGAGCATGCCTATACAGCTCCAACTAGACCACCGTGCTGTACAGAGGTATTTTTTAGAGGTGGCGCGTGACCTTGTCACTCGCGCATATCCAAGCATCACGCAAAGCGATGGTGGGGGTAAGTTTCCACCAGCAGCCTGAGGGCTAGTGGGCTAGAAGTCGAAGAGATACTAACCAGACACCCCTTTTATCTTGCAATAGACAAGTGGACTCGACCATGAACTACTGCGCAACATTACGACACACGCCACCTCTAAAAAATACCTCTGTAGATGCGGAGACATTCTCAATCGAGGAAAGATGAACATGGGAGGAACGAAGTTCCCTACAGCATTTACGGCACAAACAACAGTTACATTCTTTCCACTTTCTCCTGATGTTACACAGCGAACTTGTTTCTACCATTTTGGTGCAATAATGTGCACAGGTTTTTGAACATTGGAGATTCCGGTTTCATCTACGTTGTAGATTCTGTGTGCTGGAAAGTGGTGTTCTTCCATCAATTTCTCCAAATTATTAAAGAATCTGTTTACAGATTCTTATGCTAGTTGTCTCTGGGGTTCTCAGACTAATGCGCAGATTTCGTTTCAGAAAGACTCAACCAATCTTTACCAGCAGGTTGGGAAACTCTACAGAAGTTGTGTGGAATGTTATTGGCTTCTGCATATTCAAATGCAATTTTACAAACTTCCAAAGGAGTAAGCCCATAAAACAAATTGGCTACTTTCAATATGTATTTAGCCAATTCTGCTTCTTGTTGGAATGTGAAGGTCGGTTTTCAGCCTAGAATAGCTCTTCCCATGTTTCTAGTCTTCATTCATAAGCGAATGGTAGATTCCGCGATGCCAAACTCCCTGCCGGCTGTCCTTACTGACATCCCAGATTCTACTGCATGCACAGCGTTTTGTAATTGATCTTTCATATAACTGCCCCTTGTCGTTAAACGAACTCACTTCTTTGGCATTTGAAACAATGAAGGTCAAGTTAATTCTGCTGGGGCACACAAATGCTACTAGTATTTAAATACACGAGGGACAATTCTGTGCACCGCGCAAATTTGTCCGCCATAGGAAGTGAAGAATTACCCAACACGGCATACATTCTTTCAACTGCCGTGGATACTTCAAAACATGCTTATTTCAAGCAGTTTTGTAGACATATCGAGCATAAGAAATTCTGATTTAATAGCAACAGATGCATGAGAACAATTACATCATACCCATACCATGCTTACGTTGCTCTTTAATGCAAATCAGTAACAAGAAATATATGCCTGAAGTGTTGCAACTCACTGCCTGCAGATGAATGGCTGTAATGGCGTCTTCCTCAACACACTAGTTTATCAAGCTGTTGAGCAGATGGTGACACCGGACAGAACTAGGAATTCAGAGCAGAATCAGAGGAACATAACAGCGCAGAATTACCTTCCTGTGCAGAATTTGCCCACCTTCCCCTACTCATTTTTACTTAAAGACATGAGAGTTTAGAAATAGGAATAGCCACATATCTTTAATTTTACAAAACAATGTTTTAAATATTGATTTCATTTTATGACACTAGATCCATGATCATCCAATATGACATTACGTTGGGGGACATTAATAAAAAAAATCTGTGTTGCACTCACATTACTTTCTCTACTCTTGTACTAACCATTCTTACAATCTCTTATTCCTGTATCTTCTTTGTGTTAGTTGACATAAACATTTCTAGAAATCATCCCATTGCTTATTTCCTTGTAGGTGCAAGCGGAATATTATAATACAATGGGCTCTGAGCGATAGTAAAATCTTTTAAAGCTTTGAGATTCCGTTCTCTTTGCACGCTTAACGTATAAAAAATGAACAACAACGTTCCATTTCACGAAAGTTTTCCAAAACTGACACAAATAACAAGGAATATCTCCGGAATGGTTCACTCCACAAAAATTTTGTTTAGGCATAAATTGTGTGTTTTAGCGAGATCTACATTTTTTGTATAGTAAGATTTTGTCTATCTCTTACAGAAATGAGTTACTCAAAAATCATCTAGAGTAAACAGGACTACATAGGCTATATTCAGAAAATTCAAAATGTACATTTCATTTGTTACACATATATCTTAAACATATGACATTTTAATCAAAATCGTTACAGCCATTTTCAAGAAAATTAATATTTTCGAAAAATTTTCCATGTGAAGGGTAGTTTAGGGTGGGGCTATTTTCTTCAAAATCTCTGTTGAATCCTTGAAAGACTTAAATACCAACTTTGGTTTTTAGCTGACTTTTCGCTTTTGAGTTATGCTGTCCACAGACTCTCTCTCCACACCACACACACGCACGTGCGCGCACACACATACACACACACACACACACACACACACACACACAGTGTCCTAATGACCTAGCTGTTGACAGGCCCTTAAACCCTACTGACTCACAAACGCACAGACTGGCAGGCTGACTGACAGACACACACAAACGCACAGGGGCCCTAATGACCTAGCTGTCGATGGGCCCTTAAACCCTACTCACTCGCTCATTCATTCACAAATGCACAGGCTGACTGACACACACACACTGACTAACTGACTGACTGACTGACTGACTGACTGACTGACTGACTGACACACAAAATGCACAGACAGGCTGACTAACACACACACACACACACACACACACACACACACACACACACACGCACACACCCACGCACGCACGCACGCACGCACGCACGCACGCACGCACGCACGCGCGCACGCACGCACACACGCACACACACTCACACTCACACACACCGGTCTGGGTGGCTCAGTTGGTTAGACGCTGGCCTACGGATCCCAAGGTTGCGGGTTCAAACCCGGCCCAGGCCGATGGTTTTTAAGTGTGCTTAAAAACAACAGCTCCATGTCAGTAGATTTACTGGCATGTAAAAGAACTCCTGAGGGACAAAATTCCGGCACACCGGCGACGCTGATGTGATCCTGGCAATTGACAGCGTCGTTAAACAAGAAAATAATTTTAATAATAACACACACAGACACAAAAAAAATTCTAAAAATGCTTTTTTTGGGTTCGGGGGCCTCAAAACATATATTTCCTGTGAAATCTCAACATTGAATTTTTTGGTGGGATACAATACTTCCTCTACTGATCAGCAGAGCAAGTAAAAGTTACTAAATCCATGTGCTCTGAAGCATACCAAACCTTTTAACCAATCTGCAATAGCTGTTATTGTCAACAAGATAGGGAAACACTACCATTAATGGTCAAATTTCCTCCACTATTAAAAGGCTTCAAATATGTTAAATAAGGACGAAACAAGAATTGAACAAGTCATAATAAACTCACTCCTGTATATGCTGCCACTGTCTAACATTTAAATTAGAGATTGTAAAGAGCAAGCATGAGGGCATGTAATGTTTCGTTGCCATTTCTTCGTCCCTTATTAAAGTTATTGCTGTATTTGTTTATTACATATTATTATTATTATTATTATTATTATTATTATTATTATTATTATTATTATTATTATTATTATTATTATTATTATTATTATTATTATTATTATTATTATTGTCATTGTCATTGTTGTCATCATTATTATTATTGTTATTGTTATTATCATTATCATTATGATTATTATTACTATTATCATTATTATTACTACTACTATTGTCACAAGCGTTAGTCGCAACTGGGGGTCGTAGCTATGGAAGGGTACATTATTGGTAGAGTCAACAAGGCAGTTCATAGATTGTGCTGTTTAATGATTTATTGGGTTTATAGCCCATTCTTTGGTAATGCAAATATACAACACATGTTGCATACTATCTACAGGAGGTCTTGAGGAGACCTATCCATGTTGGTCAGGCCTTGAAGACGCCTGAGCATTCCAAGTTATAACTAAGTACAATAAAAATCATATTCTAAGTCCTTACCGTTGGAGATGGTGCGTGTCTGCTGAGGATGTCAGGATGAAGAAAGATCATGGCTTTCTCGTAGCAAAAGCTTCCATACCCTTGGGGGAACTCAGATGAATTCCCCAGATGAAAATCCCCCATCCGAATCCCCCAACATAAGTTTTATGTCGTCTTATATAGGTTATTATCACCTGATCAAGCTGGCGTCACATACCAAATAAGGTAAAGCTACGCCCGATGCCTAGTTTGAATCAACCAATCAGGAATGAGAATTCCAATGTTCTAGAATCTCCTGTGGTGACTTACATAAGTCAGGGTGCAGCTCAAATACCGTGCAAACTCACGTAGATTACTGGAAGCTGATGTCCTGGTAAATCCATTGAAGTTTTACAGGAAGTGATACCCCTGAATGTTCCGGTTGCTCCCTGCATGTGATTATGAGACATCAGCCGAGAATGAGAAATTATGTAAGTTAGAAAATATACGAGTTAATCTGAATTAAAGAAATAGTTTCTCATAATAAGATTCCGAAGAATAATATGTTTCTGTACATCCCTCAACAGTCCATGTGACACATCACCGACGCTGAAAAATTGCCGACCTCGGCGATGAAAACAGAAGAAAAAAAACACAGTGGCATGGAGTCAATACAGCACAAAAGGTGAACAACAATGCCAAGCCAAAAGTAACAATGGTTCTCATACAGAGATAAAAATCAATAGTTGTCAAACAGAATATTACAAAAAAAAATGATAGCACTTAAAAAGCAAACACGTGGGTGGGAATAAAGGAAAAGGACTAACGGGGGTAAATACGAGGAAAGAGAGAAAGGAAAGGGAAAAAGAAGGAACGCAGACACTCAGAAGTTCGGTCACACCGCACACATCTCTGGAAGTCCACTCATACCGAACGCCTCCCCCGAAGCACTAACATCGGAACGCAGCCATGACCATATCCGCACATAGGCAAAGTAACATCCGTTGAAGACGCTGCCATCCACTTTTGGGAAGTTTCCAGAACATCCGAAGAAATTTTACCGGACTGCATGAGATAAGGATTCTCGAAGCCAACGATATATTTGTCCATGTCCCTATCAATGCATCCGGTTGCCAAATATATGCCTCCAACCATAATTTCAGGGGCAAGAAGTCCTGAGGGATCAGTAAAAGGATGCAGCTTCAATATAGAGTCCCGTAGAAGCAGGTGTCACTTCCCAGGGTGCATTCACAGGAACGGTCAGTGTGGAGGGTGGTGAGGGCGTCCACCTAGGTACAATGCTCTCCAGAGAAATGACGGGCGATGTTTCCAATGGTGAAGGGAAAAAAGAATCAACAATAATTAAAAAAAAACAGTACATAATTACAGGGGTGAAGGAAAAAGAGGGGGAGAGAAAGAAGCGAGGAAAAGAAAAAACATGACGAGGGTGGTAGGTGACCAGAGGGGAGGGGGGGATAAGAACAGGTAGGTGCTATCGGACAAAAAAACAATTCAATCCAGAAAGAAGAAACTGAACAGTAAGAAAATGATAAACTAAGGAACACTAAGTCTTAAAGCGTACAGGGTACATACATAGGTACCAATACATATGGTATAACCAAAAACAAAAAGTGAATATAACATTAGTTTAAAAAAAAAAAGGTATACATAAAAATAGAAGCAAGATGGTATACAAGCTAATAACATACTAATGAAACTAGACATAAACTAGCCATATTAAATAGGTCAGTATGAGTATATTAATAACAAATAATATGTCAACTAAAGACATAGATATAAGAGTTGAATAATCTTGCGGACACCATTTGGGGTTGTAACATTCATCTAGGGAGGTATACGTCGAGAGATGGGGTTGAAATAACATCCTACCGCCAGTTGGACATCTGCAGGAATGGGGGGGATATGCATTCTTAACATAATATATCTAGGGGAAAATAAACAATCCACTACAGGCGCACTGTAATATTTACCAATGGCATCTTTTTTTTCATACCAAGCGAGTCTGTATTACGAAGTAAAACAGTATCTGTCGAAGGATGTAGGTGGCGGAAAATACAGGTTTTATAAAATTATTCATTCATCCCATGTGAGGGATTAGTTTGTATAGTGGGTGGGGTACCTCCAAACTGGTGGGTGGAAATGACATCCTGAAGACTAAACACTCTCTCACAGAAAGATATATTTACCATGCTTACATGATTAACCAATCGTGCCTTATATAAAAGCTGAATTATTGTATCATTAACTACATATAGATTCTCCACATGTGATTTATCTGTTAGTACAAACTGTGAACCATAAAATGGATCATCACCAATTAGGTGATCCTCATGAAATTCAAATAATGATGGATAAGATTCATGTATACTTTTAAAAGAAGTGGTCAGCCAATTACAGAGAGCCATGGTCGTAGAATTTGATTTGCAATAGTTAGTACGATGCGTCCAACATTGAGATGATAAGAAAAGTACAGGGATTGCTTGTTCAAATAACATCATGCATAAAAATCACCACCAGCTGTAACTTCAATAGAAGCTGATTCAAAAAAAATTTTCTCACGTAAGTTAATTTTCTCATCTGAGTGAGTTTTCTCACCTAATTTAAGATTAGCATTAAAGCTAAGGTTAGGAGTAGAAGTTTGGAGTGAAGTTAGGAGTGGTCATATCTAAAGTCAATCCGACACATACATTAGACATCACATATTATTTACACCTGACAGAAGAAGTTAAGAAAAGTGATACTCCAACTAGTGTTTTAAAATTATTGGCATTAGAGACAATCCATACTAGATTTCCAGAACACGAATGGCTCCATATTTATACTGATGGATCATTCATATCAAACCAAGATGGAGCAGGTGCTGGAGTCACATGTCACCTCTTTTCCTATTACAAATCTTTAAGTTATGGAACTACTAACTTTGATGGAGAAATTGAAGCAAATCGAATAGTCCTACAAAATCTTTTGTACAGAATTTCACATTTTCAGTAAGCAGTTATTCTCTCAGATTCCAGTGTGGCAATTATAGCAGTTACTTCGAAGTTGTCACCAAAAAACCAAACAATTATAGAATGTTGGAAAATCCTTACCCATCTAACAGCACTTCAAAAACACCTAGTCTTCCAATGGATACCAGCTCACTGTGGACTGAGTGGTAATGAGAAAGCTGATTTTCTTGCAAAAAAGGGTACCAGCTGTGTACAAAAATCTATAGTTAATCTACCATTTTATGCAGCTAAAAGATTAGTCAACTCTGAATTCAAAAAAATTATTGAAAAATATTACTATGAAAAATCAAAGAATAAAATATGTTAGCTAATGCTGGATTTCTGACAATGAAGTCATTAATCCTCTTGCTCTCCAATATTTTTCACTGATGATATTGAAGAGAGCAATAGCAGTAATAGTAACCGCTTTTTAGAGAGCACCATATTTTTATGTTTTGGCGGTCACATCGCTCTCTCACAACCCCGAGAATGTCTGGAGGACCACACCTGTCGTTGGTTTACAGGTCTCACCGACGTGACCAAGAGCATTATCAAAATAAATTCACCGACCATATCCTCTGATTACCAATCAGAGTAAGTATTACATGCCATGACAGGTCAGCATAAAAGATGGGAACTACCAAACATTCAAACAGTAATTCCTGAGTATCCTCAAAAAACAGCAGTTGCAACCTTCAGGTTGATTACAGGACATGATTGTCTGGCAAAACATTTAAACAGAATTGGGATATTCTTGACCACTTTGTCCTCTATGTGATCTGCAAGAGAAAATGGACCGAGACCACCTTCAAATATGGCCGGCCACTTCAAGTGCCCCATCCATCAGGGAAAAATATTGGAGAGCAAGAGGATTTATGACTGCATTGTCAGAAATTCAGCTAACAACAATAACAACAGTTAGGAGTGGTCAGTGTTAAGAAAGTATATAGAAATATGCTCACAAGGGGGGCCAACCCTGCTGGCAAAGAAAGAGAGAAAGAAAAATAATATACATATAATACGTATACTCTACATACAATGTATTCCAGCGTCCTGGGACAAAAACTCAAATATTGTGTGCACAATTTATAAGTTCCGTGGAGCGACCTGCGCTTCCCTAATCACAATCAACAGATTCTCAATGACCTCGGGGAACGAATATCTGGGTCGGTTAAAGCTTAAAATAAACGTTATGGAACAGTATTCCATGGGACCTCGCGATACTCCATAGGATAAAGCAATCTGTTCGTATCTAGAGAGTGATAATTCATAAAAATAATTGTAGTTGCTCAAAGAATCCTGCGATTAAGCGATGAAGAAATACAGAATGTACCTTCTCTGTATACCATTAATGAAATCCTCTACAAGGACCTCGCGGCAAACCTTATAGGGTTACCGTAAATATCACAACTATATTCTAATATCCTGACCAATCCTAACTATATCTTTCTGAAATATTTATTATACATAAGTAATCCAGAGATTTCTCTGTTATAATTGAAGTTAAAAGTAGCTGGGAGATTCCTCAGGTGGTTTGTTGGAAGAGCAAAAACAGGAAGCGGTCAGATAGACATTTCCTGTGGAATTCCTCTGGTTTGTCAGTGCAAGCAAGATAGAGGGTGCCTTAAAAAGAATCCCAGAGAATTCAATCATTAATAATTTTAAGCTGATTGTACTTCTGAAATGGGGTCCCCTGGAACAGGTGGCATACTTCTCGCGTGTGGTTAGAAGTAAGACACTTCCAGATGGTTGGTCTCCAACGGTGTTGACTTCTGGTCGTCAAATGGTGCGAAGCAACTCAAGTATCTGGCAACATAACTTAAGGCAGCGGTAAGTTACAGTACAGAGAAAATGCAGCTGTAAGATACTAAAGACTATGGTAAAATCGTGACATTTTTCCGAAGGCTAGCGCAGCTGGAATGTGATTGGTAATCAGCAATTCCGGACAACGGAATAATATAATTGCTAAGATAGTAATAAGAAATGAGGTCTATATACACCGCAACTGCGTGAGTGTTGAGGACTCAAGGGTCATATGGTCGGAAAGAGTTCACTTGTGGGGGGGGGGGATATAAGTTAAGACGGAGTACCTCCACAGATCAAAGAGAAAAATCATATGAATATAACATATCGCTAAAGCAAGAAAAGTGTAGATTAACCTCTTGAGCGACAGCCATTTAAAAGCTCTGCAGCCCGAGAACGGATACCCAATATCCAGCGCAGGGCATTTAAATTGTTAAATGCGCTAAAAGTGCTTCCTAAATACACAGCTGTATTTTGCGTAAATTTTAAGTTATTTTAATGAAACAAAAACTGGTATAAAACTCATTATATGCAGTAGACATGTACATCATCAGCAATGTTGAGTTGCATTTACAAATCGTTGAAATGGCACTATTTGTTTCACTGTGGTAAAAAGTTAACTTTGCTTTGTCGAACGCGCCTAATATAAGTTCTGTGAAAGAAACAGTAGTCGACCCATTGTATGTGTGGCCCTTGCATCAGCAAAACAAAGCGTAGTGTGAAATAAAGCACTAGTGTATGCGTGGTCTGTGAGTCATCAGAATAAAGCAGGTTTGCAATTTTTCCTTACACGTGTTTCGTAACTTGGATATAGCTTACAGGCTCCGTTTGTTTCTTTCTTGAAATGCATACGTATACTTTCCTGCTTGTAGCTGAAGTGAGAAGCTATTGAGTGTTACATGTCAGAGCTAAAACATGGCATCAACAAGCAGTGTTGCACAAAGGTTAGCGAGTGGTGGAAGTGTAAGGGCTTCTGAAATTACACACGATAATGTGGAGGACTTCTTGCTGTGTGACAGCGATTTGGATATCGATGGCGAATTTTCCGAATTTGAGGGGGGTGTGGAGGATATAGGTACAAGTAGCAGTGAGGAAGAACGTGACCAACTTCCTTCAGGTGTTCGTGAAGAGTCAGCATTGTGGAGTGCTGAAAACAATTCCAATACAAACAGGCACATCTTCACGAGCACAGGGTCTGGTGTTCAATCCCAGGCTCAGCTGACTTCTGACAGCCAACCAATTGACATTTTTACAAAATTTTTTACTACCGACTTAGTGTCTCTCATTGTTTCAGAAACAAATGTATATGCGAGTAAGGTGAAGGAAGACCTGCTCTCTAAAGGTAAATTAGGGCCTAAGAGCAGAATTCAAAGGTGGACAGAAGTAACACTCAATGAGATTTACAGGCTAATTGGTCTAATTATACTTATGGGTGTTATTCGTAAACCTGCATTGGTCCATGTATTGGTCCACAGATGACATGCTAGCTACTCCTTTTTTTGGAAAATGCATGTCAAATAACAGATTTACGTCAATTTTGCGGTTCCTTCATTTCACCTGCACAGAGAATGTAAATGACAAACTCCACAAAATTAGGCCTGTTTTCGATTATATTATTTCAAAATTTAAAGAAAATTATGTGCCTGGTGAAAAGGTCACTGTTGATGAAAGCCTAATGCTTTGGAAGGGCCGCTTAGGTTGGAAGCAATACATCAAAACAAAAAGGGCTAGATTTGGCATAAAGAGTTTTGATGTTTGTGAAAGTAAAACGGGATATCTTTACAATAGCTGCATTTACACTGGTCAAGGGACTGACAATACTGGAGACAAAGATTTGGGCTTATCTGGCTCCATAGTAATGCACCTAATGGAACCTGTGCTTGATCAGGGTAGGACTGTGTACTTAGATAACTGGTACAGCTCTCCTAAATTATTCATGGCCTTACACAAAAGAAAGACTAATGCAATTGGAACAGTACGTTCAAATCGTATTGGTTTGCCAAAAGATGTGAATACAAAGGCTCTAAGGAGAGGGGAAATGGAGGTGCGTCAGCTCCCACCTTTGACCTACCTTGCCTGGCAGGACAGGAGGGTAGTTACGGCATTATCCAATTGCAGCTCTAAGATTTTGATGATTGACACTGGAAAAACAGATGCCCATACCAAAATGTGCATTTTCAAGCCTGACGTTATCCAGGAATACAATATGCACATGGGCGGTGTCGATCTAGTAGATCAGGTATTGCAAGCATATCCCTCTTTACGAAAAACAGTGAAATGGTATAAAAAAGGTATTTTTGCACCAGCTGGATATAACCATATACAATTGTTTGGTAATTTGGAGAGCTCTAAACCCCCACAAGACAATGACCTACCTGGACTTTCGACTATCAATAGCTCGCAGCCTAATTGAACAATACCAGGTTGAGAGGCCTCTTCATACTGGGGGTAGAAAATCCAGAATCCCTGCACCCCTCAGACTTCAAGGAAAACATTATCCTAAAAGGATACCGTCAACAGCAAAGAAGTCCCGCCCATCTCGAAGGTGTTTCGTGTGCCACAAGAAGGGAATCCGTAAGGAAACTGGGATGATCTGTGGTGAATGTGGAGATGTGCCCTTGTGTGTTTATCCCTGTTTTGAGGCATATCACTGCAGAAGGAACATATAAAGCTAAGCCAGTAAAGCATATAGAATTTAATTAAATGTTTCATAACGGGGGAAAATTAAAATAAGTTGAGTTAGATAAAGGATAAATAAGGGTTAAATGCACAAACGCACAGGACGTGTATACACGTCCATATCGCTCGTCCGTCATTTTAAATGGATGTGATTTCACGTCCATATCCCTGAAGAGGTTAATATATATGGCATAGTTAAGAGAACAGTAAAGAAAGAAAGATAGATTGGATTAACATGATTATAAGTAAAGCATCCATAGGTGTGGGAGGGGTCAAAATACCGTCGTATTAAAAAAGAATGACAAAGTAGTATTAATATAAATATTACATACTTTGTAAGCAAGAAAATACATAGTCAGTAGAATAGATTTCAATATGGTACTGTTTTCAAGAAAACAGGACGTGGTTAATTGCAAAGGAAAAAGAAAACCCAACGTCCAGTGCAAAGTATAAACAAGAGACGAATAACGTAGGTACATTAAGGAAATATTACCAAATGAAAACGCTGAATAAAAGACAAGTGTAATAACTTTAATTATAGGGGCATGCATAAGTATAAGCGGTATATAAATGTTGTTGTTGTTAGCTAATGCTGGATTTCTGACAATGAAGTCATTAATTCTCTTGCTCTCCAATATTTTTCACTGATGATATTGAAGAGAGCAATAGCAGTAATAGTAACCGCTTTTTAGAGAGCACCATATTTTTATGTTTTGGCGGTCACATCGCTCTCTCACAACCCCCAGAATGTCTGGAGGACCACACCTGTCATTGGTTTACGGGTCTCACCGACCTGACTGGGAGAATTATCAAAATAAATTCACCGACCATATCCTCTGATCACCAATCAGAGGACATATTACATGCCATGACAGGTCAGCATGTTAGGGGTGAAGATTTTATAGAGAAATGGAGAGGTTGGAAAAATAAAGACTCCCTAGCCCTCGGGAACCCTAATAGAATCGGGGTCAGAAGAGAACAAGAGATGATCAAGGTAAGGTCAGATAGAAAAGTTACAGTGAGGAGCAAAACACCAGTAAGTGGAAGTAATGTTCTGCTCAGCTTGGGTACCTTGTGGTCGCTATTCACATATCCCCTAGACGGAGACCCCTGAGTCAACAGTGTGAATGTACTATGTAGTATTTCTATTTCAAACATACACAACATAGTATGACTTATTTGAAAAGTGGGGATAAAATAGTTTTTTTTTTTTTTTTTTTTTTTTTTTTTTTTGTGTGTGTAAAATCGCACTCCTTGGTGCGAAAATGGTTTATAGAAGAGTGAGTAGAGAAAGAGATGTACATATGTGAACTAAAAGTGAGTAGAGAACACAGTGTGAATGTAATATGTAACATTTCCATTTTAAGCACACAGAAAATTGTATTACTTGTATTATTTTAAAAGAGGGGATAAAATGGTTTTTTGTGTAAAATCACATTTTTTATGGAAAATTGTCTATTAACGAGTGAACAGAGAAAGAGATGTGAATGTGTTACCTGAATGTGAGTAGAGAAAACAGTGTGAATGTATATATGTAGGATTTCTATTTCACATATACAGAAAATTGTTTAATTTGCAGAAGAGGGAATAAATGCACGTTTTTTTTTATATAAAATCACATTTTTTCAGGCAAGACACCAATGTAAATAAAGTTAAGAAGCAAAACCTTGCCTGAACACAAAATTTGATCAAAATCTATAGAACCGTTTCCGAGAAACACATAGTATATCGAAAAATTACTCAGTATAAGAGGGAATAAAAAATGCCATGTGTTGTGTAAAATTACATTTTGTTTTTAAGGAAAGACATGTACATAGGTAAAGCAAAATCTGATATGTATATAACATTTTAACTAAAGTTTTAGAGCCATTTCTGAAATACTGGGAATATATATACACACACACACAAGAATTGCTTTGTAGAAGTGGGAATAAAAAATTTTATTTTTTTATGTAAAATTGCATTTTTTTGAGGAATTACACCTACAAGATAAATTTAAAAAGCAAAACTCTATCTGAATACAAAATTTTATCAAAATCAGAGTCGTCTTCAAGTTGTGTGGAATATATATTTATATACAAGAATTGCTCGTTTAAATATATAAAGATAACAAAATGAGCCCATCCTGTTGCTGGCATACCAGTATGCCAATATGAATTCCAAATTTTCAGTTTTATTCAATTAAATTTAGAAAAAGTTCTGTCACAATAAGCTTAGCTTGGGGCAATGAAATCAATCAATGAAATCTTTTAAATTTAATTTACACAAAAACAGTTGAATCTATTGAAATACGCCAAAGGAAAAAGTTGTCATTTATTCAATTTTCTATGAATATAGCCATAAGTCAAGAACCTTCAATAAATAATAATACAGCCAGGTGACGATAAAACTCTTTTATAAAAATAGTTTTTTCTAGAAAACTATAAACTTTTCAACATTTTGGTATTAGACTTTCTTGTTATTCACAACATGAGAAATTCGCTGTTAAAGTCCGGCAGATCATTTCACCTCCATCCTATATATAATTAAGCAATAATACAAGCCACATAGAGTGAAAAAAAATATGAAAATTGAAACTTATTTTGTGAATATATATTAAAAAGGAAAAAAAAAAGCGAAAAAACAGATTGTATAGTTGTTTAAAGCAGCACAGCTGTGCATGGCATATGTTCGGCTGAAGCAACTGCCGTAACGCAGAGCACAAACAAACACCATGCATCAGTCTTAGTTTATATAGGAGACCGCATACAGCCATCTCTGTCTCAGCTCACAACACCTCCAGTTTAAGCTGCACAACATAGATATTAAAAAAATTACATTTAAGGAACCTGCAAAAAATTAAGAGAACTGCTGCTGCAGCCTCTTACCATTGAGTGGTAACTCCTCTGGTAAAATAAGCAGAATCTAACACGAATGACACAGAAGCCTCCTCCAAACTCTAGAAACAACGCCGTAAAACATAATCTAGAGGTGGTGGTTACTTTATAGCACACTACCTGCATATCTGAACATCAGACTAATGCAAGATACCACTTGAACAACTAAGTGCACTGGCTATTGAGACAGCAGACTTTCACCATCTCTAATAAAAATAACACCTCTTCATGAAATATAAATGTGTTATGTTTTATAACGGAAGTAATCTAATGTATGGATGGTGGAGGAGAATTACAAGAAGGTTATATTGGTAATCGTTAAATGTCGCATTACTAAGTAAAAATGAATTTTTCACAACAGTGTATAATAAAGCACAGTACTGTGTAAAAGGTAAAAAAAATAAAATAAAATAAAGGAGATATGAAAACACTTAAATAGTTCTATTTTAGCAAAAAGCAAAAATCATATAAATATATCTGCTCAGATATGTTTCTATAGTGGCTTGAGCAGGAAGGTGGGTGGTCTTGAAAAGAAATGTAATTGTAGTATTCTAAAAAAATGGGATAACATTGTGATAGCGAAAATCAGAGAGGAATCATTCATGTTCTTTAGAAAGTCAATAGGGAGGAAGTAAGTACGTCCAGTGACAAGAATGTGTACTAGCTTCAATAATTGTATTACAGGTGTAACACTTTTCTGTAGGGAAGTATGGTCACATATTTGGTAGAAAATACTATATTTCTCCCATATGTTTACATCGCTTTAAACTTGACATGAAGACTATATGAGGTTGGTAGATAAAGGACTTCCGTTTCGAGTATAAGTTGTTATCGCAAGTGACTTCCTATGCTGGATATCACTGGAGTGTCCACGGTGGAAAGTACATCATTCCGGCAGATAATGTTACACTATATAGTATGCTTCGTATGAAGTTTAAATATTAGAAAAGTGTCAGTAATGGTATTGCCAAAATCGTTTCTTATCACAAAAACTTAAGAAAGGAAGTTATTGTTAAATTATCTGTATGTAATAATTGTGGATCCAGAAATAATTAGTCATTAGAGAATGAGCTCTAGAGGTGGATAATCACACTCAGCATCTGGCATCTAGGTAAGTTATAATATGTAATAAGCATGTATGAAAGATTAGGTGTACAAAAAGGTATTTAGTTGATGAGATAAAATTACAAGGTTTTGTGCTTGTGATATTTTTCCAAAAATCTTTGTGAAGTAGATTTCACGTGAAGAGTATTATGAATATTATTAACATTGTTAACATTATTGATGCCCCTACAAAATCTTTTGTACAGAATTTCACATTTTCAGCAAGCAGTTATTCTCTCAGATTCCAGGGCAGCAATTATAGCAATTACTTCCAAGTTGTCACCAAAAAACCAAACTATTATAGAATGTTGGAAGATGCTTAGCCATCTAACAGCACTTCAAAAACACCTAGTCTTCCAATGGATACCGGCTCACTGTGGACTGAGTGGTAATGAGAAAGCTGATTTTCTTGCAAAAAAGGGTACCAGCGGTGTACAAAAATCTATAGTTAATTTACCATTTTATGCAGCTAAAAGATTAGTCAACTCTGAATTCAAAAAAATTATTGCAAAATATTACTATGAAAAATCAAAGAATAAAAGATGGGAACTACCAAACATTCAAACAGTGATTCCTGAGTATCCTCGAAAAACAGCAGTTGCAACCTTCAGGTTGATTACAGGACATGATTGTCTGGCAAAACATTTAAACAGAATTGGGATATATTCTTCACCACTCTGTCCTCTATGTGATCTGCAAGAGGAAATGGACCGAGACCACCTTCAAATATGCCCAGCCACTTCTAGTGCCCCATCCATCAGTGAAAAATATTGAGGTAGAACTGGAATTTAAAAATTCAATGCCACATCTGGGATTTGAACCACAGACCTTCCGCTTTCCAGGCAGATGCTCTAACCATTGAGCTATTGTGCCAAACTGCCAGAATGACATTGAATTCTCCAACCAGTTCGTATTTCTCCTGGTAAACCACAAAGGCAGTCTCACATCAGAGACAAATTACCCCAATGGTGACTTACTGTTGTAAGTACTTTATATCCCAGGATTAAATAACCTTCAGATGGTAATTATTATTTATTTATGCCAACAAACTTACTGTTGGTGTTCTTAAACACACAAGCCGTGTGTGGGCAAAGTTTGAGAGGTAGAACTGGAACTTAAAAATTCAATGCCACAACTGGGATTTGAACCACACACCTTCCGCTTTCCAGGCGGATGCTCTAACCATTGAGCTATTGTGACAAACTGCCAGAATGTAAGTTTGTTTGTTTGCCAGTAAGTTTTTTGGCATAAATGAATAATAATGATTAATAGTTATTTTCTTCTCTTGTTTTATGACTATTATGTTGTTGTTTTCTAGTGCCTTGCATCTGGCAATGAAGCCATTAGCATTCGTGCTTTCCAATACTTTTGAACTGTAGTTTCTTCTGATCTTAATGCTTCACAGGTCTTCAAGTGGTCTTCGTTCATTTCTGCTGGATCGTTACACAGGACACATATTGGTGAAGCTGAGATACTTATTCTGTAGAGATGATTTGCTAAGCAGTCGTGATTTATCAATAGTCGGAAGGCTGCAACCGCTGTTTTCCTTGGTCTCGGGGGATTATATCTGGGTTGGAAAGTAGTGTAATCCATTTTTTATCTTTGGCATTTGTTTCTATTTCTTGTAGGTATGAATGAGAAAATTTTTTAATGATCAAGCGTTTTATTGAGGAATATGAGAAATTAGACTTTTGTTTTATTGTTGTGCCTTTCTTTGCAAGTGAGTCTGCAGCTTCGTTCCCCATGACTCCACAGTGTGCTGGAATCCATTGGAGATGAACTGTCTTATTAACTTTTTGGAGTTGTGTTAACATTTTGTAACATCCTCTAATTTTTGTTGACTTCTTTGTAGTATTTGAACATATTCCCTGAAATGCAGCTTTAGAATCCGAAAGAATTACTGCCTTGTTAAATTTATTTAAGGGAAGACTTAATAATTGTCGGAGAGCAATGTGTATAGCCTCTATTTCTCCGTCAAAATTTGTTGTGTCTCTGCCAACAGAATGATAAAAGGAAAAATGTGTACACGTAACTCCAACTCCAGTAAGGTTTTTCTTGGAGGATCCATCAGTATATATGTGCAGCCATTCTTCTGTGGTATACCTAGTATTGATTGTTTCCAGAGCTAGAAGTTTTTGTATTTCTTTTGGTGTGTCTGATTTACTTATTTCCTCTATTAATTCCAAATTGAAGGTAGGTTGCAATAATTCCAATGGATTTTCTCTTATTTTCTAGGAAACTACTATGAGTTTTAAGGATTGAAGGGGGGAGGTTCTCTTCTGTCCATTTAGAGTTTGGCAGTCGTAACATTTTCTCGTGTTGGAGCAATGCTTGTTCTTCTATTTTTGTTGTTATTGATGGGGTCCGTGTTAAGGCAAGCATGGCATCAATAGGTGTGGATTTAACTGCTCCAGTGATTAGGCAAAGAGCCTGATTTTGTATTTGTTCAAGTTTATTGATGTTAGCATTTGCTGCTATTAAAGCTTCAGAACAGTACAAGAGGTTTGGTTTAACATACATTTTGTATGTTGTGTTAAGGACTCTCCTTGAGCAGCCCCATTTAGCACCAGCTAACCTTTTCAGGATTTGCAGTTTCTTTTCAACCTTTTCTGAGATGTTTGTTATATGTTTTTTCCAACTTAGCTTTCTGTCGAAAGTGATGCCTAAGTATTTGGCATCATGAACTACTTTGAGTGGTTTACCATTATAATTTATGTTAATATTAACTGGTTTGTATTTTAGTGTAAATAATTCATAATTTGCTTTTTCCACATTGATAGTCATGAGGTTTTTGGAGCTCCATTCATATACTTTGTTTAGGGGTGTTTCTATTCTGTCTTTAATTAATTCAGGTTTTTTTGGAGAGCTTGAAGTCCAAATGACTACATTGTCAGCAAATAAAGCAATTTTGGTTTCTAAAGTTTTTATTATTGATGGAAGGTCATTTATATATATGTTAAAGAGTGTTCTGCTCAGAACAGTACCTTGTGGAAGTCCTCTGTGTGTTTGTTTATATTTGGAAATGTATGTATTATATTTTGTGGCACAAAATCTTTGTGAAATAAACTGAGTTATCCATTTAAGCATGTTACTCTTCACACCTATTGATTGCAACTTATCAATTAATTTGTTTCTCCAGACTGAGTCATATGCTGATTTAAAATCAACGAATACTGCTGAGGTATCTTCCTTTCTATTGAAAGCTTCCTTGATGTCTTGGCTTAGTAGGAGTACATTTTCACTTGTACTATGATTCTGTCTGAAGCCGGTCTGTGAACTATTAAGTAAGTTGTAATATCCTAGGAACCAGTTAAGTCTAGATGCCACCATTCTTTCCATCACTTTTGCAATAACACTGGTCAAAGATATTGGTCTGAAACTATTAATATTGTTTGAAGGTTTGTTTTTCTTTAAAATCGGGATGATAATGGCTATTTTCCAGTCGGAAGGTACAGTCATTCTCCAACACGTGTTATACAGTTTAAGTAGGATTTCTTTTCCTTTCCTGCCAAGGTGTTTAATAAACTCTGGGTGGATCTTGTCAGGTCCTGGAGATTTTTTGTTCTGTAATTGTTCTATTGCTAAATCCAGTTCTGTTTCGTTAAAATCCTGAATAAAAATATCATTTCGTATACCTTTTGGCTTATTAGTTTCTCTGATAGTTTTTTGGATAGCCTTATCTTGTTTTTTATACGCTTGGGGTATACTTTGTGACTGAGCATAAAACTTGTTAAGGGATTCTGCTATTTCCCTATCTGTAGTTAAGTTTTTGTTATTATGTTTTAATGGTTCAGTTGTATTTTTTGATAATTTTGTTTTATTAAGGAATTTGTATATTTTATTTCCATCTTTCCCATATATGTTCTACAAAATTTGTGAAACTGGCCCTCTTTGCTGTAATTAATTCTTTCTTAAAAATGGCTGCTTTTCTTCTCCAGTTTTGTACATCTTCTGGACACTTGCTTCTTTCGACTTTGACTCTTGCTATATTTCTTTCATGTTTTAACTTAGATAAAGATGGAGACCAAAAGTAGCTATATTTCTTTAACTTTCCTTTGGGGATATGTGTTTTGGCTGCTGTCAATAATATTTCACAAATTTTTTATTCATTTCATCTGTTGACTTGAACTCTGATTCTAACAGTATACTACACTTCCCTTCTATCTCATTTTGGAAACAGAACCAATCTGCTTTTTTAAAATTCCAAGAAGTTTTAATTTTTGGATTGTTACTTTTATTTATTAGACCTCTTATGAAGTTTACAGTGATTCCGTGGCCTGAACCTGGGTCTTGTATTATTTCTCTTTTTGTATTGTCAATTATGTCAGATGACACCATCAGAAGATCAGGATTTGTACCTGAACCATTATAATGAAGGTAAGTGGGTGGATCATTTGGATTAAATATTAATTCCATTGTTGATGAGTTTAATAGGTCTTCTATGACTCTTCCTGCTGAATTTATATCTCTGTAGCCCCACCTAGGGGAGTGTGCATTAAAATCACATATTAAAATACTTTTGGGTTCTATGGGAATAGAATTTAGATCTTGTGTATTGTCTGGAGGATTGTAGATACTGTAAATCTAAATGTAAATGTGGTAGTTACTTTTCCATACTTCAATTTTAACTATTTCTGTTTTATCTTGTTCTTCCATTGTTTTTTGGATTTGGATAGTAGCTATCATATTTCTTTTAATTCCTGTAAGAATACCATTTGCTATTTGACGAACCTTTGGAAGTATATGTGTAGTGTACTGATCCATTTCAAAGTATATTTCCTGTTCTTCTGATATATTGGCTTCTTGTACTGTGAAGACATCTATGTCTTGTTCTTTTAATATTTTCATTAGCTCTTGTTTTTTAGGCTGGGACATGCCTCCTGCATTCCATCGTAGAATTCTTAAAGTATTGGAATTGTTGTGATGAAATTTGCCTAAAGATGTCCCCACCCGGAGATCCAATTTGGGGGACAGTTTTAACTCCGGATTTATGACTATTATTATTATTATTATTATTATTATTATTATTATTATTATTATTATTATTATTATTATTATTATTATTATTATTATTATTATTATTATTATTATTATTATTATTACTACTACTACTACTGCGGTTGCGGCTGCGGCTGCCGCTGCCGCTCCTGGCCACTATTATTTTAATTAAATGGGGTATTATGAGTAATGCTTATATTAGAATGAAAGTTCGTTATTATTCATTCTTACTATACTTAACCTGTAAAGAGTACTTAGAGCTTAAATGAGTAACATAGATCTTAAATGAGTAACATAGATCTTAATGTGTTTTTGAAGTGTTTAGTATACCCAAAGAAAAAAAAATTCTTAGAAAGCTTTGTCATCACTTGTACTTCATAGTTGAAAGCATTTTTTCATATTTGAAAATTTTCTGATCGGTAATTATAGAACATGTACGCACCTTCAACCATTGCTTTTAAATGATTTTAAATCTCAATTATTTTCTTTTCTCTTTTTCTATTTTAACTTTCCGCTTTCGTTATTGCTTATAGTTGCTATAACAACACATACGTGTTTAAGGGAGCAGTGTGGTCTGTGGAGTGATTATAATTATAGATACTAATAATTACTTGTCAACCCTTTGCTAATTCAGAGTTCATAATGTATTTGTTTTGTATATATAGCATACACTTGTCATTATTATTATGCAGCATATAGTTGATACCATGGAAGACATACATTCAAGAGTATTCTTATCTTCTTTTATAGGGTGCATAATAAGGGTATAATCGTGAGACATGTACACTCGATTCCTTAATCTTACAACCTTTTGTCTGCTTAATTTTGTAATTCACCGGTGAGGTTTGTTCTATCACTATATAAGGTCCATGAAACCTATGTAACAACTTTGTTGAACGACCTTTCTTTCAGATGGGGGTGAATAGTTTCACTAATTGTCCTGGCCTATATTTAAATTCTCGCCGTTTCCTGTCAAAGATTCGCTTGTCTTTAATTTGACGACGTGTAATATTAGCTTTGGCTATCTCTCGAGCTTTAAGGATATGGGCTTGTGTCTCTTTAACAAAAAGATGTTCAGTCATATGCTTTAACTGAACTTCTTCCAGTAGTGTAGGATTACGCCCGTAGATTAGGAAGAAGATAGCAGGGTAAATACTGCTTCTTGCGATCATCATCCCAGCCATTAGCTGCAGCGACTGTCTCAAAATTATAAAGGTAGCTAGCCACGTCTTGTCCTGGTTTTGCTTAAAAAATGCCAGGATCTATGAATGGCCTAGCAAACGATCTGTGGAATGGGAAAGAAATTTGTAGCCATTCTGTTTGGAGGCAGAAGGCCCTGCCTGAGTGACTGGCGTTGTCATGGTAGTATCCTCAAGGGAAGAACTAGAAGTTGACCTTAATGGAGAAAGAGGAGATTGTGTACTAGGATTAATTGTAGTCAGATCTCCTACGCTGAGACTCCTTTGTTTGGGAACTGGGAAATAACAAATTGGTGGTTGATTACGAATTCTGTGACTGCTTCTCTGACATAGATTTGTACAACTTAGCTAGATCAGAAGGGATTACTTTGATATCTTTTACGGCAATAGTGTGGGTATTAACGTTTCCATCTAAGCTTTGTGATATTCCCTAATAAGTTCTCTAATTTCAGTGCTTACAGGACTGTTGCTCTGGAATTGTAAAAGTGGGTCCATATATTTCTTTTAAGAAAGGCGGGGATTATTACAAGCACCCAAATTAAAAACTTGTGTATCTGGTGATACGCAGCACCAGATAGCCAAGACAACCCAGCATAAGCGAAGCTAAGAAAATAAGACAAACAGTTATTGTATCCCATGTCATAATTTAGTTTAAGAAGTCACATTACCAAAGAACGGATAAGTTTGCAGTTTTGGGGTGGGATTCATAAAGATTACCAGACTTGAAACTGTATTTCTCACATAAGAGGTAAATTGTTCAAAATTTACTCAATTTCAGAGGATACAAGAATCATAACCATACTTTTAAAAAAAAAATTAGAAAGACCGGCGCCTTCCACCACTTGTCACAACCGAAAGGTCGCGACTGGGGGTTGTAGCTATGGAAGGGTACATTATTGGTAGAGTCAACAAGGCAGTTCATAGATTGTGCTGTTTAATGATTTATTGGGTTTATAGCCCATTCTTTGGTAATGCAAATATACAACACATGTTGCATACTATCTACAGGAGGTCTTGAAAAGACATCTCCGTGTTGGTCAGGCCTTGAAGAGGCCTGAGCATTCCAAGTTATAACTAAGTACAATAAAACTCATATTCTGAGTTCTTACCGTTGGAGATGGTGCGTGTCTGCTGAGGATGTCAGGACGAAGAAAGATCCTGGCTTTCTCGTAGCAAAAGTTTCCAGACCCTAGGGCGAATTCAAATGAATTCCCTAGATGAAAATCCCCGATCCGAATCTCCCGACATAAGTTTTATGTCGTCTTATATAGGTTATTATCACCTGATCAAGATGGCGTCACTTTACCAAATAAGGTAAAGCTACGCCCTAGTATTTTATTTATATTTATATTAATATGTTTAATTTTTTTGGGTTCTGATTTAAATTCTTTACTTTTTACTTAAAAGTTTTATTGCTTTTTTGTAGTACTACATAAATTCTGTGCTATATCTACCAACCACAACTATTTGGCATAAAACTATTGTAGACCTCTGTGCATTAAAATGTATGTTATATTGTACTGTTGTAATAAAGTTACATGATGTAAATAAATATATAAGTAGAACATAAATAGTATTGTCATGTCATATGTAAGTGCTTACTGTAACATTAAAATGTACTGCAGTGACTATACTGGCACTGCCTGGATTTGTTTTGTGTTCGCTGTTATCAAACAGGTTCATAGAGTGTGTGCCTCTTGCGACTGAAAGTCGATGTGCAATCCAATCTTTATGCACCCCAAATGCGCTCTCTAATGATAAATTTTCAAGTATATTCCTCATGCATTATAAAACTTACAGTAATAAGTGAATTTCATTCAATATGGGCCGTTCATTGGTCACGCAAATATTACTGAAGAAGTTGATGCTGCTGCTGATGCAGTAAGCTTTCAAAACCACATATGGACCAACTCTGATGTTGAATCATGGCTGCACATATACACTGATGGGTCTATGACAGTTTTGAAAGTGGTGCAGGAGCTGGCAGAACATGCACATTATTCTCATTCTACAACCATGTCTGAGCGTTTAGTACAAATTTCCACAGTGAAATAGAAGCAATAAGATATACTCTTGTATACTTAACGTTCAGAATTACGAATTTCTACAGCAGTAATACTGATTCCAAAGCAGCTATCCAAGCAATTCTCAACTCACAGTGGACACGAAAGAATGTCATAGATTTACCTCCCAGTTACAGAACTCCGGCAAAGAATTAGCTCTACAGTGGATCCCATCACATTGCGGGATAACGCGGAATGATGATCAACTAACAAAGAAGAGATCTCAAATTATGCAGGCCAAAGTGAAGAACATCTCATATCTCTCAATTAAACATCACATTAAAAACAAGATTAGAAACTGAGACATATCTAGAAAAGGAATTGCTCCAATCAATAAGAAGTGGAAGTCCCTGAACAATGGATCAACACGCATTACTGTGCTCCAAGAAGATCAGCCCTCTTCAGAATAACTACTGGCCACGACTGCCTGGCACATCATCTCCATAAAATTACAATCTCCACATTGTACTCTGTGTGACTCCAACGAAATCATGGACAGTATACATCTTAGGTTCTTACCTGCTGTTTCCTGTGAAGATGACATTATCTTAAAATACTGGAAGACCAGACTGCTAATTACATTATTGCCATATGCAGTGCATTAGATACCAACCAATATGAAGTGAGAATAAAATATTTTAGTTCAGTGTGTATAGTAAAACAAAAATACTGTGCCATATTTTTTACTATGATCTGCAGTGCCGATGAAGGGTTCTAGTGGCGGGCGGGCAGCTACTTGCCAGCAGAGTCAATTATTCACAGACCTTTAAATTCAATCACATAGGTTCATCATGCAAATGATAATTACAATAACCACATACCTTTGTCACAGGTGTGTTGGAAATGATGTCCCTGTGCCGCTATACATGTCACACCTTTTAAGAAAATTGGCATTCACTCGCATTAATTCATCTTCTGAAATTGTGGCAATTTATCTTTGTATATTGTCTTTCAGTTCTTCCAATGTATGGGGGTTGTTCCAATGCACTTTATTAAGTTCCCCCATAAATAAAAGTCACATACAGTAAGATCTGGGGATTGCACTAGTCATGTGCCTTTATGGATAACTCTTACCTTCAAACAGTTCAATTAATCACAGCTGTATGTGCTGTAGCTGAATCTTGTTGAAAATATGCCTGTTTACATTCAGTGTCACAATTCTTCCAGGAATGGCGTGATAATGTTCTCCCTGTATCTCTGCCCATTAACTGTTTCTTGAAAGAATATAAAACTAAGCCCTGGCACAACAGCCCATGAAGAGCCAAGCCTTTCCGCCCAGCTGCTGCGTCCCCCACCTCAGCCCACTACAGGCGTCATTGGTGGGGCGCAGTACTGGAGGGTGGTACGTGGTCAGCGTCCCGATCCCTCCCAGCCAGTTATGCAGTCTTCACGACCTGGGGCCGCTACTTTTCCATCAAGTAGCTCCTCTATTGGTCCCTCCGGGACTAACGAGGCTGAGTGCACCCTGTGCCAGAGCTCCCAGAGGGGATAAAATCCCCATGCTGGTATCAGGGATCAAACCTGGGTCCTCCACACCAGAGGCAAGCGCGCTACCAAGTGCACTATGGAGGCGGTCCTTGAAAGAATATAGGCCCTATAATTCTGTATGCATTCACAGCACACCAAACACCAACTTTTGGTATGCAATGACATTTGGTGTACAAGATCTGGTTTTTCTGCACTCCTGTATCTGTTGTGTTGATATGTGGCCATTTAAATAAAACCATGCTTCGTCAGTAAAGAAAATTAAATGTGGCTTAATTGTATGATCATTAACTTTATTTAATAGCCAATTGAAAAAATGTTGTTGTTGTTGTTGTTTTCTAGTGCCTTGCATCTGGCAATGAAGCCATTAGCATTCGTGCTTTCCAATACTTTTGAACTGTAGTTTCCTCTGATCTTAATGCTTCACAGGTCTTCAAGTGTTCTTCATTCATTTCTGCTGGATCGTTACACAGGACACATATTGGTGAGGCTGAGATACCTATTCTGTAGAGATGACTTGCTAAGCAGTCATGATTTGTCAATAGTCGGAACGCTGCAACAGCTGTTTTCCTTGGTCTCTGGGGGATTATATCTGGATTGGAAAGTAGTGTAATCCATTTTTTATCTTTGGCATTTGTTTCTATTTCTTGTAGGTATGAATGACAAAAATGTTTAATGATCAAGCGTTTTATTGAGGAATATGAGAAATTGAATTTAGACTTTTGTGTTATTGTTGTGGCTTTCTTTGCAAGTGAGTCTGCAGCTTCGTTCCCCATGACTCCACAGTGTGCTGGAATCCATTGGAGATGAACAGTCTTATTAACTTTTTGGAGTTGTGTTAACATTTTGTAGCATTCTCTAATTTTTGTTGACTTCTTTGTAGTATTTGAACATATTCCCTGAATTGCAGCTTTAGAATCCGAAAGAATTACTGCCTTGTTAAATTTATTTAAGGGAAGATTTAATAATTGTCGGAGAGCAATGTATATAGCCTCTATTTCTCCATCATAATTTGTTGTGTCTCTGCCAACAGAATGATAAAAGGAAAAATGTGAACATGTAACTCCAGCTCCAGTAAGGTTTTCCTTCGAGGATGTACTCCAACATTATTGCATGGTTGTAATTCCTGAATTCAGTTATCCTGCAGGGTTTTAATTTTAACAGTTCAGTGACTTTCCAAACCAAGAATTTTGAAACCCCCTATACCTGCACTAGCCTGCTTAGAGATTTTCTTGGATTTCATTGTAACTTTTGTCCTGTTTCCACAAGTTTACCCTCTGTACGAGCATGGTGCTTTTCTTTTGGTTTCTGATCAAGGACAGAACTCTGTTGTTTAAATCTGTTTAAGATTACAAACCATGCCTCTGTGAGGTGTATGGACATCAGGGAATCTGTCTCTAGATAGCCATGTCACTTGTCTGTAAGAGTTTGTTCCCACATACAAATCATACATAAAGTAAACTCACTTTTTGGCATTATTACAGCCCTAACACACTTTAACACTAGAACACGGGCACTTGCAATGCACCAATTGGCACAACTGGTAGGCAACAGGTGAAATAGGAAGGGGGAAAGAACTGGTATGCTGCCGGGAGGCACTGTACCTCGCTCCTGTAGATCAAGGTTGAAAATAAGGCAGTGTATAGTTTTGTGATGGCTGGTCCCTTAGCTCAGTCAGTAGTGCTTCTGCCTGCTGTGCAAGGCATCCCAGGTTTTATACCTGGCTTGAGGGTGAAATTTTTCTCCAGCCAAGATTATTCCCTGTTCTTTCCAGAGTCTGGAATTATGAATGAGAATAAATACCTGTGTGATCTATGTACAAATCCAAAGACTCAAAAACCCACTGTAGAAGTTAACACCATTGCCTATAGTCAATATGTTCCAAAGATGAAAGGCCTACGGTATGACCATTGAAATTAAAGGAACAGTAAGAATACATGATATTTAAAATTTCAGAAATACACATTTTAAACCACTTCTGAAACTGTATTTAACATTTTTATTAAAACTTTCAAGAAATCTTTTTAAAAATTACTATTTTAAAAATTGTATTCCAATAATAAATATGTTTCTATATTCTGTATATTCTATATTGTTCCTTATTTTATTTTTTAGTTAATGATTTTTGGTCAGTGTTGTATTAAAAATTCATAGTATGATCTGCAACTTACAAAAGTTAATTTGTTTTTAATTTCATAGGTGGATTTTTTAATCTACATGAACAGAGTTCCCAAAAAGAAAGGAAGACATTCAAATGAGTGTTAAGGAATTAATGAAACAAAATAATTGTCCTAACTTGTTTAAAGAAAATATGCCTGGAAATAAATAGTATCACAATTTGCTGCACAGACCCTTGAAATCGCTTGTAGGATATCAGGAGTAAAATTGAGTTTTGCTTATATTGAACACCTTGATGATCTTTACATTCAATTTATGACGATCACTAGCATCACTTTCACTCTCATGTGAAGATCTAGTATAATTCTTGTTTTTGAAGCCATGATGACCACAGCTGAACTAAACCATAACCTTGTCTAAGTTTAGAGGTGTACTGTAGAGCTCTATTCTATGCTGTCTGACAAGTCATTAGAGAAAAGAAAGAGACAACAATAAAATCAATCAGCCATACTTATTGTTAACTATGCAGTGAAGGATATCTGTGACAGGTTTTTCAGTATTCGGATCGTTATCAGCGCACCCGCCTCCCAGACTGATCAGTAGACTTAGGATATTGAGGTATTTACCTATCGTTTTTCTTTATGTCCTGTTGAGCGTAACATAGATAATTATACATATAATTGACCTAAAAAGGTATTAACCAACTTTTATAGTGCCTATAAATGCCTTTTGTTTTTAAATTTCCAATGAATTTACTCACTATAGTGCTGTATTCAATAAATAATTATTTAATCAACAACAAACTTTTCATTGTCATTGACTTATTTGATTTCTGTTTGATAAAATGTGACATGGTGTCATTTTTAAAAGGCTTAGTGCAACAATAAAGCAACAGTTAGTGAAATTTTAAGTAGCTGCATGCGAAATTGGAACTTAAGTAATGGAATGCAGTAACAATTGGCCCGTATGTGGTTTTCAGAAACAGTTATTTTAAAACAAGACAAAGTGCCGGTTTGTGTTCATATATCTATATTAAAGTCTTTGATTGCTGTGATAATTTTTGTGTTAGTGCTGCAAGATGCCTAAGAACAAATCTACCAAAAGTGCATTAATGTTGTTAGCTAATGCTGGATTTCTGACAATGAAGTCATTAATCCTCTTGCCCTCCAATGTTTTTCACTGATATTGAAGAGAGCAATAGCAGTAATAGTAACCGCTTTTTAGAGAGCACCATATTTTTATGTTTTGGCGGTCACATCGCTCTCTCACAACCCCCAGAATGTCTGGAGGAACACACTTGTCGTTGGTTTACGGGTCTCACCGACCTGGCCGGGAAAATTATCAAAATAAATTCACCGACCATATCCTCTGATCACCAATCAGAGGACGTATTACATGCCATGACAGGTTAGGGATTAAGATTTTATAGAGAAATTAGAGAAATGGAGAGGTTGGAAAAATAAAGACTCCCTAGCCCTCGGGAACCCTAATAGCATCGGGGTCGGAAGAGAACAAGAGATGACCAAGGTAAGGTCAGATAGAAAAGTTACAGTGAGGAGCAAAACACCAGTAAGTGGAAGTAATGTTCTGCTCAGCTTGGGTACCTTGTGGTCGCTATTTATATACCCCTAGGCGGAGACCCCTGAGTCAAAAGTGCATTAATAAGAACATGGATTTTGGATTTCCAGTCTTATACAGAGATGGGAAAATAATCGGTCACGTCTGCAATAAAGAGCATTACCAAAAGTCGTATTGTAGCATGAGTTTTTCTTCTATCTGAAAACTATCTCAAATTTGTTTGATGTATTTTAAGTACAATACTGGGTTCTAACAGTACAACAGATGTTTAACGGGTCTTTTGTAAATGACAACTTTTTTATGTTATACCAATTTTCATGTAAATTATATTGGTTATTCATTTAAAATTTTAATTATTTTAACAAGATATGATTTTCCGACATTAAAATATATTTATAAAATATATTCTTCTATTTAAGATTTCTGCTGAGAAAAGGAGTCATTTGGTACAACATGAGAAAACTTTATGCATCAAACAAATTCTAAAAGGTATTTAATCTGTATATGGTTTGTGTTTTCAAAAATGTTCCAGTCACCACCACAGACGTTGGCAGATCGTTTTCAGCATTTAAGCTAATTCTCACCGACAAAAGACATAAACTTACCCCACATCATCTGGAAATACTTCTTGTTATTTATTGTGAACAAAATTATGGCCAAAAGTGAAATGAAGAATCTGTCATTTAAAAAATAAAAATGTCACATTAATTTTTAAAATTCATGTAAGGCATAACTTTATCCTTAATAATTATTGTTTATTTATGCCAAATTGAATTTTTCAGTTCAGATTCTACCTCTCAAACATTATCCTTTGCATTTTAATTAACTGAGAGTACCACAGATCTTTTATAGAATGATTGTTCAATAACTATTATCTATCCTACTGTATTTAAATGTGTTTTGAAATAAAACATTAATCACTGTGTTTTGCATGGTGTGATGCATAAAATTTGTTTATTTATTGTGCCTATTAAAGACCTATTTCCCTACTTTTTAGGGGTCCTAATGACCAAGTTGTCGACGGGCCCTTAAACCCAACACATTCACTCACCCCCTACTTTTTAGGACCCTTGTTGGCACCTAAAATCATGTTTTAGGGCCTAAAGATCTGAAGTCTAGTGGTCAGGTAGCAGCAATATGGTTATGCTTCAACTTAAACATCATGTACTTAGAGCAGACAATGCAGACCCGGGTGCCTGAAAATTTTGTAAACTCTGCTTTCTGGAACTGGAAATTTTCTATTAAAAGGCGTACTTCGTTTAATAAAGGGAATTTAGCATGTTTTCACGCCTAAATTCATGGGACCATAAAATATTTCCATTTAAGATTGCTTTCCGCTTAGTAAGGGATGCGTTGAAGGCAAGTTTTACTGTACTATAGTGAATCTTACGTTAAATATGGATTTGTACCAATATGTATGCTCCACCTCTAACCCTCTGCATTATTTGCAATCAACTGTGTTGAATAATTCTATGACACTTCACATGTACTTGATAAACAATCATGATGATTATAAAGACAAGTCAATCAAATTCTTCAGATGCAAAGCAGAGAATTGAGATAAAAATTCAAACGTAATACACAATTTTACAAAATCAACAAAGGTGGCGTAGGAGACATCGATAAATTAGCATTGGTAGTTGCAAAAAATAAATCACCTTGTACTGCAGTTGAGTTTCATATTATTCCTGGTTCTTAGATTATACCAGATAAAATGTTACTCAAAAATTTTGCTAAAGCAATCAAAACAATTCCAAATTCTGACACAAGTGTAGTAGACATGATATAGTAGACATATTCTTGACCAAATGGTAGAAAATATTAAAATAGACATAAGATTTGCAATTCAAGTCAAAGAATTGGTAATCATGTTTGATGATGCTGAACTACTTATATGTTCAGTAGTTTGATGTTAAAAAAGGTACTGTATCTGATGAAATTCTGTGTTGTAAACAATTACCAGAACATACAATGGGAGAGGCTATTTTTAAAATTCTTAATAATTTTATAAGATTTAAACTAAATTTGTCATGGGAATGGTGTGTAAGTTTGACCACAGATGGTGCTGTGGGTAAAAGGAAAAGCTGTCATATTGCTCATATTCATGAAATTAACCCCAAAATAATTTGGCAACATTGCATTATACCCAGAAAATTTGATAGTGAAAAAGAAATTTTTGTGATTTACGCGATACATTGAGTATCAATTTTAATAAAATCACAGACATTGAACTCCCGTCTTTTTAAAAAAATGTGTGAGGAGATGGGAGCTACACACGTTTGTTTATGCACACTGAGGTGTGTTAGTTATTATGAGGATGTGTATTGATTCGTCTTTTTGAACTGAAAAAAAATTAGTTAAAAGATTTCCTTACAAAATTGAAATCCAATCTGGAGAAGCATTTTGAAGATGAATGGATTTGCAAATTGCATTATTTGATAGACATATTCAACAAATTTGGGCTCAATCTTCAACTCCAAGGTTTTGACAGAAGTAATTTTAAAGCTCATTCCCCTCTACTTATTTGTGTAAGTACTTATACTTTATTCGTCACATTACACTTACATGGGTGAGCAGGTGCTCGTAAATTGGTGACTCGTCAATACACTATAGTTACAACTTTAAGGATTAAAATAAGTCTACAATATTTACAAACACGAGTATAGAAATATAAAAGAAAGGTAAAAGAGAAAAAATGTACAGTAATGATTTGTTAAGACACCTAAAATTGAGGTCACAGTACATCTTCCATGTATTCTGTAACAGAGTAGTATGCCTTGCTGGCAAACAAACTCTTGACTGTTTTTTTAAAGAGGTTTGGATTTGGGATTTTCCTAATCCTTTGTGGCAATTTATTGTATATTTTACACCCCATATATTGTGGACTTTTTTCATAGAGTGCAAGCCTATGCGCTGGGTATTTCATTTCTCCTTTTCGCCTTGTGAGGTAGGTTTCTCTGCATTGCACAGTCGACCAGATGGTAGTTCAAATGGGACATCAGTATTTTTATGGAATAATTGATTTCATTAGTGGGTAAAATTAATATTAACAGCTATGAAACACATATCAATGAATAAATTTAATGTAATTTGTTATTTAGTAGTTTTACCTCAAATAAATAGATGCATTTTATGACTTATTGTACTCCACATTAGTGTCTGAATGCTGCTGCTCATTGTCTGTGCTTGCTCCCTCTTCTTCGCCTTGCAAATTAGTTTTTTCACTCAAATAAAGCAACTTTTGTGCTTCTTCACAGGGAGGTGTCTTTGGTTTTTCATACAGCTTTTGTAAACTGGAAATTAAAAGGATCCTATGATATCGGCAAATTATTCAGTAGATCACTCATATTTGAATTTGTTCTTATGTGATGCTGTCGAAATCCTTTAATATCCTCTTATTGCCACTTGTGTCTACAGTTGACCAATGAATATCATTGCTGAATTTATGATCCGAGACCAATGAATTAGCACTTTGTGGACACTAGCAGAGAGGTTAAACCAGGGGTTTTTCTTTACAAAAAATTGTGCACTTTCAAGTGCATGTACTCGTAAGTCAAATGTGCTACAATTTATCTCCATTCCAGAAGAAATCACTAAAACACATGTCTCATGCATGAATTTGACGTGGTTAGGTCTACAGTATTTTGTTTTTACCAGCACACAGTTCTTGTATTGTGACTCAGGGGTCTCCATCTAGGGGATATGTGAATAGCGATCACAAGGTACCCAAGCTGAGCAGAACATTACTTCCACTTACTGGTGTTTTGCTCCTCACTGTAGCTTTTCTATCTGACCTTACCTGGGTCATCTCTTGTTCTCTTCCGACCCCGATGCTATTAGGGTTCCCGAGGGCTAGGGAGTCTTTATTTTTCCAACCTCGCCATTTCTCTAATTTCTCTATAAAATCTTAACCCCTAACAAGCTGACCTGTCATGGCATGTAATACGTCCTCTGATTGGTAATCAGAGGATATGGTCAGTGAATTTATTTTGATAATTCTCCTGGTCAGGTCGGTGAGACCCGTAAACCAACGACAGGTGTGGTCCTCCAGACATTCTGGGGATTGTGAGAGAGCGATTTGACCGTCTAAACATAAAACTATGGTGCTCTCTAAAAAGTGGTTACTATTACTGCTATTGCTCTCTTCAATATCATCAGTGAAAAATATTGGAGAGCAAGAGGATTAATGACTTCATTGTCAGAAATCCAACAACAGTTCTTGTATTGTCATCTCCTTCACCACAGAGCAAAAATGGAGCAAAGACCAGAACAATTTCTGCATCAGTTAAGTAACTTTCATCATTATATGTCTGCTTAAATTCTTGATGACCTGTACTACTATCACACTTCCATTTGCTTAATAACTTTAGGTTACGCTGTTGAAAAAAAATAGCTGAGATTGATTCCATACTTTGATTAATCTGTCATAGTGTACGATCTAGCAATCCTGTAAATTTATTTCAGCACTAATGCCGGTGACATTAATGTATTCTTTGTTTGGGTAACACATGAGCTTAGCCTCCCACGCTTTATTATACGCTGAGCAATTCTATTCTCTTCTTTGCTCCAAGCCTTAATACTGAATTTGACATCCATTGAGACCTAATGCATCATTGCTATAGTTTTTATTTATATTTTAAGGATAGTTTTTAAATGAAGACAATAATTTGGTAGCTTTGGTGGGACTGCTTAGCACAGTTTCAAGTACTTTTGCTGCATCAGCTTTCCCAGATCTTTTCAGAATTTGCTGAGCGACAAAAGAAAGTTCCTTGGTACTAGTTGATTCTTAGAGATTCCCTCATATTACTTTCTGAAACCATATTAGTGTTTTCCGCCAAGAAGAGCTGAAGCAGTAGGTTTACTTTGTTGTTGTTTTCTAGTGCCTTGCATCTGGCAATGAAGCCATTAGCATTCGTGCTTTCCAATACTTTTGAACTGTAGTTTCTTCTGATCTTAATGCTTGACAGGTCTTCAAGTGGTCTTAATTCATTTCTGCTGGATCGTTACACAGAACACATATTGGTTCATTGTAACATAACGTGATGCCGAAATTCTCAAACAATTGCTGTATTTCAGTTCAAAATTTTGCTTATTTCTGTAGGATTTGTGCTATCGTGAATTGAAGTTGGTGCAAAATGACTCCACTTTTTTTCTAATTGTCGAAGAAACTTCTTCACTATGGTAGCTGGAAGTATGTATTTTAGTAATTAACAGACTTGTTACTTTGGTTACTGACCAACAATAGCTTGTACAGTTCTAGACGTGCAAAGCACTGACCATCTGTTTGTGATGTGAAGTCGGAGTGCACAAAATACGCTCTGCAGTCGAAAGTCGCAACAAGATGTAGATGCAACTTTAAGGATATATTGTTTAAGGTATACTTATTTGCTCAGCACTAAAACAATGTGAACGGTCGCAAAGGAAAAAATTTCTCGGTTAGAACATAAAATATCTATTACGTAATCTCTAATATTTGTGCCACATCTAACTCAACGTATCCATTATCAAACTCTATAAAATATTAAACACTTATTAACAGTTGACACTCACCATCTGCAGTATTCATTCTTGCAGTTGTATCACTGTTTAAACATTACCACAGCACTATAAACAAGCAAATAAGACACTGTAACTTTGCATTAACTTCAGCTGAGTAATGAGTTTCTTATATAGCCTATAAAAAGTCACTCTTCAGAGGTGCCAAAAAGGGCTAAGAAACGATTTATTGATGAGTTTCTATGTTCTAACATCTCTACTTTCACCTCCAAGCTTCAAATTCCTAATTTTTCACATTTCATATTTGGACTTTAGTCCCATTTTGACTGCCTTCTGGCCTACTGTGCGTTGACAGCAATCAAAACGAAACAGCCACAAATGGAGGCTGGTGTCCAGTAAACAAGCTCAGCTGTCTCATTAGTGGGTCATAAACATACACAAACTCATAAGTTTTGTGCGTGGGCTAACTGTAACATAGTTCCTGTATTTATTTTATACATTTAGAGTTGTGGAATGGAGGTACCTTGCCGCTCACAATCTTGCCACCTGGTCCTTATTTTAATTCTGGCGTATCACAGAGTGTAAGTGGAAAGCAATTAATTGAACACTTAAATGAAAACACAATAAGTCTGATCTTACTATACGATGATGTATTTTCTGCAATTTCTTCCTTATATAATCACAGAATGCCGAATAATAAAATGTACTTTTAAGCACCTCTTGTACAGTTAATTATTATTTATTTATGCCAACAAACTTACTGTTGGTGTTTTTAAACACACAAGCCGTGTGTGCCAGGTAGAACTGGAACTTAAAAATTCAGTGCCACAACTGGGATTTGAACCACAGACCTTTCGCTTGCCGGGCGGACGCTCTAACCACTGAGCTATTGTGACAAACTGCCAGAATGGTTTACCAGGAGAAATACGAACTGGCTTGAGAATTTAATGCCATTCTGGCAGTTTGTCACAATAGCTCAGTGGTTAGAGCATCCGCCCGGCAAGCGAAAGGTCTGTGGTTCAAATCCCAGTTGTGGCATTGAATTTTTAAGTTCCAGTTCTACCTCTTAAACCTCTTGTATAGTTTTACAAAACAAGCAGTTGTGATAATCCAGTGTTAGGGTAATAAAACTCTGTATATTTATAACTCTGTTTAGACCTCTTTCTTCAGTTAGTCAAAATTCCAAGTGGTTCGTCAACTCGGGAAAAATTCTATACTTTTATTCTTCAAACTAAGGGTCGCCAAGAGAAACAACAAAGAAACATACACAAGTGAACACACAATACCATAACAATCTGTATGCAAAAATGCATGAAAATTAATCTAATATATATAAAATCTACTAATTAACAAATCAAACATAACAATTATTAAGCTATAAATTGTATAAGCTATATTTTTTATAAGGGTTATGTGTAATTTAAATTGAAGATAACTCTAGGACTAGTCTAGGTTTAAGAGTACGAGCTGGAAAATTTGTCTTGGGCATACACAGAGAAAAAAGATTGAATACCACTGGTTTATATGGTCCTAGAGATTATCTTACGTATATTCTTTTACTGAATAGTATACTTTTTCTGTGAGGATCCTTTTCAATGTATTAAGAAATACATTTTTATCTTTTATTTTCCTGTATTTCTGTGACAATTTATTTTTATTCTGGAATAAAAAGGACTCTCTTCAAATAATACAAGTCTATGAGCAGGTACTTCAAGACAATTTTGAGTTGTAGTTTCATCTTATGGCATTCTGTTTGTTGTAGTATTTATAAAGTTTTCATGTGTATGTTTGACTAATTCATAGAGATATTGCGAAGGTAGGGTAAGTACATATGTGTTCTCAATGAATTTGTGCAAGAATTTTTGGAACAGATGTATCACAATATGAATAATTTTTTTCTGTATTTTAAATGTTTTCATCCAGCCCATTGATGCTTTTCATAATATAATACCATATGCCATGATGGAATGAAAATAGCTGTAATATACTGTTTTTCTAATTTCTAAGTTTCTTTTCATTTTTGTTAGACAATGCAAATTAAAACAGGTACTATAGTCTTTTGCTCATATATACAAAGGCTAAATAAACACAAGAAATTCACATTAGGTAAGAATGCATGGACAAAGAAATATTAATGTACTGTGCCATCAATTTCGACGGGTCCGCTCCTCGCAGTACCATGGAGGCAGTGCACACAGCTCCCATCTGCCAATACTTCATTCCCTGTGTAGCTGGTAGTATAACTATTTTGCGCCATGTGAAACACATGCAAGGTCCTATGGATCAGCACAGAAGGTCACTAAAATTGCGATCATACAGAATAGCAGAGGTGCAAGCCTTGAAGGACAGAAATCCCCAGATTAGAATAAGGTTTTGCGCCTGGTTTCTTGAGTCTGTGCATGTCAGTATCATAAACACGCAGGTGGTGTTATTCAGTGATGATGCAGCTTCATAACAATGGACACGTTAACATGCCAAATAATGGCTACTGGGCAACAGAAAATCCGAGACATGATCCTAAGGTTGGCATATAGTGTGCCTTGAGTGTGACAATCATTGGCCCTATTTTCTTTCACGAAACCATTAATGCAGAACGATACAAAGCGTAATTTTTGAACAGTTTTTCTTTCAATTGATTGATTAAGAAAGAACACATGGCATGTTTCAACAAGATGAGGCCACATCCCATACAGCTCGGACTTCATTGAGTGCCATTGCTGACATGTTTGGTGAAGGTTAGTTAGTGTAGGAAAGTGGGCCCCTAGGTCCCCAGATTTCACATCCTGTGATTATTATTTGTGGGGCACTGTAAAAGACAGAGTATATAAAACGAATCCCAAACTTTGGATAAATTGCAATTTAACTATAGAAAGAAATAGACAGCATCTCAGAAGAAGAGTTAAAATGTGTGAATGCTATTAGGACACCTGTCTCACAGCACAAGGTAAACATTTTCAATATCTTCTTTGAAAATGTAAGCAATGTAAACACACATTAAATGTTCATAATAATGAATAATGTTATTAAGTTTGCCTTCCTTGTTCTACTGCCGGCTGCATGGGGAGTGGAGTGTTGGTGGACAGGCACTGTGTTCTACTGTCATGGTGCCTTTAGGAGTGGGCCTATTCAAATTGATCGCACAGTATGAGTGAATTTGTGTTTACATGTTGCAGCTCCTCATCCTTGGCATGGAGAGAGGACATGCAGTTTGCAGGGTGAGTGCTTCTAATTCTGCAACAGTTACATCCAGCCAACAATTAAGACTGATTTGTCTCAGCAGGGGCATGAACATGGGTCAGAAGATATCAGGAGGCTCCAAGACTCTCAATCGTGAAAGTCCACAGTCGTCTAAGCCACTAATCCCTCCTGAATTGGCACAGCACTTTACTCGTCCCTCTCGTCTAGATATATTGCTGGACATGCCTCCTGTAAATAGAGATTGCCAGATCAAACATGCATGGAATGGTGAAGATCGTTCACAAAACATCTTCATTAAAGATGAAGATAAGCTTACATTCCAGAGACACCCAGTAGCACAAAGTACAGACTGCATCAGAGGCAAGATTGGATTTACAAAGGGTCTGCATGTGTGGGAAGTATACTGGTCCACCAGGCAAAGAGGAACTCATGCAGTAGTTGGAGTAGCCACAAGAGATGCTCCACTGCATGCTGTGGGCTACCAAAGTTTAGTAGGGAGCAATGACCAGTCCTGGGGTTGGGACCTTGGACGTAATAAGCTCTATCATGATGCAAAGAATAATTGCAGTGTTACATATCCAGTTCTACTGAGACCGGATGAAACATTTGTTGTTCCAGATAAGTTTTTGGTAGTTTTGGACATGGATGGCGGAACTCTTTCTTTTATGGTGAATGGCCAATATCTTGGTATAGCTTTTCAAGGGCTAAAGGGCCATAAATTGTACCCAATTGTTAGCACTGTGTGGGGTCATTGTGAAATAACTATGAAGTATATCGGAGGTTTGGAGCCAGGTCCTTTATCTCTAATGGAATCATGTAGGTGGGTAATTCGTCAGCACATTGGTGCACATCAAACTGAAGAACGCATTTTAAGTTTGAATTTACCACGAGTAATGAAAGATTATCTGATCTACAGAGACTCAAGATAACACATTTTCCAAAAGCTATGTAAGCCATCATCTTAATACATTTAGTACCATGCACTCAGGGCTTCCCAATAGTTGTCATTAATGTTACAGTTCTTGCCATTTCTTATTTTAGAATGACTACTAACAGAACTTCAGATAAAGACGTATGTTTTGAGATTTTTTTATTGTCATTGTTCTTGCAAAATCCGTTTCTTTATGTAAAAATGCCAATGTTTCAGCACGATCTAAAAAATCCATACATTAGGAATTATTTTCTCTTCTCTTTGAATATTCATTAAAATGTTTTTGTAGTATTATTGAGGATCATTTCTAGGAATATTAGTGATTATAATAATGATACTTAAAAGTTTAATGCTGCACTTGCACAGTTTTTTTTTCTTCTTTCTTTTTTGCTTGGATCTGTAAATGGTATTGTAGTTTATTATTTGTAGCAGTTAACTGTAAAATAAATGTGCCAATTTTACAGATCCACTGTGATACTATTCAACTGTTAAATGAAAGAAACTTGTCATTGCAAATGTTTCGCATATGATTTTAACCTACTGCTTATTGGCCAATTAATTCTCACAGTCTGTTCCCAGATACTCAATAAGCAAATCTAGATATTTATATCTGCCAACAGTTTAAATTTCTGCTTTATATATCAAACTGTGTCAGTTTGCTTATTTTTTTATCATGTTTTAATGAAACAAAAACTGAATTAAAGGATATGAATGCATCATGCATCAACTACAACAACTAATAAAAAGATGTTTCAATTTTTGAATGTTTTTGTGTATGTGATAGTATTTGTTCTGTGCCAACAAAGCAGGTTTGTATGTACACACACAAATGTCAAGGTCAACTGTACAATTTTTATTTACTGAGATATATAAATATGCAACGACATCAAAACCTGTTCAAAGCACCACATGGTTTTTATTTTTATGTCTTTGATAACTTTTACCTTTCAGCTAAATCTAAGGCAAGATTCTTTAGGGTAGAAATTACAAATTTGTTGTTCCCAGTTTGAATCATAGCTTTCTTTGTTGGTATAGCTTCTAAATTAGCTCATGTAGGAAGTATTGCAGTTTCTGAAATAACTTTAGTGAACATTGAAGAAGCTTTAATGTGTGACTGATTTTGTGGAGTTTTTTGATTTTGAAGCTGGTGTTGAGGATATGTTCAGTAGGTGAGATGGAAGTAACTTTTTTCCTGCGGATATCAGCGCAGGGGCAGTATTATGGAAATAATTGCAGATCAAAGACATGTTTTCCAGACTAATCTCTGGTGGTGTACAGCCTTGTACCTAGTTCATAACTGACAGCCAAGCAATTTATTCTTTGACAAAGTTTTATACTGCATATTTAGTAGCTCTCATAGTTATTGAAACAAATGCATATAATCTTAAAATTGCATGAAGATCTGACATCAAAAGGTAAATTGGGATATAAAACAGTGGTCACATATAACACGTGAGATTTACAGGCTCTTCGCAGATTATTCTCATGGTTGTTATTCACACACAATGGTTTGTAAGTGATACACTCCATTTTTTGGAAAATGTATGTTAAAAATCAGGCTTTTGTCGATAGTCCAATTTCACATTTCACAAGCAGAGAAAGCATAAGTGATAAATTACACAAAATTAGGCTCATTGTTGTCTTATTTGCAAACTCAAAGAAAATTATATGTTGTTGTTTTCTAGTGCCTTGCATCTGGCAATGAAGCCATTAGCATTCGTGCTTTCCAATACTTTTGAACTGTAGTTTCTTCTGATCTTAATGCTTCACAGGTCTTCGAGTGGTCTTCGTTCATTTCTGCTGGATCGTTACACAGGACACATAGTGGCTTTCATGTAACTGTTTTCTTAACGGGCACCAGTTTTACAATGTGGCAGTTACGTCACCCGACTTAAACCCCCATTTTGCAAGGGGGACCACACCTATCGTTGGTCAACGGGTCCATCGGACCTAGCCGGGAGGACTAAATAGGTGGTATTTAGATCCACCGACCTTCCCCTCATGTGCCTCTGAGGGACGCTGTTGTGCTGTGATAGGCCAGCACAAATTGTGAACGGAACAATTATTCATATAAATTTAAGAGAGGTGAATATTTGCAGTCTGAAATCCACCCACTCTCCCTGTTTTAAGACACTTTCTACGTAGTAAACTCATTGCAGTATGTCACCAAAGTACTCGATTTTGTTAATACTGTGCATGTGCAGAGGAAACTACCAACTCAATTGTTTTAGTGTAATCAGCAAGAATGGTGAATGTTTACTTTAGGCAAGTGTTTGAAGTTTGTTCTCAGCTGCCTATATTGTGTTATCATACCCATCGTTTCAATCCAGTTTGCATCACACACTAACTTAATGCTGTAAGCCTAACCCCAGGATAAATTTTGAAATGACAGGATGCTGTCATCACAATGTTTTTGCACAAATGTTGGCAACTCTTCAGGATGATTGTCAGAGCTACAATATACCAAACTATGAGTAAATTAGCTAAGGCATGGAACAAAGCCAGACTGTAGTCATAAAATTAAGATGCATCTATTGCAACTTCCAATTTATTCATCAGAGTAAATGCAAAGTTAACCAAAATTATGTTATACCACCAAAAAAATATATTTAATAAATAGCTAAGTTATTACACCTTAGGAGCTTTTTAGGCACTTTCAATTTTAATGCATACTGTGAATAATATAGCTTATAATTAAATATCAGCTTTATATTCAGACCTCCAAAACAAAGTATACATATCTTCAAGCATTGATACCTGCTTCTGTTTAGGAAAGGATAAAAAGTGAATGTTAGCATAATTAAGAGTGTCCTTCAGTACACATTTATTGTAATTAATGTTACATTAGTATTATAAGACTACACTGATTTATAACAATATGTGGTCCATATGTTCTCCAACTCCACACATTCAAAATTCTTAGCACATATACACACACACACTCAATACAGACATGCAGGTACTTATTGCACCAAACTTGCTTGGATCCTTACTAACATACATAAAGAAAACATGTCCTTAGTTACCTACAGTGGAAGTATTTGCAAAAAAATAACAGACTTTTTATTCTACAGTTCCTAACCATAAAATCAATATATGGTTGTCTTATCACCTACTTTAATAATTGATTACAAAATTTACACACATTTATGGTTTTCAATTGATACTGCAAATAATGGGTTGCAGAGCAACTGGATTAACAATGTTTCTATTTAATTTTCAAGAAAATTATATTCCTGGTGAAAAGGTCACTGTAGGTGAAAGCTTGATGCTGAGGAACGGCCTGTTTATGTTGGAAGCAATATATCAAAACAATAAATGGCCAAATTTAGCACAAAGAGTTTTGATCTTTGTGAAGGTAACCGTAGATGTGTCAACAATAGCTGTATTTACATTGGAAATGGGACTGACGAAATACTTGGGGATATCTCGCTCCATAGTCTTCTACTTCATGGAACCTGTGCTAGATCAGGATAGTACTGGTAAGTAGACAATGGTACAGCTCCCATAAGTAATTTATTGCCTCATATTAAAGAATAATGAAAGTTATTCAAATTGGATTGGATTGCCAAGTCTATGGATGTACAGGATCTAGAGAGAGAAGAAACAGAGGTAGCCAGCTTCCCTTTTGACCTACATTGCTTGGCATAATTGAGGGGTTATGACCAGGGTCCAGATGTTTATGACCTAAAAACATGTTAGAAATGTGCAAGCACTTATGACTGAAAAAGTTAGTAAATATGACAATAAATATGACCTAAATTTTTTTGTGTACATTTTCGAAATCTTCAAAAATTTAATGATGTTTAACATATATTGAAAATTTACTTTAAAAATGTTGCACACTCCATAATAAATAAATATTAGTTTAATTGTTGCATTTTGAATTTAATTGCTTACCCAGAGCTAACCCCCACCTCCACACAAGAGCGATCAGAAAGATGAATTACATTAGAAATTACATACATTTTAAACTTTTCAAAAAGGAAAGATCTATTTGAATGCAACATGTAACGGGAAAAGAATATGTATATATGAAATTGGAATAGAAATGTAAAAGTATAACATTTAAGAGAAAATATGACTACTGTATGAAAAATGACAAGAAAATCACAAAAACATCAAAAATGCCAAAATATGACTATATGACCCATGAGAATTGTGTAATTTTAATCATCATTGATAATGTTGTGCTTTACCTATTTTCCATGCAGAAAGACCACAGACAAAAACTATGACATTTCATAAACATCCGGCCCTGGTTATGACTTACTGTTAATTGCTGTTCCAACATTTTGATGAATGATACAAGAAAGCTACCAAGATGATAACTTTTAAGCCTGATATACATGAATACAAGATGCATATGGGTGGTGTTAATGAAGTGAATCAGATATTACACACATATGGAAAAGCGTAAAGTGGTACAAAAAAACTATCTTTTCATATGTTGCATATTATCATATGGCATATTCTACATGAAATCAGACATAGGTTTGAAACATAAACTTGAATGTTTAAGAGATTTTCAAAATTGAAACAATAGCCATAGATACATGCAGAATTAAAGATTATATATACATAGGCTCCTAACTGCAACAACAGCTGTAAAAATGTGTAAAATTACCGCAAAATATCAGTTTTTATAGGGTTGAGGGCCATTATTTCTGTAATGGCTATAGGATATGGAGTAGAATAAATCTTATTTCAAGGGTACATAACAAAATTTTAAATGATTCTATAACTGATGTGGGATGAGATAACTATAAAAATGCTACAATAGGCATAATCAAATGTGAAAAAGTGTTTGAAAATGTCATTGGTTTAAGTCTTGTCAATGGAATAAATCTGGTAATAAAGCAGCAAACAATTAATACCTAAAGAATGCCTTATGACTGAATTTGTCTAGCGGAAGTGTGATGGCCAGGCAGTGCAGTCCGGGAACAATTGGGAGCTACAGGTCGAGTGGTCCCACATGATCTCAAGCTTACACATTCGGTAAACAAGAAAGAACAGAGATTAACTCACCTTTACTTCCTGCATATCTTGACATAAACTGAATCTGCAGCCAAAGAATATGGTCTCAGTGTCATTCTCTTGTCCACAAGGATGAAAACATGTTTGATTCAGTTCTTGGGCAGAATACAAGTACTAATAAATTGTTATTCATACCTTCATTTCTATTGCATGTTCTTCAACACTGATAAAATATTAGGAGATTCTAGTTAATCTCTGTCCAGTTATACAAATCCAAGGGCATAAGAGCCTGAGTCTTTGACAGATTTTAAACAAAGTGAGGAATAAAGGACCTGGACAGTAAATAGTCAAACAACAAAATACAGACTAGAATTAAGAAGTTGTTATACTGTAGATTAAAAGTATGACTGGTAAAAAGCCAGGGCTGAACACTGGTCATAGTTACCTGTATGTAGCTTAGCATTAATAAATAAATAAAACAAATTATATATTATGAATAACAAAACTTTTTAATGCTTTTCTTTTATCCCCAATGTTCTCAAGCATAGGTGTAGCCAGAGTGGGGATACCCCAGCTTCGGTTCACATGAAAATTGTAGGTTATGATAAAGGCTAGGATTTTGATGCCCTATTAAGTACTACAAAATGCACTTTAAGAAATGTAATTATTACCTAAGGATATCAAAAAATGTCCTGAAAAATTTTTAAAAAATGCCCTTCAAAATGAAAAAATTTATTTTAATACCAGTTGAAGGGAAATTCAGAGTTACACAATATAAAATAATGCAATGAACAACTTCAGCTCATGCAGTTACCACAAATTAAAAAGAATATTCTGTAAGTAATTGCTTTATTTTGTGCAAAAATACCCGTTTCATCAGTCCTGAATTGTAATGCACAACAAACACCATTTGTAGATTTTCAAAGGAAGATGACTGCTGATTTATCTTCTAACAGCACCTTGCACATTGAGAAGTGATAGTAAAGGATAATACTTAAAGTAAGCTATGTCACTTGCTTGCAAGTCTCCTGATGATTCTCCAAGAGAGAAGTTCCCACCCAACAGTACATATGCAGTTGAAGACATTGTATCAAACTCTTTATTTTTATTTTATTCAAAATGAGCATTAATTTGTTCACTATAACCTTCCCTACATTCCCATTCACATTTTCTAAGTTACTCGCCACTTTTTTCACTAAGTGTCTCTGCTCCACAACTTAACTCTAGATTTTTGTAAGCAAGTTATAGCACCAGCTAGGAATCCAAAATAACAAAAGCTTACCTGCAAGTTCTCCATCCGAAATAAATTCCTGAGCAACATAGATAAAAGGCTGCATCACTACTGCCAAACGTGTTAATGATTTTTTCTCATCCTTTATGTTCTCGCAGTAGTAGTTGCATACTTCTATCCAGGCCTCCCATCTGGTCACAGCCGGAGACAAAGGGACATCAGGGGCATTGGACTTGAATGCTGCAACTCGAGACAGTGCCTTGAAAAAGATTCTCTTGAGACATCCTATTAGTCAACTTCAGGAAACTGAGTCTGCAGCTCTATGTATGTGCTAGGTACTTTACATGCACCATCTTTAAGCAAAGAGCTTTAAGAGAATTAACAGCTTTCACCATGTATGGTGCAGCGTCAGTCATCAGCAAGAGCATGTTGTAATGGTGAATGCCATTGGAATAACCCATAGACCTGTCAAAACATTTTGCTGATTGTTGAAAAATTTATTTTTTCTAATTGCTTAAGGTTGATTAGGAATTGTTCTCCTGTATCATCATCTTCTATTGTGCCTACCACAACATGTCACATAATGGCCTAGTGAGTTCAAATACATAACCAATTTTATTTCCTGACACTGTTTGCCTAATCTTCTGCATTGTTCTTTGGTACCATCTCTAACATGATTCTTTCTTAAAAGTTGAAGAATCTGGGAAGCACTTTCCATTATGTTCTCTTAGGAAACAACATAAATTGGAATTATTCACTTTGTTGAATGGAATATCTGCTCAAATAAATGCTTCACAGAGGTCCTCAAATGAAAGTGAACCCAAAGCAGAGCCAGTTTCACCAAGAAACATTCGGTGTCCTGTGCTTTTTACCTTCAAGCAGTTATAGACACTGAACATGTTTCTCTCTCTTCACACGTTGGTCTATAGTAAACTTCTTTTTGGCTGCCACTTTTACTTAGCAAACCTAATGGAAAAGCGTATTGCCATTCTTTACTTATGTGCCACACGTTGCTTTGCTTTAGGTATGAATAACTACACACCTCAATTCTTTATACTATGCAAAAAGCACCTAACTTGCACTTGCTATTCAGAAGACATTAACAAACACAATATCTACTAAGGAATGTGCCCATCTGCTACTTGTTAAGTGTAACTTACAATTGGTGTCTGGGCAAGTTTCAACATTCTTTATATACTTCAGCCAATGGTTGGGTTGTTGCCTCAACATTGGAAAGCCACTTATAAAGTGTGATGATTGTAATTAAATAAGTAATTGTTGTACTTATTAATTACAAAAGTGCCACTGCAAGTTATTGCAGTATTATCGGAGAGATTGAGAAAAATTTCTTTGAATAGGTGCCACTCGATCCTCCTGACACTTATAACTACTTAGCATTTAAGATCCTCTTCTTCCCGTTCAATTGCTAAGTCGTTATTACTTGTTCAGTAGCTGTGCCTGGCCAGAGACTGCTAGAAAGGGCGTGGAATCACTTACAAATGAAGGTTTTCAAGCTACCAATTAGAGCAAGTTCGAGTAGGATAGAATTACGTTACTTTATTGTATACGAGGCACAAAGGAATTTAAAATATTACAATTATTACACACAAATGAATTGACGAAGATTGCAGTTTATAGCTTTACCGAGATTCAAGTTTCTGTGAATCGCCGCGCATAAGCCAAAAGTTTTCAGTCGCTAGGACGAAAGCCGAAATGGTCCATGTTAATTTAGCCTACTCTATGATGAGCCGAAATAATTTCTTGAAGAAACATTTTCCTATTCTGTGCAATATTGCCAGATAATTCTTAATGTTAATTTAGCCTATCAAATTTCTATTGTACTTACTTGATTCGCGCGTGTTGTAAATAATGTCTCGGCGTCGCTAGACTTCTGATTCGTGTGATAATTGGCGACTGCTCCGTTCGTATAGTAGTTTGCGACTCCCCGTTCCATACGGGAATACGAAAGGCATATTCAGTTCCCCTCCACATCAAAATTTTGAGTTTCCCTCTCATTGGAGTGGGTTTTGCTGATTACATCAAATTTTCGTATTTCTTAATTTTCTGATTGGCTATTTACCAAACATGTCGGTGGACAAGACGAGAATTTGCCGCTGAAATGTGATATCCTGCCCCTAGTGGTAGAATTTCGAACATGGTTGATAGGCACTTTTATAACTTTTGCCTTACAAAGGCTTATTCCTACCTAACAATGGAGCTTACCAGTTGGCTGGCGACAGGTTGTCGCTCTTTCAAGCAGAACTAATTCGGTTCAAAGAACTCGGGTGATGTCTCTGAAGCGAAATCTTTCAAGTTTTACCTATAAACTGCATTCTGCGTGGGTGATTTCTTATACTTACAAATATACCATATGCACTAACATTTATGAGTACTTACATGTACGCGTTTACATAATAACTTATATTACTCCTGACACTTGTCCTGTGAGTGGTTCTAAACAAAAAATGCTGGAACTAGTCATGTGTCATAACGTTCATTTGTATTTATCTCAGGCACGGTATAAATACCGTCAAATAAATGCCCGAGCAAAGTTTATCTAGAAATACATGTAATGATATTTCTACAAATTTTGCTCTGTTCCCTTTTTGACACTTGCTCGCATACGGGTGTGAAAACCTGTTTTCACGTGCGGTCTTACGTTTATGAATGAATTGGTTTTTGAAGGTTCTTCAGCCGTCCTCTCTCGTCAATGAACTCACTCATGTAGGCTTGCGTTTACAATCGAAACCAATTTCCCAGTCCAAGTATTCGCACACATAACAATTATCAAAACATACACTGAGAATAAACTGAAAAGTGAAACATGTTTACGTTTATGTAGTATAAAACAACAGATTTAGATTCGTACTCCTGACATAGAATATTGAAATATTACACCATTGTAAGCATCCTAACGTTATCCACATGTTATACATTAAATAACCCGCATCTGTCAGAAAGCTGAACTATGGAATACTATTGATTCCTTCATTGCTCTTCAGACTACCTTCTCTGTATGGGTTAAAGTTCTGTAAGGTTTTAACATCGTTTTATGATACCTTCCGACGATTTTGTCTGATTTGTCGTCTTTTAATGTCCGTTCCAAATTTTCTGTTAATTCGGTAAGGTCCTACCTAGTAAAACAATAGTGTTTTGTTTCTCCTCTTTACTTTATTTGATAACTGTTTATCCCTCAGGAGGACTTCTGTACCGATTTCTGGTTCCCACATCACTCCTTGACGTTTGTCATCATGTTTCTTCTTTCTCTTATCGGCGGCCTTGCGAAATTTGATATTTGATATTTCATACCTGATATTTGACACGTGTTATTTTATATTTTATATGTGATATTTCAGTTTATAGTTTACCAGGGTAAAGTCGTATTTCTTTTGCACCAAGCTCGTTTTCGACTTTACGTGCGTTTCACCGCGGTAAAATGTTTACCTCGCGCTAAGGATCGGTTTTCAAAGAAAACCTCGGGGAAAACCTGTTGAGAGCTATACGGTGAATTCCCGTGCTTCTAGTTTTTGTGCATCTGAATATGTAATTGGTTCTGGGAGATTGGTTTTCATCGTCTTCGACGTCTTCCCTCTCATGATCTCAATGTGTTTGAAGCCTGTTACTTCGTTAACAGTTTCATTGAAGATTGAGTCTATGGGGCCTATCATCTCTGTCCATCGTTTTTGACCACCATTATACATGATTCGGAACATCACTCCTAACTCTTTGATGGCTCGTTCCGAAGCGTTTTCTCGCGGATAATATCTCGAACAGTAGTAATGAGGAATCTTCGCCTCTTTGATTTGTTCTGAGAAAGGCTTTCCTGTGAAGATCGTAGCATTGTCGGTTAAGATAGCAAGTACTTCCTCAACATCTTTTATGTAATCATCTATGAACTTCTTGGCACATTTTTGCTGTTTGCGCGCTACAAAGGATATAAGCGAACATATTTAGAAAATACATCGTAACATAAATTGACGCATTTATAACCTAGGCTAGTACTAATCACTTCATGTATATCTATACAAAATAAATCTCCGGATTTCTCTCGGATGACTGCCGTTATGTCAAATTGATAAGCGACATTTCTCTGCTTACATTTCTGACATATGTCACAGCGTACCTTCTCACGGAGCTTTGAAATATATTCTAGCATGGTTTCGGTCACTTTGTCAGTTCCCGCATGAAATAAATGTTCATGGAATTCGTTTATCAGGTTCTTTTTTTCTAAGTTTTTCGGAATAATAACCTTCCATTCCTTCTCGTATCGGCCGTGCAGTTTATAGATAACGTCGTCTTGTACAGCTATCGGATCATTTTCGGCTTCAGTAATTAATGGAGCGTTATCAAATAAAGGTCCTAATTTTGCATCGTCTCGTCTAAGTTCCTTTAGGTGCCTGAGTTTCCTAATAGTCTCTTTTGTGAACCGTACATTTATTTCAAATATTTTTGCTTCTCGCTTAGGCTTCGAAAGGTTTTGAGGTATTCCCGAAGCAAAATGTAACCTTGAGAGCAAGTCGGAAAATTGGTTCTTTCCAGGTATATACCTAATGTTAAAACTCATTATTTCGTGGATATACCGTGCAATTTTTGTGGATGTGAATTTGCATTTTTGGAGGAATGTGAGGCTGATATGGTCGGAGAAAACTTTAATTGGTTTCTGATAAATGTAGCTCTTGAATTTTGTAAGTCCGAAGTATAGTCCTGATATCTCTAATTCAGTTACTGATGCGTTTTGTTCTAACGGCGTTAGGCCTCTGGAAGCAGTACTTATGACATGAATGTTATGTTATTCATCTCGTTGACACAAGAGGCTGCCAGTCCTCCGCAACTTGCGTCTTCATACATTTCGTATGCCCAGTCATCTCGTGGTCTCTCCAATAGGATGTAACTTGCAAATAAATCTCGGACGCGTTCAAAACATTGTTGGTGTTCCTCCGTCCATTGCCATCGAATATTCTTCTGAAGTAATTCTCGCAGTAGTGCTGTCTCATGCAGATACCTAGCTAAGAATTTGCTACTGAAATTCGAAACACCCATAAGCTTTCTAAGTTGTTTCGGGTTTCGTGGAGGTGGCATAATCAGGATTGATCTCCGGGATTCTCTGCAGCTGCCTGCGAGACTTGCAGAGGTATTAGCGGACGACAAAGCAGCGGTTGATAGAGTTTATAAGTTTTTAGCGGATTTTAATATCAATTTGAGGATTTAAAATTTCAGGTATTTGTTTATGCCTTTTGACCTATTTATTACATTGTTTTATATCCGGCTATTGCCGCTATTTTTACGTTTATGTGTATTTTTTTTTTTTTTTTTTTTTTTTCTTTGATGCTAGTAATTTATTTTTGATTCAAGTTTATATCTGGCTATTGCCATGAATTTTAGAAGGGCGCTAATGACCCACAAATCAATCAATAAATTCAGGATTGATTCTACTCTTTTAGGGTCAGGCGCATTCCTTTTTCATCGATCAAGAACCCTAAGAAATTCACTTCTTTCACGCAGAATTTCGACTTATTAACGTTCAACGTGAAACCACATTGTTTTAACCCTTTGCGGTTGTATGTCTATACATGATCGACATGACAGTAATGCCTGTATGATCGAACGTCGCCATATGATCGACAGCAAAGCGCTTCACGTTTTCTCGTCTTAGTTGCAAGAAGTAACGCTTCTGGCAGCATGTTACAGGCACCACAGTGTTGGTGTAAGCTTTACCCAGCCTATACTGCCATCTGTTCGGAAATTATTTTAACTTTCAACATACAGAGGAAATGTTTCTGTATGGGTTGCACAGTATTTTGCAATGGCTTCGAGCGTGTATAAACCAGGTCCTTCTGGGAATAGAAAACGAAAGTTTGATGTGCTGTGCGATGAACATGTGGAAGAATTAAGGTTAATGATTCAATCTGAGTTGGATGCAGTGAGTGATGACGATGTGGGCAATGAATTTGAAGAGGAGAAAGATGTGGAGCTATCCGGCGCTGAGGAGTCCATAAGTGAGAGTGAAAGCGACACAAGTGCTGCAAATGTTGCATGTGCCGATACATGGAAATTGATAGGCAAAACTGACCAGAAACCTAAAGAATACACCTTTCCCAAGAATGTAGGTCCAAAATTGAATCTTGCCTTTGATGCTGAGCCAATTGAATACTGTAGTTTATTTTTTACTGATGAGCTAAAATCTCAAATTGCCAAGGAAACAAGTAGATACACGAGAGAAAAAATTGCCGCATTACAATTGTCCCCACGCTCTATTTGGAAAACTTGGGCTGATGTGTCTGTAGCAGAAATGAAAGGGTTTTTGGGGATAATATTGAACATGGGGCTTGTTTCACTTTGTTTCACTTCCAAAACTAAAGGATTACAGGTCCACTGATAGGACAACTGAAATAAAGTTTTTCTGTGATATTATGCCTCGGGATAGATTTTTGCAGATTTTTTGGATGCTACATGTAGGGGATGATTCACAGAATATCACTGCTTCATCCCTTAGAAGAACCAAAAAGGATCATGGTGTAATTGAATTTCTGGAAAGAAAATTTCAGGAACACTTTTTTCCAGGCAAAAATATTGCCGTAGATGAATGGACTGTGGGATTCAAAGGAAAAATAAATTTTAAAACGTACAATCCTAAAAAACCCACAAAATGGGGTATCGGGATTTTTGTTTCGGCAGATAGCAATACTGGCTATGTTCACAGTCTTATTCCCTACTATAGAAAGTACACAGGACAAATTTGTAATTTATCGTATCCTGAAAAACAATTCAGTACGAGAATTGTACTATCTCTGATGGATCGCCTTGGACTTTGTGCTTTTGGAGTTAGTGGCAATCATTTATTTACAGATCGCTATTATAGTAGTGTTGATTTAGCACAGGAGTTACACAGGCGTGAATGCCAAACCACGGGCACTATAATTGCTGGTAGGGTAGGTAACCCAAAACCTGTGAAGCAAGGGCTTTTGAAAAAACTAAAATATGGCGAAATCAGTTCTTACCGGAATGGCAACATGTTGGTTACGGGATGGAAAGACAAAAGGGTAGTCTTGATGATTTCTACATTTCATGATACCTCTATGCAGAAAACTACAACAATTTTGAAGGGAGGCACAAGGAAAGATGTAGAAAAACCGCTGTGTGTACTTGATTATACCAAACACATGGGAGGTGTGGATCACAGTGACCATTATTGTGCAACATATGCTTTATGCGAAAATCGTCGAAGTGGCAGCGCAAATTATTTTTCTGGTGCCTGGAAGTAGCAACAGTAAACTCGTACATTTTGTACAGGGTTCAAAATTGCCAGGCAAGCACCCATCCCTTGTCACATGTAAAATATAGAAGGACACTTGTCGAGAGTCTGGTGAAAGACATAAACCCAAGGCCAAGGTCATACCCCGGCACAGCTGAGAGAGAGGAAAGGCTAAACAATGCACCATATTTTATGTACCACTTTGAGGGAAAAAACACAGAGATTGTATTGTCTGCAGCAACCGAAAACTCAAGGGAGCGAGAAAAGAAACGTATTTCTACTGCAACACGTGTGCAAATAAACCGGTCATGGGTACCGGCGAATGTGTTGAGCGTTATCACACGCTTGTCAATTATAAAAAAGTAATTGTTCTGTCATAATGAGAAGTGTGTGATGTATAAATGTGTACATAGTGTTCGAGTGCCCGTTTACATTTTATATAAATTAATATTGATGGCCGAACGCTTTTTCATTGCTATGCGTTTTTTATGACATCGTGACTTTATCTCGATCTAAAGTGTTTACAAACTTAAAACAATTAAAAACTCTCCACATTAGCGGACAGTGTAAGCAGCACAAACTGTTCCAGTGCATCAACAATTCTCCGTTTAGCTAGCTACGTTTGATAATCATCTGCAGTGTAGGAAAATACATTAACATAGCCCACTTTTTCATGAAGTTTTGCTCCCATTTGCATAGCTGTCGCAGCAACTTCACAGCTCCGTCCTGCCTACAGAAATTTCTTCCCAGGGCTTCGTCCGCAAAGGGTTAATCTAACACAAAGTCAATGTGTTGGAGATGTTCCTCAAAGGTCTGACTTATTATCAGGAAGTCGTATGTATACCTGACTAGAAATGGAGTTTCTACGTCTTTAAACACTTCATGCACTGCTTCGTCGTTTTTCGTGCCAAAAGGAACGCGACAAAAACAATAATCGATCCCTAAGAAATTGAATGAAGTATAATGCTGTAGGTCCTCTGCTAGTTTAATTTGCCAATAACTAGACACCATATCCAAACTAGACATATATCTTCCCTGAGATAGACTGAATAGTTGATTAATTCCTTCGTTTTGGAAGTGTCAGGTTTCATGTACGAATTAAGTCTTCTATCCAGTGTTAGGTGTAATGATGGTTCTTGCTTCGTCTTTTGTGCTCCGCTGACGTCAATTGTGGGTGTGTCCTTTTTCATAACCCAACAAATCGAATTAAGGAATTCGCTCTGACACTCGCGTATACTTCCGTTTTTCAACATTTCCTGGATCACCTTCGCAGGTTCTCGCAAGCTTACCGTCATACTTATGACGGTACGGTCTGATCCCTTCTACCTCAACACTATGGACATACACATTACGGAGTCCAGGTTTTTCGCTAAACACATTTTTATTCCTCATTAGAACCTTGAATAACTCTTGCCGCTGGATGTCACTCAAGTTATGCGCGTTTTGACATACTTAGCGTATCTCATTAACTTTATCAACTACGTGGGAATTTTTTTCGTAGTGAGACTTTGGTTCAGCTGTCAAACCTGTTCTAGCAGGTACGGTATGGATCTTCCTCGGACTTGTAAATATTACATTCCTCGCGCATTGTCCTGTAGACAAAGTACATTTCTGGACGAAAAGATCAGTATCTTGCAAATCTCGCTACTCTGCAATTAGTTCAACAGGTATAAACTTTTCAGTGATGAACCTTGTATATCAGTTGTTTTGGTTTCAAAGTCGATTTTAACTTTTCTCTCATCAAAGAAATCACATCCAAGGATTATATCACTGTTCAAATTACGAATTACTAGAAACTCAATGTCAAAATTTTTATCTTCAATTTTAACTTTTAGCATACATTGGATTTTAATAGGTTGGGCGGACTTTCCAATAGTTACTCGACACACTAAATTCGAAGTTGGAAGGCTCATAATTTCTGTACGAATGTTCTTTAAATGTTCGTATAATCTTAAAGATAACACGCACATTGACGATCCAGAATCTATGCAGGCATTATAATTCTGTCCGTTTATTTGATCCTGAATATAGGGTGTGTCAAAATCTCCTTCCTTTTCTGATTAGTTCTTAATTTGCCAGTCTTTATTTCTGTGTTCCTCGTAATTGCAGGGTCTTTTGAGGTAGTGGTACAACGCTGCCCCATGATGGCGTTGTTACTTCCTAGTTTCCCTGTCGTTCTCCGTTCTGATTTCGGGAATTTTGGAATTCTTGTGTAGAGAAATAGGCTTCTGCAATCGGCGATAAATATATCTTTTGGCGTTCTTCGACCTGTTCAAAGTTTCTCGTATTGCGTTGCGGCGAGCTGTTTCTGGGTGAGCCTAGTTCTCTATTGGGTGACTGCTGTTCCCAATGTCGGTTTTGGTTGTAGTTCTGTTGTCTATGACTAACTATGCTTATTATTTCTCCTGTTGCTGCGGCTGAATCTGATCCATTGTGGATTTCTGGTTTCCACATTTAGTTGTTGGATACGAGGATTGTGCCCTCTGTCTCTCGTGAATTTCTTGGAGAAAACTGTGGAAGTGTAGAATGATATAGATCCCTCGCATGTTCATCCTGGCTTTGATTCTGTCGGCCGGAGTACCTTGCGTTATAGTACGGTTTGTGGCTTCGTCTATCATGGCGTCGGTGTTTGGCGTATTGCCTACTTTCTTCTTCCTGCCCCTCTAAGGCAGTGATTAAGTCGACCATTTCCATTATCGTCTGGGGTTTGGCAATTAGTGAATTTTGAATCCTCATCGAAAAATGTTCGGTCGTCAGCATGATAAAATCGTTATCAGTTATTCTCGGCTTTAGATGGCGCAAGTATTGAGATAACTGGAGTACGTAATCGGCCACGCTTACGTTGCTATTAATATCGTATTGCCCATAACTCAGATTAGCTCTAATTCGGTGTTGTGCGGAGTTCCAATACTTGTTTAGAAATATGTGCTAGAAGTCTTCATACCCCTGGTCAGGTGACATTGCCATGTTAATCCATCTTAGCGTTGGTCCAGTGTTTTTCGAACTATAAACATCTTGGAATCCTCCGGGATATTTCGTAACCTAAAATACTCCTGGAACTGATCAAGGTATTGCAAAGGATTGTCGAACTCAGACCCTGAGAACTTTGGTAACGGTAAATCTATATTGAGATTCAAGCTACTCTGACAAGATATAATTGGGTTGCGAGATATACTTACATTTTCAGAATTTCGGCACGAAGTCGAGGCACATGTTTCAGACACATTATTGGTTTCTCTAGTTTCATGCACACTGCTTAATCTAGGACCTCCTCTATATGCTGAATTTTGACATGGATTACTAGACAAATTATTGCTGTGAGCACATGTAAAGCATTAACCTTCTCTATGACACGATCTATCTGTTGCTTGTTTTGCAGCTGGAGTGCAGCTTGCTCGGCGATTCGCGCCTGCAATGCATTGTTTATAGATGTGACTTCTGTGTTAAGCCTTTCATCCGCGAATGCCCGAGCAACTTGCATTTCATCTGCCAACTTTTCCATTAACCTACTCTCCTGTGATGCAACTTTAGTTTTGAGCTGATCTATTTCCCTATTTATGTTATTATAGCTAGCCTGGTTTTTACTGCTGAGTTTGTCTATCCTATCGCTCATTTCATGGCTCCGTGTAGAAATTTTGTCGTGAACCATGTAATTTATTTGTCTAAGCTGAGCTTGTATGATTTTTCTATTATGGATATTGCTCTCATTTATTGCTTTTAATACTTCCTCTTTAGGCATCATTTCAGTTCTAACAGATTTCACTTGTTCTCCTAACTGAGTTTGATGTTCATGCATTACATTCATTATAGTGAGTAGTTGGGCTAACTGTTGATGGACGTTAACATTGTCAACTTTGCTGGAATTTGATAGCTGAATGGGAGCACTGTCCTCTCTTGTGACAATTGAGTTTCCTACCTGGCATTCGCCTTCTACCCTGAGATTATTATCTCTCTCATCTAAACATGCAATACCAATGGTCAGGTCATTTGCCCTTTGTGATTTCTCCATGTTTACTTTAATATTTTTTCTGTTTCTGAGGATCATACAATATTCAATAAAAGTGATAAAGTTTTGTGTGACTTACAGTTTTTGATGTCTTGACGTTTTCACTAACTACACCATTAAATAAAACTCACTTTCACGATACACTTCTATCTTCTTGTGTCCGGTTCCCTATTTGAAGAGTGTTGACCTGTAAGACAGGTTGTGTCGTTGCTTGCAGCTGGTCGCTCTTGAAGTCTGCCGTCAGTCAATTCCTATGTAACATTTACTTTGCTTGCTTCTTTTTAATTTGAATTTATTCTTCCTACTCGCGAGTTATTGTAGTTATCGAGCCCAAACGTTGGTCGCCACTTATTCAACGTTCTTTATATACTTTAGCTAATGGTTGGGTTGTTGCCTCAACATTGGAAAGCCACTTATAAAGCGTGATGATTGTAATTAAATAAGTAATTCTTTGTACTTATTAATTACAAAAGTGCCACTGCAAGTTATTGCAGTATTATCGGAGAGATTGAGAAAAATTTCTTTGAATAGGTGCCACTCGATCCTCCTGACACTTATAATTACTTAGCATTTAAGATCCTCTTCCCGTTCAATTGCTAAGTCGTTATTACTTGTTCAGTAGCTGTGCCTGGCCAGAGACTGCTAGAAAGGGCGTGGAATCACTTACAAATGAAGGTTTTCAAGCTACCAATTAGAGCAAGTTCGAGTAGGATAGAATTACGTTACTTTATTGTATACGAGGCACAAAGGAATTTAAAATATTACAATTATTACACACAAATGAATTGACGAAGATTGCAGTTTATAGCTTTACCGAGATTCAAGTTTCTGTGAGTCGCCGCGCATAAGCCAAAAGTTTTCAGTCGCTAGGACGAAAGCCGAAATGGTCCATGTTAATTTAGCCTACTCTATGATGAGCCGAAATAATTTCTTGAATTAACATTTTCCTATTCTGTGCAATATTGCCAGATAATTCTTGATGTTAATTTAGCCTATCAAATTTCTATTGTACTTACTTGATTCGCGCGTGTTGTTAATAATGTCTCGGCGTCGCTAGACTTCTGATTCGTGTGATAATTGGCGACTGCTCCGTTCGTATAGTAGTTTGCGACTCCCCGTTCCATACGGGAATACGAAAGGCATATTCAGTTCCCCTCCACATCAAAATTTTGAGTTTCCCTCTCATTGGAGTGGGTTTTGCTGATTACATCAAATTTTCGTATTTCTTAATTTTCTGATTGGCTATTTACCAAACATGTCGGTGGACAAGACGAGAATTTGCCGCTGAAATGTGATATCCTGCCCCTAGTGGTAGAATTTCGAACATGGTTGATAGGCACTTTTATAACTTTTGCCTTACAAAGGCTTATTCCTACCTAACAATGGAGCTTACCAGTTGGCTGGCGACAGGTTGTCGCTCTTTCAAGCAGAACTAATTCGGTTCAAAGAACTCGGGTGATGTCTCTGAAGCGAAATCTTTCAAGTTTTACCTATAAACTGCATTCTGCGTGGGTGATTTCTTATACTTACAAATATACCATATGCACTAACATTTATGAGTACTTACATGTACGCGTTTACATAATAACTTATATTACTCCTGACACTTGCCCTGTGAGCGGTTCTAAACAAAAAATGCTGGAACTAGTCATGTGTCATAACGTTCATTTATATTTATCTTAGGCACGGTATAAATACCGTCTCAAAGTTCATTGTCAATCTATAGAAGGGGAAGAAGGTATCTTTGTCTAGTTTCCTTAAACTTAAGTATAATTTTAATCTGGTACTGCTGAGAACAAAGCAATCTAATCTAGTAAAAATGAAATGCAAAGAACAGAAATTTTCCTTTGCTCTTGAAAACAAAAAAAAAAAAAAAAAACAAAACAAAAAAAAACGGTAAAATGTACCAAAGATGTATTTAAAAATAGTTCAAGTTGCAATAAAACTGCCTGAAGTATATAAAAATGCACAATAGTGCAATAAAAACTAAAAAAAAAAAAAAAAAAAAAAAAAAATCCCTATATCACAAAATTAAACATGCTGTAACGAATATGGTTAGCTTAACTTCTTTTATTCTGAAACAGATTTGTACACAACTTAATGAATTACCAAAATAAAGATGCAAAGCCATCAAAATCCTAGACCTAGTTATAATTAATTGTATTTGTTTGTTGTAAGCTATATACAGGTGAATATGACCAGTGTTCAGCTTCAGCTCTTTATCAGTCACATCATAGTGTACATTAACTCATTAATTCTAATCAGTATTTTGTTGTTTAGCTCCATTTATTGTCCATATCCACTTATCTTTCACTTTGTTTAAAAATTGTCTTTTTTTACTATCTTCATGAAACTTTTCAGCTGTAGCAATATTTCTATCTCCAACTATTTCATATTGATAAACTCTTGTCTCCAAATTTCAGTTCCTTTACGTTTAATTATTATGTGTTCAAGATCTTTGTTTCTGCTATACCCTTCGTTAGGCCTATTAATCTCAATATTCCTGTTCCTACTTGTGCAATAACTTCTTGCTCCTCTTTTTTGTGATATCTGTATTTTTACCCTGCCCAAGTGTTTTCATCGGTTTATTCAACACTAATGATCTCTTATTAGCTACATCACTAAAAATTTCTTGTATTTCTATATCCTTAAATCTCTTGCCGTTTTCCAAAAATTATTCACATTATTTTCTCTTCTCATATCTCATTTATCCTGGCACTTCTCAAATTTTTTCTAAGACAGTTTACCCACCCATGCCATTTTAAACATCTCTCCTGATATCCTTAGACACTGTTATAACAGATTTCTATCATCTAAATTCAAGATTCTATACTAAAATTTTAATGCCCTTTCCATAATCTCTCCCTTGCTGGCCACATGCCTGCACCTCATTAATAACTTCCCATTCTCCATCTAATTCCCATACTCCTATACAGTATAACATGTTTGCCTCAACCACCATATTGTATGCTTTTTCTAGCTATCTGTAGTTTATTTTGGGTGCTCATATTTGCAACTTTTAATAGCTGGTAAAGCTCCTTTTCCTTTTATCAGTGCAAATTTCTTCAGTTTTTCCCAATTACTGCCACCATCTAACACCTAAATAATGACATTTTCTCGCTACCTATTTATTCTTTGTTTCCACCCTTCCATTTTTCATAATTACTCAAATTTCCTCCCTTTCTGGTTTGGTACTGGCCTACTGATCCCAAGGAGGCAGGTGTAAAGCCAGCCCAGCTTTACCTGCTGAAAAGTGACAGCCTCATACCAGTAGATTTACTGGCTCATAAAAGAACTCCTGCAGGATGAAATTCCGGCATACATGCAGCGCTGATATGGTTGTGGCAATTGACAGCATTGCTAACAAACAAAATATTTATTTACTGCTGAAATACCTGTGTTGTTCGTGGTTTAGCAATTTATCTCTACAACTTTTAGACTTAGGTTGAACTCGCCCAACAGCCTTGTGTTTCTTTGGAGACATTTAAACAAAATATTAATATGCTCAAACAAAAAGTTAAACTTCTAGGATACTATAAAGAACAAAAAATAAATACAAATACGGCAAGACACTATGCAAAAGCATTTGAATAATCACAAATACCACAGAAAGAAGAGCGAGTAGAGAAAGCCATGTAAATGTAATACATGCCTTTCTACTTCAATCATATAAAAAATTGTATGAATTGTTTGTAGAAGAGGCAATACAGAAAGAAATGTGATTGTGTTTTGTAAAAGAAAAGTGAGAAAATCATTGGAATGTAATACATTGCATTTCTATTTCAAACATAGAAAATTGTGTGGATGGTTTGTAGAAAATGGAATAGAGAAAGAAGTGTGATTGCGTTTTGTAAACGAAAAGCTAGTAGAGAAAACCATGTGAATGCAATACATTGCATTTCTATTTCAAACATATAGCAAATTGTATGAATTGTTTGTAGAAGAGGGAGTAGAGACAGACATGTGAATTTGTTATATAAAAGAAAAGCAAATAGAGAAAACCATGTCAATGCCATATGTTCCATAGCAAAAACGTCCATGAGAAACCACCTAAATGTGACAATTTTCATGTTGATCGGTCAGCCGGTGTTGGAGTTCATCAACTTCATACGTACCAAATCCCTTTTTATATACAGGATGGAAGTGAAATAATCCATCAGATTATTGGTGATTGGAGGTGAGAGAATGGAAGTAAATTAAAATAAAAATCCCAATTTATGTTTTAAATTAAATGCACCATTAACTGGGTAATCGTATTTAAAGGTGAGGGTGTGTGGCAATGTGGCACAACTTGATTGAGTAATCTGCTTCTACTGTTAGCTCAATGCGCTATTCTAACATTCGCTGAATGTAATGACTTCACCAGTGTGCCGCACATCAGAAAATTACATGAAAAAGTGAAGTTATTTTTGAGTGCCCCATATGCAAACCATCAAATGTTACATTTCTGTGTAATTATAAAGATTTTATTTGGTATGTTTAAAGGTCTCAATATCTGGCATGTTCAAACGGGTGATCCAATAGACTGTGAATTGGCTGCGCTGTGTTTTGTGTGTACGGGTCCTCTGCGCCCGTCGCGACTGCCACTGTCATAGTACAGCGTGGATAAAACTATACATTTTAATACTACTTTTAAAGGCTTTACTTACGAATATAATTACAGCACATGCGGATACTGGCCACCATTGTTGTGCATACATTTTTGGCGTCTTTTTAGGAAATTATCCACCACTTGCCGTAGTTCACGTTGTAAAATTCTGGCAGTTTCCTGGCAAATATTTTGTTTTAATTCTTCCAGGATGTGTGGGTTTGTCTTGTACACTTTATGCTTTAAGTTACCCCAGAGATAGAAATCGCAGTGGGTTAGGTCAGGAACCGAGGGGGCCACAAATTTCTACTAATAATTCTGTCTTGAAACAATTGTTCTCATCAAAAGATTGGCTGTATGAGCTGTTAAAGAGTCTTGTTAAAAAAGGCAAAATCACGCTCTCTGTCGGTTAATTCTCTTAAAAAAGGAGGGCAAAATTGTATTCACGTATGTAGGTACAGGTGTCAACTGTTGACTCGAAAAAAAATGGGCCTATAACTCTTTCTCCACTAATGGCACACCATACACCAATTTTTTTCATCATGAAAGGATATTTCATGAACAATATTAGGCTTCTCAGAGCTCCAAAAATGATTATTTTGCGTACACACATCCATGAAGGTGGAACCAAGCTTCGCCCATGAAAAATATTAAATGAGTCAATTTCACCATTGTGTATATTATTGAGAGTCCACTCACAAAATGTGCACCTAATTACAGGATCACCTGGTTGAAGAGTGTATGTGCCACAGTTATTTTATATGGTTTTGACTTCAGCAAATTAGTAGCTCTATGCAAAGAGCCATAAGAAATGCCTGCCTGGTGTGGAAAATGCCTAAGCGATTTTTGGGGGGGAATTCTACAAACGATGACCGATGTCCTATAATGTTTCTCCGGTAAGAACCATACGCCGTCTTTTAGATTTTTGGGTCCGAACACTTCCTGTGGCCTGAAATTTATTGTAAAGTTTGTGGATTGTGGTACGGCCTGGAACTTTTACAGCTGGAAATCTTTCTGCAAATCGCACTTGCACCTGGCGAGCTGAGTTAACACATACAAATCATTAATGAATGCACGCTGTGCAGTAGAAAGCAAATGCTGAACCATAATACACTTTGTGACTAAGTACAGGACTAAATAATAAAGCACACTGGTAATAATGCAGCTGCACAATATCGCGTCAGCTCAATACTGATTGTGAGAAGAGCAGAGTGAAACAAGTCTGTGGAAACAAGTCGTGCTCGTGACCTTGTGTATATCAACTGCTCTTATCGTCAATAAGTTACGTAGGCTTCGGCGGCCGGTGTCCATAGTAATGGGCAGCGGGGAAGAGGGCGTCTTGGTTGTGTTGTTGCCAACGTTTCGCGGTGCTGCCAAGAAAAGCATTAGCCCTGAAGAAGCTCTACATAGTTGGGCGAAACGGTGGCAACAACACAACCAAGATGCGGCCTTCCCCGGAAAACCTTATTACTATGCTCTTATCGTGTTTCTGTTTGTACAGTGGAAAAACACAGCGCAGTGGTTTCCATGTATTTGGATCTCTATTTGAGAGGCTTATACCATGACTTGTGTGGGATTGGATTCCTCTTAATCTCCCGCAAAATTGTTTTCTAACTTCCGACACCGGTTGTGGTATTGCATCTATTAGGAAGTCACAAATATGATAGAATCATTAAAAAAATAGAGAAAGTAAAAAGAAAGAAAGAAAAAAACTTTAAGTATGCTCTAATTGGTTAGGAATACATAAATTCTCTTGAAATGAAGCGAATAAAAGCTTAGTCCAAATCTACTCACTGTGCATGCACGTTGAGCAGAAGCTAGTTGTCTTATCAAGTTTATTTATTGAACGGCAGGGACCGAACACGATATTTATTTTCACAATAAATGTTAAAGGTAGTTTGTTTCTAACGCTTGATATTTGTGGTGAACACATGTAGCTTCAGTATTGTCTGCAAGATGTATGTATGAAGTATTGGTGCAAAGGTTGACAACAAATGGTGAAGGTTACCTGCATTGTGATATTTATGTGACAGATATGCATTGAGCATTCTAACGGTTATGTCACCCTTGCATGAAACATGTATTATTAATACTGCTTTTCCATATTGAATATAACAATGTGATACTAGTAATTGACCTTCAGGAAAGCATAACTTACAATGTGAATTTACATTCTACTGCAATGTGCTTAAACAGCATTTATGTGCAATTGTTTATAGGTTTGGCCAATTGGGAAGTGTAAGATTGTCTTTAATTTTTAATATACCCATTTTAGAATGGTACTAATGTGCTTCATGCCAGCACATCAAATTGCCATTCTAGAAAAATGATTTTGTATAACGCGATGCAGAAGTTTTTGGCAGCATTTTCACCAAAAATTACTCCATGATTTAACAAGAAGCTTATGGGTGCCAACAAACTCGAGTAAGTGAAATTTTCAACACTAATGCTTCTGATAAGATCTGTGTGCATGAGTATGTGCGATAGATATCAAAATATTTAAAGAAATATAGGTAAAGAAATTTGGGTTCGTGCCTAGTGAATTCCACAGTCATGGACTAGCCATTATTTGAACAGTAGCTTTAGAAACAAAAAATGGCCGTACTTTTAATCACTAACATTTGTTAGCAGTAACAAGTGTGCAATAACATTGGGATTAATTTTAAGTAAAAATTAAGAGGAAGTATTCAGTACCTGTAGACAGGCTTCACACTGTTTGCTGCTTTGACAAGAAAACAGTTGCACGCAATTAAGTAAACATTCCGTGCGATCTACACCAATATCAGAGGAAAGTAAACAAACACAGCTGATGTGATGTTGCCAGTTCTAACAGGATTAAGATGGCAACAAATTCCGGATTTTTTAAATTTAATTCACACAAAAACCATTGAAAAATGCCAAAGGAAAAATTGTTTATTCAATTTTCTGTGAATATAGTCACAAATTAAGAACCTTTAATCAATAATTCAACCAGCTGATTAGTGTTTTTTTTTTCCCCTTTCTAGAAAACTGTAAACTTTTCAGCTTTTTGATATTAGACTTTCTTGTTCATAATAAGATAAATTCGCTGAGATTATTTCACTTCCACCTTGTATATGCACACATGTATGTAGATTATATGAAGTGTATGTAGAACAAGTAGAGAAGAACATATGAATTGTTAATAGTGAATAGAGAAAATCCTGAGAATGTAATACGCTGCATTTCTGTTTCATACACATAAATTCTTTGAATTGTATTCTGAAGGGAGGGTAGAGAAAGAAGTGTGATTGTGTTGCATAACAGAAAAGTGAGTAGCAAAAACACTGTGAATGCAATGTTGCAATCATAGCAAATTGTATGTTGAAGGGCGAGTAAAGAACACGTGAATGTGTTGCATAAAAGAAAAGCAAGCACCAAAAACTGTGTGAATGTATTACATTGTGTAGTAAAATGCATAGCATAAAACCTCTCCATGAAAAAAGACTTACAGGTGCCGATTTTCATGTCACCCAGTGTAGGAGTTTATCACTTCTGTAGATGGCAAAAAAAAAAAAAAAACACACACACACACACACACGCACGCACGCACACAGTAGCCTCTGGTTAATTCGATGTTGGATAATTCAAAATATTGGGTAATTCGAACAAAAGAATTGTTCCTCTGAAATTCCTATTTAAAAGAATGTTAAGAACATTTCTTTAATTCGAAATATCGAAGCTCACATTTGGATAATTCGAAACCACAATTTCAGAAACTGAAAACTTTTTGTGCGTATATTCTAAGAAATTTCGAAGTAACGTTGATATACATCCTGTGATGTTCATTTTTGGACGTACTGTACTTTCTAAGAACGAGCAGGTAGTGCTAAAAAGGTTGGTGGCAGGAATGCGGGTGGTCTGAGGGCTTGCGCGTTTTTGTTCCATGAAGGTCTGCCCGCTTTTGTTCTTAGGAATGTATCCATTGCTTGCTCTTGTATTCACCCATCCAAAGTGTCGAAACGAAATCCAGTTTTTTCGAATTTGCAGGAGCATTCACAAGTTTATTGCTAAGTGTTGTAGTCACAATTTCGAAGCATGGAACTTATAAGAGTGTAACTCTAGATAAAAAATCTGATGTGTTGCACTCACATGACTTTCTCTACTCTTGTACTAACCATTCTTACAAACTCTTGTTCTTGTTAGCTAAGATAAACATTTCTACAAATTATCTTATTGCTTATTTCGTTGTAGGTGCAAGGGGAATATTGGAATACAGTAGGCTTTGTGCGATAGGCAAATCTTTTAAAGCTTTGAGATTCCGTTCTCTTTGCACACGTAACATATAAAAAATGAGCAACGATGTTCCGTTTCACGAAAGTTTATAAGTTTTCCGAAACTTGCACACATAACAAGGAATATCTCCGAAATGGTTCACCCTACAAGAAAATTTATTGAGACATAAATTGTGTATTTTAGCAAGATCTACATTTTTTGTATAGTATGATTTGGTTTACCAGTTATGCAAAAGTCGTCCAGAGAAAATACGACTACAGGACTATAGCCAGAAAATTCAAGATACACATTTCATTTGTCATCAAAATATCTCAAACATATGACATTTTAATAAAAATCGTTAGTCATTTTCAAGAAAATCAAAATTTCCGAAAAATTTTCCATGTAAAGGGTAGTTTAGGGTGGGGCTATTTTCTTTAAAATCTTCGTGTGGCATTCTTGAAAGACATTAAACTTAAATACAAACTTTGGTTCTTAACCGACTTTTCGTTTTTGAGTTATGCTGTCCACAGACACACACACACGGACTTTTTTCTAAAAATGCTTTTTTGGATTCAGGGGGTCTCAAAACATATTTCCGGTGAAATCTCCACATCGAATTTTTGGGTGGAAAGTAAAACCAGTAGAGAAAGTAAGAAGTTGAAGTGCTTAGAGAGGTAGAGAAAGGAATTAAGAAGAAAATGCTAATTGCCAGAGTATGAATACAGCCTAATACGTTGTCGACGTACATAAGAACAAAAGAAAAAGAAAAAGCTGGAATCAACAATGCGGAGGGAAGAGCAAACGCACGAATTCAGGTGGCGAATTCCCTGAAATTGACGAATGTGTTTTAAACACATCACGTGACCATAACATTCCGATAAGTGCCAAGACAGACAAATTTGCGGGGAAAACGGGGATTCAAAATTTTAAAGCAAGTTCTGGATGGTGTACAGGATTCAAAGAAAGAAATAGCATTTCTTTTAAAAATGTGTGCGGTGAAAGTGCAGCAGTCAATGAGGAAATGAACGATGGATTTACTGAAATGTTTAGTGGATATGAACCGAAAGACGCATTTAACGTGGATGAAACAGGCCTGTGCCTGTGCATGCCAAACAAAACACTCGCATTTAAAGGCGAGAAATGTAGCGGTGGGAAAAACAGTAAGGAGAGAGGGACAGCATTGGTTGGCGCCAACAGGCATGGCTCTGAGAAATTACCGTTGCTGATGATAGGAAAATCAATGAAACCAAGATGTTTTAAGTCAATGAAAAGTCTTGCAGTGTGGTATGAGACTAACAGAAAAGCATGGATGACTGCCGAACTGTTTCAAAATTGGCTTGTGACTGCATACAAACAATTTTATAGGGCCAGTTGGAAAATTGGTTTGTTCATCAACAACTGTGCAGCCCACAATAAGATTCCTGAACTCAAATGCATCAAGGATGGATGGAGTTTAGGGGCTCAAATGCATCAAGATAGTCTACTTTCCAGCTAATATGACCTCAGTGGTACAACCTAGGGATCAGGGAGTGTTACAAAATCTTAAGCATTTTTATCGACGGCAGGTTGTTCTTAAAATTCTTGAGAATGCAACAATGAACAAAAATATTGATCTCGATGCTAATCGAATGCTGAACAAAGTATGAAATTCGGTCACACAATATGCAATTGTAAATTGTTTCCGCAAAGCTGGTTTCAAGAATCAGCAAGCAATAGCGGATTGTACAATAGGCCTAACAGAAGAACCAGAAATGTGTGTAATAAGCGAGCGCTATCAAGAAGTCTCAACTGAAGTTGGTTTCGACAAATATGTAGACATTGACAGTGAAGTAGTCGTATGCTGACAGCAAACAGATGATGAAATTCTACAAGAGGTATTGCAAAATCGCAATCGAAGTGATGAAGATGACGAAGTTGATGCAGTACCAGTGGAGCCTATACCGACTACTTCTGGTGCATCTGTGACGGTGGAAAGTTTAAGATTCGTCGAAGCGCAAGAAAATGTTAATGATGGTTTGTTTTAGGCATTGAATCGAGGCATTGAATGAGATTGAAGCTTTTGTGTATCGTGTCAAATTAACGAAACCAAGGAAAAAAAATCACTCATTTAAAGTGAGAAATAAAAACATCAGCAGACTTGTATGTTAGTGTTATTTATGTTTCAATAACCGTACTATAGCAGTGGTTTCTCATTTATATTCAATTGAAAAAGTTGAGTACAATGTACACCTGGATAAAAATGTGGACAAAATGAAATAAGGTAAGCTCATATAAGTATAAAAGTCTCTGTTATTAATTCACTAGAGTTCTTGTTAACATCAATGATGTTCGACCTTGTATTCAATAATCTAGTGTGGCTCAGGATGCATTCAATAAATTCAGTAGTAATACTACACAATTATTTATTACCAGTCAAGTAAACAAGTTTATGAATAACAATCGAAAAACAAAAGATTAACTAAAAGTATACAGAGTCTTTGATGTATAAAATGGCATACACCTCAGTACTCCCCCACGAGTGTTCAACTAGAGTACTTCTTGTTGAAACGAACACGTCGTCCAGAGCGAGTTACCACAGATGGAGGTGATGTACTCTGGTGAATAGGGTGTGTCACTTTTGGTTGTAGACCAGTAGGATTTGTTGGGGTGGTCATTGTTATGGAGTCATTAGGGTCAGCAATGAAGGCAGGTTTCAGTCGATCTATAGAAACGGTTGTTCGCATGCCACGGATTTCAATGTCAAAGGTCTTGTTATGACGATTGATTACCTTGAAGGGGGCCATCGTATGGAGATTGTAGAGGCCTACAAACTGCATCGTGTCGTAGAAACACATGTGAACAATTTTCAAAAGTCTTTCGGGTACTGTGAGGCTTTGGTGAAATAGGACGGAGTTGCCTGAACCTGTTTCGCAGATCCCTGACGAAATCTGAAGCTTCGTTGGTGTCACTGGCACTATCTGTAAAGAATTCACCTGGCAATCGCACTGTGTGACCATATACTAGCTCTGCAGCAGTTGCACAGATGTCTTTTTTGTATGCAGTGCGTATGCCCAAGAGAACTATAGGCAAATCTTCGGTCCATCGGTCTGAAGCGTAACACTTGATAGCAGTTTTAAGCTGGCGATGAAATCGTTAGACTATTCCGTTGGTGGCTGGATGGAAGGCTGTTGTTCGGATACGACATGTTCCTGTGAGCATGGTTAGAGCTTTGACAAGGTGAGACTCAAACTGACGACCTTGATCAGATGTGAGTCGTTGAACGCCGAAACGAGCAATCCACCCACCAAAAGAAAGCTCTTTCCACTGTTGCTGCTGTGATATCCGCGATTGGATATGCTTCAGGGCAACGTGAAAAACGGTCGATGGCCGTTAGGCAATATGTGAAGCCATTGGATGGAGGCAGTGGACCAACAATGTCAATATGTACATGCTCGAATCGTTGATTAGGTGAAGTGAAGGATCCAAGTGGAGCAGTGACATGCCTTGTAACTTTGTTGCGCTGGCAGGCTATGCAGTTACGCACAAATGCTCTACAGTCACGATCGATCTCAGGCCAAACAAAGGATTTCTAAACCAGGTGGATCGTAGCTTTCACACCGGGGTGCGACAAACTATGAAGAGATGCAATAGCTTGCTGTCGGAAATTCTTCGTCACGAATGGGCGAGCTTGAGATGTTGAGACATCGCATATGAGATGAACTGTAGACTTTGGAATTAGTATTTTCTTCAGAACCAAGCTAATGCCGGATTGAATGAGAGTTTGAATTTCGTCGTCAGTTTCCTGTGAACGTGCCAAGGCTTGAAAGTCGATTTCTTCAGCAATCGATGCAATTCGAGACAGTGTATCAGCTGGGATTTTGCTTTCACCTTGGATATGGCGAATGTCGGTCGTGAACTGGGCAATGCAATCCAGATGACATGACTAGCGAGGTGATGCTTTCTCTGGCTTCTGCTTCAAAGCGAACGTCAGAGGTTTGTGATCTGTAAATAGGATGAACTGTCTTCCTTCAAGCATGTGCCTGAACTACTTAACGGAGGCATAAGCGGCTAGGAGTTCACCATCATAGGCAGACCACTGTTGTTGTGATAGTTTCTGGCTGTAAAATGCCAATGGTTGCCAGTTACCATCTACAAGTTGCTGAACTGAAGCTCCAATTGCTGTCGATGATGCATCTATCATTAGAGAAACAGGAGCATCTGAGCAGGGATGTGCAAGGAGTGCAGCATTTGCAACAGCGTTCTTTATGTTGTGGAAAGCTTGTTCAGTTTCTTCATTCCATTGGAGCTCGCTGGTAGGTTTCGGCAGCATGAGGGATGAAGCGTCGATAAAAATTAACAAGTCCCAAAAATCTACGCAGGTCTCGGATAGATCATGGTTTTGGAAAATTCTCGATTGCTTCAACTCTCTAAGTGGTCGTATTCCGCTTGAATTCACTGAGTAACCCAAGAATTGCACTTCTTTAGCTGCGAACACACTCTTTGCCGTGTTAATCACCACTCCGTGAATACGGAGTCGACTGAATAGTTGACGCAAGTGGTCCAGATGTTCGGTTTCGTCTCGAGATGCGACCAGGATATCGTCAATGAACACATAGCAGAAATCAAAATTGCGTATTACTTCCTCCATGAAGCGTTGAAAAGTTTGAGCTACTTTACAAAGCCCAAATGGCATGCGAGTGAACTCGAATAATCCCAATGGGGTTGTGACGGCTGTCTTCGGAACGTCCTCTTCCGCAATAGGTATCTGATGGAAGGCACGAACAAGATCAATGGTTGAGAATATGTGACGTCCGTGGAGATTCACGGCGAAGTCTTCAATGTGTGGGACCGGATAACGATCTGGAACTGTTCGAGCATTTAGCTGACGGTAGTCACTACAAGGTATCCACTGATTGTTTTTCTTAGGAACAATATGGATTGGGGTTGACCAACAGCTCGTAGATGGTCGACATATTCCGTGGATAAATTCAAATTCTCGTTTAGCTATTATGAACTTGTCAGTTGGTAGCGCCCGTGGCCTCGATCGTATTGGTGAGAAAGGAGTGGTAACAATATGATGTACCGCAGAATGCACACTCGGCATGAAGTTGGGCGTGTTATCTCGATGAATTCCTTAAGCAGCTGATGATAAGGTGAATCACCAAATATAGTGTGAATCGACGGACAAGTGACACAACGAATATGCCCGTTGCTTGTCAAGTTAGTATTTGAGTCAATCAGACGTTTGTGACGTAGGTCTGGAAGGATTCCATAGTTAGCCAGAAAATCAGCTCCGATGATAGGGTGAATCACATCAGCTACAATGAAACGCCACGTGAATTCACGACGTAGAGAAAGATCGAGTTTCAGGATTATATGGCCGTAAGTCTTAATAGCTGTTCCGTTTGCTGCAAAAAGTTTATACTCTTCTGCGCGGTGACGAGGAAAGACAGAAATATCAGCTTCTGTGTCAGGCACCTTCCACTTTTGTTTTTAGCCACTTGTACAACGTATAATTTTGTGCGAAACAATGTGTATTTATGTCACACCTATATACTGCATGTATTTTAATGCAATTTTTATTAATTCGAATTTTGGATATCTCCAAATGTTTCCAATTCCCCTTCGGGTTCGAATTAAAAAGAGTCTACTGTATAACAACTTACCAAAGTTTCATTGCTATTGGATGAATAGTATAGGAACCCATATGGGGCATACAAACATCTTTTTTTATTTATTCACCCCATTTTTGAACTCCACAACCTGGGTCTTATGTTGTTTCACATGTGCTATTCCTTACAGTATTCAATTCCTTTCAAGGATTGTTTCAACCCACTAACTGTAGTTGCTCCTGCCAAAAACATCATCTGCAAAAACTAGTTGAGGAGTCTAGATATTATTTATTTTTGGCATAAAATTGTTGTTTTCTAGTGCCTTGCATCTGGCAATGAAGCCATTAGCATTGGCATAAAATTGTAATTCCTCCCAATTTCTAATAATACATCACCAATATATAAGTTTAGCAGGTCCAGCCTGAGGCCTTTCTCCTGTTGGATTTCTCCTTATTACCACCCCTGCCTCCAGCCTTATGCAAACAAAATTCTCATTATATAGGGCTCTAAGGGAGTTAACCATTTGTTTATTTACTCCTTTCCTCAGTAATTTGTGCCACAAAAGTTCTAGTTCAATTTGATCATATGTTTTCTCTATATCTACAACCTTTCCTCTCTTATCATTTAGGTAATAGGTTGTAACAGTATTACACAGCAAGATTCGTGGCAGAAAGGCATTATCTTGTTGGTTGGTGATACGAGGGCTGTCCCAGAAGTATCCAACCTAACAAAGAAAGCACAAAAATGTGGAAAAAAGCATCCTTACTTCTCTATGTAGTCTCCTTTCAGCGCAATACATTTTTTCCAGCAATGCTCAATGGCTTCGATACCCTGCTTATGGTGAGAACTGTTAAACTCTGCAAAATAGCCATCAGCTGCAGACTCCATCTCTTCATTGTTGGTAAATCTTTCAACTCATATCATTTCTTCAAGTCTGGAAACAGAAAATAATTATAGAGGCTAAATTTAGTGAATAGGGTGCATGAGGAAGCAATTCAAATTTTAACTCATAGATTTTAGCCATGGGGATATTGAATGTATGAACTAGTGCAATGTCTTGATGAAACAAAACTTTTTTTCTCCACTAAATGCAGCTGTTTTTGCTTGATTGCATCAATCAAATGCTGCAATAGGTTTACATAATACTTGGCATTGATTGCTTTTACTTTACTTTTTGGAGATAATCAATGAAAATTACCCCACATGCATCCCAAAAGACTGAGGCCATGACATTGCCTGCAGATGGAGCTGTCTTTGCCTTCTTTGGAGCTGATTCTCCCCCTTCAATCCCATATTTTGACTGTTCCTTCATCTCGGGTGCGAAGTGAGGGATGCATGTTTCAACCATGGTTATGAATCAATGCAAAAACTGAGCTTTATTGTGGTGGAACATCTAATCACATGACTGTAACATTCTCACAATGCTGTTTTTGTTCCGTTGTGAGCAAATGTGGTACCCGACTTGTGCACAGCTTTTTCATGTCCAAATGTTTAGTCAGTATGTGATGTACAGCACTTTTTGCACTGTCTGCAGTGTCCGCTAGATCACGCACTTGTAGACAATCCAATTCATTTTGTGTGTTCTCTTTACAATTCCTGGTGGGGTCACCTCATTTGGTCGATCCCTGCGATGTTCATCTTGGCAGCTTGTATGACCTCACTTCAACACTGCCTCCTGATGTTTTACTGCTTTAACAAAAGTGCAGACTCTCCCAGAGTAGAATCTAGCTCAGCAAGAGGACCAGTTTTATCCATGTTTACAATTTTGCTAATCAAAGGATATGGTCGGTGAATTTATTTTGATAATTCTCCCGGTCAGGTCGGTGAGACCCGTAAACCAACGACAGGTGTGGTCCTCCAGACATTCTGGGGGTTGTGAGAGAACGATGTGACCGCCAAAACATAAAAATATGGTGCTCTCTAAAAAGCGGTTACATTTATTGCTAAGTCTCTTCAATATTTATGCAATATGACTCGAGGGGTAAAATGTTCCGGAGTTAAAATAGTCCCCCATTCGGATCTCCGGGCGGGGACTACTTCTCGAGAACCAAAACATTATATTAATAGAAGATCTAACATCAGAATTTTTTTTTATGGAACTACAAAATTTGATGGAGAAATTGAAGCAATTGGAATGGCCCTACAAAATCTTTTGTATAGAATTTCACATTTTCAGCAAGCAGTTATTCTCTCAGATTCCAGGGCAGCAATTATAGCAATTACTTCCAAGTTGTCACCAAAAAACCAAACAATTATAGAATGTTGGAAAATCCTTACCCATCTAACAGCACTTCACAAACACCTAGTCTTCCAATGGATACCACCTCACTGTGGACTGAGTGATAATGAGAAAGCTGATTTTCTTGCAAAAAAGGGTACCAGCAATGTGCAGAAATCAATAGTTAATCTACCATTTTATGCAGCTAAAAGATTAGTCAACTCTGAATTCAAAAAAATTATTGAAAAATATTACTATGAAAAATTAAAAAATAAAAGATGGGAACTACCAAACATTCAAACAGTAACACCTGAGTATCCTCGAAAAACAGCAGTTGCAACCTTCAGGTTGATTACAGGACATGATTGTCTGGCAAAACATTTAAACAGAATTGGGATATATTCTTCACCACTCTGTCCTCTATGTGATCTGCAAGAGGAAATGGATCGAGACCACCTTCAAATATGCCCGGCCACTTCTAATGCCCCATCCATCAGTGAAAAATATTGGAGAGCAAGAGGATTAATGACTTCATTGTCAGAAATCCAGCATTAGCTAACAACAACAATTTTGCTGAGAGCATTCACTATTGATGGTTGCTAAACAAATACTAAACAGCGTAACATCATCAAACTTCAAACTTAAGCCTTGTAAGGATGGTATACTTTCTATCATTATCATTTGTTTAAACAGTAACTGTTTATATATGTCAGATGGGTACTTTTTGGACAGCTCTCATAGGAGTACTATCTGGTGAAGGAGTGGAAACTGGAGCTTCAAGGTTGGGATGCTCTGTGATAAGACTCATAAACTATAAAATGTTTGAGGTCGGATTAACTGCAAAAGTTCTAGTACCTTTTGTTCTCTCTTCAATCCAAAAAGGCGCTAAATTATGTGTATTCCCATCTGACATCAAGGCGACATACTAATTCTGAGTATGTCAGAGTGTGAACTTAGTAATTCCATCCAGTAGTGTACGCTAAATTAAAATGTTCTGTATGACAATATTTGGGATATAACCACAGAGAATTAAGATTGAAATGTATACTTTTATATACTTCAGGCAGTTTTATTAGAAATTGCAAATTCTGATTCGGGTTAGACATTTTTAGATCATTTTTAATTGCCAGTATTCTAGAGCTAATAATAAGTTAATCTTTCTAATTTCCTCTTTGAATATTTTGTTTGAGAATATCATTTTCTTTAATGGACTTTCTATAATTTAAATACTGTGTGAGCGTTTTCATCCTGAGAATTGAGAACTTGTGCAGTCCCGGCATTTTACAGGCTATGCCATCAGCACTGTCCACTGTATCGCGTCTTATCAATTTCGGTTGAAGTGACATCTTTGCACCTCTATCTGTGAAGTAAGTTGCTCCCGTATTGAAACTGTGCACGTTGACCTTCAGCAGTGAAGGTTCTAAGTTAAAATACTGCCACTGGAAGTTAATTTTTATATGTAGTAACTTTAATGAGAACTGTTAATTTGGCATGGAAGAGTCGTTTCACCTAATTAGTTTAATTACGTGAATTTCAAAACAATTCAAAGTGCTATTCATTAGAATATGCTTTAACAAACATCATAAATGAATACATAATAACATTACAATTATAACTTACATAATAAGCTATTCATTCATACAAAAAAAAAGCATACAAAAAGAACTAGACAACGTTTGTAAGGCCATATTGTGGCCGTTGTCAGCCTCTCTGTTTCTCAAAGAAGTCCACGGTGAGCACAAATGACTGAAACGTCATATTTGTGGGAAATCCACTTTCTAGTACACCCAGAAGGGGCACATAATTTCCTAGAACATTCCCGAAACAAACAAAAATAAATAGAAGGCTCATTTATTCACAGGCATGATTTGAACTTCCGACCTTCACAATGACTTTCCAGCATGTTAACCACTGCATTACTAGCGCACGTTAACAAGCATCACCATAGCCCTAAACAGTGTGAATGTGGTGTCAGCACCTGCATTTCACATCGTCTGTAAAATGCATGATTACCTAGTATCATTCTGCAGGAAGAAGTTTCACCTGGTGTATACGATAGAAGCCAAATGAAGAATGGCTTCTTGTTTTCTATTTTGGTTATTTCAGTGTCACATTGTTGCAACAATGATTGTACTACACTGCCACTAGAACAGGTTCTATTTCACAAATATGATCTCGCACAGGAGCACTTCAGAATTCAACACCTTCCTGCGAACAGCACAATCTTGCTTTTTGTCTCTTGTCTTTAGGAATGCCCAATAACGTAATTAGTAGAAACTGACACTTTCCTTAAATCTCTAAGTGATATTATTCTGTGTCAAAGTAGTTTCACTTAGAGAACTTCTCTCATTTAACAGCAAGCAGTACTCTCTTTACTCCATCTTCCATTTTGTCATAATGAAAAGAATACCTATACTGCTCGCAGAAGTTAAAGGCATGTGAATGCTGGTCAATGCTTAAGTGGGGCGCTGTTGCCAAGCATAGTGCGTGTTCCGGCAGAGGTGCTACACATAAGAGCGCGTGAGATGCGTGTACCACATTCGGTAGCGCTGGTAGGTAGGTAGGAGGGGCAAGCGTATGATTCGCTGAAGTCTGTTGTATGGCCCGCCTCCATATGCCTTAAGTTTTGCGAAGATTATAATTGTAAAAATAATACTTAATAACGAGAATAATAAATTATCTTTTTGTTTGTAAGTTATTGTGCAAAAGTTATGCATTTTTCTAAATGTGCATTTACTCACTTGAAAAGGTTGAGCACCCCTACTATGACACAGCCAACATGTTCTCATAATTATTTACTGTAAACAACAAATGCAGTCTCTCAACTGAAATTCTCAGTTTGCTACTGACTGCTTAGTAGCATCACTGCTCATGGAGGTTGCATGCATTTCAGGCACAAGCTAAGAATTTGCAACAAACTCATTTTTATACATCAGAGGAGACATCCCACAATTTTCAGAATGCAGTTCGTCATGTGCTTAGAAGAAGAAACCATTGAAAGATTCAGAATATTGTTTAGTATTCTACTTAAAATTAGCTTTATCTGCTTTGTTCTCCTTAAAAATAGTACTCTTGATCCTTCGAGTCACTACATTGGGCTGTCTACATTACAACGGACTGTGTACCTCCTATGTCATTGCAGAGCCTATATCAGGGATTCTGAGCCTCATGCACATGATCCAATATATGCGGCTGTCTTTGAAAATTTTCTATTGCTCTGTGGACTTTAGCCATAAGGTGCTCTGCCGAAGTTACACCATACTGCTCATACAACTGCACATAAAATAGTCGAGAGGGTCAGATCTGGTGACCATTCTGTCCATGGAACTAATCCACCTCTACCAATCCATTCATTTAGATATGCAAGCGATATTGAGGTGATTCCACACATTTACATTAAAGTGTGCTGGAGCTCATGTCAGCCATTTCAGCAGCTGTGTACTGGTATTTGTTGCACTACCATTAAAACATTAGTGTACTGCAAACCACACAAGTAATACTGTAGGATGTGCACAAATGACTGGAGGAATTTAGCGCATGCGCAAGATTTTTATTATGCCCAGATCATTTATCACAATACACAGATGGCTAAAGGGTTGCATACCTTCCATATTAAGATACCAAAATGAATGTTAGCAAATTATCACAACCGTTCGCAAACTTCGATGCTCTCCAGTGGACAACTGTGCGTTTCCGGACACTGATTCCTATTTGAAAACCTATCAGTTTGCCATCCCACGCAACATACTAGACATTTTTTTGAGGACACCCAGTATCTATTTTTTGCTTCCTTGGAATGTAAGGTAAACTGTGACATCTTTTGTGAAATAGAATAATAATAGATTAGATTGCATTCAGTGAGTCCACAAGTAGCCATGGAGGCTGGTGAACAGTGAACATGTCAATTGTGATCTACAGTACATTGTCAATAAATATACAGAATGAGCACATAAAACTCATTATATACAGGAACAAAAAAGAAACAAACAACAGCAAAGGGGATAATGGAAACACAATCAAAGCTTACCTGAAATTTGTCAGATAAGAATTGAATTTTGTTAAATTTACACTAGGCATTTACAGCCATATTCTACTGTGTAGTTGTAATACAATAATAATTCAGTTATAATATAATTAGCAATGAATGGCATCTTTTATTTTAGTTGGTTCTATACATATACATTTGAGTAGCTTTCACACAGGCATCAGAGGTGATTAACAATGATTTGTCACTGAGGAAGCTAGAGATCACTTACAGTGTTACATAAGATTTCACAGGATGATTTGTCAGTTAGATTGCCTTATACAGAATAAAATGAGTTAAAAATTACTTACAAAGCTACATAAGCATTAACTCGAATGATTTGTAATTTAAATAATCTTATACAGAATAAAATGAGTTAGAAACTACTTACAAAGCTACATAAGCACTAACAGGAATAATTTGTCATTTAAATAATCTTACACAGAATAAAATGAATTAGAAACTACTTACAAAGCTACACAATCATTAACAGCGGCTGGATTGTTAAATTAGATGTATGTACCAAGAAGTTATACTGACAACAGTAAAAGCTAAAATGAAACACACAACAATGCCCACTGCCAGGCGCACTATTCTTACTAAATACACGACTTAACATGTCAAACTGAGTGTGGAAATTTGCCCTTCATACACATGTCACTAGCGCAGAAATTGTACTTCAGTTGTTACAGAATGACGAACTGTAGAACAAAAAAGGTATTTTGTCCGAATTTACCCCAGTTGACGGTACTCTCATTTGGCATTGTAATCGTTTTGTATTTTTCAGGAAATCCCTTGAAGGCTGGATGGTTTACCTTATTGAGAGGAATTCCTGCTTTGTAAGAGCTGCACACAACTCAATGTTGGTTTCCTTAAAATTTGGCTTTTTGAAGAACTCTGTTGAAACGCATTTCGTAATAGAGGCTGTCACAATTTGTTTGCCTGAAGAGTCTTGTTCGTTTGATGCTTAGAGCTGGAAATGTGCTGTTTGATGTGATCTCAGTGGTGTTTTTCATCTAACGAAATTCCTGAATCGCAAATAGTACATCGAATAACAGTTCCATCTGTGTCTATGAAACCTTGTTTGAATTCCCAAGCCAGAACAATAAGTCGAGCACTGGAGACCTTTGGCATGGTAAAATCTAGTAACACACTCGTTTAGTAATGTAACAAAGAACTAACACCAGTTCACTTGCTGTTCACACTCTTATATAACACCCCAACAATTACCAGAATGTTCTCATTCATGCTGGAGCTGCAGTCTCAGCGATTTCTAGTAGCCTTAAGCAGAACCCAGAGTCAATTCTTGGAACTATGCATGTACGGTTACTGCTGTCTGCGTGACCTTGGAAACCACGCGAACAGATGACATTTGTCATAGTAACAAACTCACATTCACAAACAGTAGGCTACTGATTCTGGTAAAATTAAAAGGATAGAATGATATACAATGACAATGAGTCACTGTCAGTTGTGTTATTGTGGGCTGCCTTATATCGGCAAAGCAAGAGAAAGAATTTGTCGTACACAATTATTTTCCACTGTTGTAGGTGTGCTTTCAACTCTTGCACATTGTTTATTGAAAGAGTTAGGCTTACTCTTCACATGCTCACAGTAAGTTGAGGAGATGTTAATTAAAAGTTAAATATTTTATATTGATTAAAGTCATATAGAGTAAAATGGAAGGAAACTTAAAAGAAAAAAAGGATTATGGGCATGTTTGGGGGAAGAAGGGATAAAGGTACCCAAAAAGGCAAAAAGGTGCATGAAAAAAATGCCTCTTTTGTCAACTAGAAACAAAACTTCACACTGTGGTATCTTTCTGAAGAGCTTAAATTTACCCTAAGAAAAAAGGTGTGCACCTAAAACTCCTGACCCTGATAATTAAATTGATTTATTGAGCACTAAACCTTACATATCTTGGGCTATCCTTGAGCTGGTCCCTGCCCTTTTGTCATTAGGGCATCCTTTAGGATAATTATCTTTTACATACACATTATACATGTTTGATTTAGGTATTTTTTTTCCCTGCTTTATTTCCTCTCCCAATCTTATTCACTTTCCCACTTTCTCAACTTCTGTTATCAGCTTCACTCATGTAACTTTTGTTAATTGGTTTACCTTGTACACTTCAGTAATCCTCATTATCCCAAATTCGCTACTTCAATGTAACCTCACTTTCGTCACGTTAAAAAACAGAAAAAAAAAAAAAGACTTGTCACTACACCACACGTAGTCTATTTCATAATTTGCGCAACAACCACTTAGCATTACAAATTCATTAATCTCACAAAATTGAGTTAATTGTCTTGTCTTTGCTGTGCCTATCACATATCTTGCTATGTTCATCCTTCCCCCTGTCTTCCCACACATTTAATTCCTTAATCTCTCACTCTCACATTCAAGTCCCCCACTAGTATAAATTTCATCAAGGGAAACTCTATTTTTGTATTTGCTAATTCTTTCTCCGGTTTTAGGAAGGGTTTCAGATTGTGAAACTTGGATTTCACTGGTAGATCATGCAGAACACCAATACATACATTCCATTCACAGATTAACACCCACATGATCTCCTTACTTTCTGTTTTCCTCTCCTTCACTTTACTCCCCAAATGATTTTCCATGAGAATACCTATGCCTCCAGACGCTCGCCCTTTAATTGCAGATGCAAGCATAAAGGAGTGGTTACATATTGACAAACATTTGACCAATTTTATTTTTTACGTATGCAACCATGCACTGTAGAGGAAAATGGTTGAGAAAATCATGCTTCAGCTTAATATCAAGAATTTGCTCCTAACGTCTGTGCACTCATATCCTTAACACCCTTTTATATGCCTGTTTAAGGGTATTGTAGAAAGAGGTGATCGAGATACTAAACCAGCATCAAGAGGATATTTGGATTTGCTAATGTTTTAACTTTAATGTACTGTTAGAAATTTATTCTCAAATTTTTCTCATAACTAGAATTTGTTTAATGTGCTACAAATCAAAATAAATTATGTATTCTGTATAAACAGAATTATTTTAAGAGCTTCCCCAGAATAAAGGGAGAGAATAGCGTAGATTCATTTTGGGATTATGTAATGAACACAGAAGATACTGAGCGTCAGGAAGCAAAAGGGGTTGTCTAGATGAATCTGTTGTTGTTAAAGGAGTTTTCACGTTATGAAGGCACAATGGCTCTTATGATTATTATTATTATTATTATTATTATTATTATTATTATTATTATTATTATTATTATTATTATTATTATTATTATTATTATTATTATTATTATTATTATTATTATTATTATTATTATTATTATTATTATTATTATTAGTGGTGGTGGTGGTGGTGGTGGTGGTGGTGGTGGTGGTGGTGGTGGCGGCGGCGGCGGCGGCGGCGGCGGCGGTGGTGGTGGTGGTGGTGGTGGTGGCCGTCGTGGTGGCCGTCGTGGTGGCCGTCGTGGTGGCCGTCGTGGTGGCCGTCGTGGTGGCCGTCGTGGTGGCCGTCGTGGTGGCCGTCGTGGTGGCCGTCGTGGTGGCCGTCGTGGTGGCCGTCGTGGTGGCCTTCGTGGTGGCCGTCGTGGTGGCCGTCGTTGTGGTCGTCGTTGTCGTCATCATTATCATTATCATCATCAAACACCTAAGAATTGCTTTTCGCTCGCCACTTTTAATAATTTCGGCAGATTTTCCTGCACATCTGGGAACAACCCTTACCTATATGTCATTAACCCCCAGACCGGAAGGAAATACCATTAGGTTATGTCTTGGTTTCCCCGTATGCCTTCCCGTCTCTGGCAAAACCCCTGTTATGAGTGCTTGCAAAAATGCATGTACCTACATGGTTTATAGAACTACCATGCTGTATATATTTAATTTATAATTGCATAAATGCCATTTATTGCAAGGACAATTTCAAATTATTATAGATTTTTCAGTTAATTTCTAGTAATATGCCTCAATTTATTGCACTTTACATTTGACCTAAATATAATACTGTCACCGCGCCCGCCGATAACAATAGGAGCGTACGAGACAATAGCTATTACATGGCGGTGCGGTTTCTGGACCGTTCCGCCACAGGCCGCCGACAACAATAGGAGCGTACGAGACAATAGCTATTACATGGCGGTGCGGTTTCTGGACCGTTCCGCCACAGGCACTCCCGAATATTCTACCTCCAGAACTTTCCCTCTGTCTAAGGACCTATATAAGTCGCTGCCAAGCACCGGGGAGCAGGGAAAAAAAGACGTATACGAAGCGTTGAGGAATCGTGCCGACTAGCAGTTCAGTCTGACAGTTCTTATTTGTGATTCGGCAGTTGTTCTGTTACTCTGAGTTTGTACAAAAGTAATCGAAGTGTAACGTTAGCACTACGCTAACTGACTAAAAGACAATAAAGTGTGAATAGCAGTAACTGGTGTTTTCTTCATTTGTTACAATATATATGATGTTACCTTAATCGGACATGGGTTCAACACCCAAAGAGAATTGTTTTTCGCTCGCCACTTTTAATAATTTCGCCTTTTCTTCTGCGATCCATTGCGCACTAATCACTTAACTGCAATGCACCAGAGAAATTTTAAAACTCGCTCACACCTCAAATTCCCGAAACCTATTGGAAACCTCCTGAAGTACAATCCCTTATCGGCGCTTCAACTGCCACACTTCTTGTTTCCATCATCTGCAAGACAGAAGAACCGGGTGTTGTTGGTCGTGTGCTTGGCGCGCTAAAAGCATTTGCCTTTAAATGGCGATTTATGGATGGCTTGTTACTGGAGATGTTCTATATTTATATAAAAAATAATTTCGTTATTTCCTTGACAACTTTGTCGCTGGAAGTTTTTACGTGGACTTACAGAACGAGAATTAGCCAGCGATGACATTTTCCACTGTATAAACGAAGAATCCTAACACTTTGTTTTAAACTTTATTTTTTTTTTTTTAAATATGTTTAGACATATTGATATAATATAAATACTAACATGGGCTATAAAAGCAAGCGAATAATCCAGATTTTTTTCATTGCAATTATTTTGGTTTAAAACAATGTTTAAACGTGCGGAGCGAGAAAGATGTTAAAAAATCTGCTTTCAACAAAATTTTACATTTTATTATTTTAAAAAATGAACAATTGCATAAAAGGTTTATCGTGCATACCATAGTATTCTTTGACACATTTTACACCGAAATGCATGTTCATACTTTGTCTTAGTCACATTTGAAAACACGCACATTTGGCAACGGCGCACCTGATTCTTCCATAAGAATAACATGGTTCATAAGAGCCCGTTGTGCCTTCATGACGTGAAAATAGCTATAGCTAATGCTGGATTTCTGACAATGAAGTCATTAATCCCCTTGCTCTCCAATATTTTTCACTGATGATATTGAAGGGAGTAGTAATAGTAACAGCTTTTTAGAGAGCACCATATTTTTATGTTTTGGCGGTCACATCGCTCTCTCACAACCCCCAGAATGTCTGGAGGACCACACCTGTCGTTGGTTTACGGGTCTCACCGACCTGACCGGGAGAGTTATCAAAATAAATTCACCGACCATATCCTCTGATTACCAATCAGAGGACGTATTACATGCCATGACAGGTCAGCATGTTAGGGGTTAAGATTTTATAGAGAAATTAGAGAAATGGAGAGGTTGGGAAAATAAAGACTCCCTAGCCCTCGGGAACCCTAATAGCATCGGGGTCGGAAGAGCGCGCTCGCCTACCACCTAGGCGGCCCGGGTTCGATCCCAGGGACCCGCATGTGGTATTCGTGGTGGACGAAGCGGCGTCAGGGCGGGTTTTCTCCGGGTACTCCGGTTTCCCCCGCCATCTCATTCCACCGGTGCTCCATCTTCATGTATCATCAGTGTCACCGCCTGCGGTGCCGTAGTAGTAAAAGCGGGCGTTAAACACAACAACAAGGTCGGAAGAGAACAAGAGATGACCAAGGTAAAGTCAGATAGAAAAGTTACATGTTGCCACATGTATATCCACTAATTTATTCCAATACACAAACTGGAATCCAATTATTTAATATCATTTTATGGATAAACAAAAGTATTTTAGCAACAAATGAAAAAAACATGAATAACTCATATTTTAAAGCTAATTGCAGGTACAAAAATTGGAAAGGTAAAATAGGAATGTAAGAGTTTCAAATTTTGCTTTAGTAGTGTGTTAATTGGAACAAGTCATCAAAATTTGTAATCAGTGAAGTGCTTTGTTTGGAATGTGACAGTGTAAAGTGACACTATAAAGAACTTAAAATGTGCATCTGGGGGAGCATGTGAAAAATATAGATGAAATAACTAAAGCTGTTTTAAAAAAACTGGGTAAAAAACAGCAAACAAAGAGTAGTAAAAGAATTGACTGGGACATTGGAAGAAAAAAACTGCTTGCTGAGAGATGCACTGGAAGGAGTGGTGAATAACTAAGATCAAAATTTTAAATTCTCTGAATTTGCTAGTTTAGTGATGTTTCCTTCACTCTGTGGGCCCAAATGACCTCGTCGACGGGCCGTTAAACCTCACACACTCACTCTTCACTCTGCGCAAATTTTAGCATGATATTCCAATTTTTAATCCATTAAAAAAACTAAAATACATATTAGTGGGCTGATATTGCCACGCCCACTTTTTAGTCAAAATGAACACAGCTGAACTCGCAGCTGTTGTCGACATGTTTTGCAAAGTCAGTGTGGTGTAAGGTAGATAAATATTTTGGGGGATGGTGACTCTTCATCCTAAAGCATGTCTTGGATACAGATCCTTTTGACAATCCAGTTGAAAAACTAGGATGTATTGGGCACATTCAGAAAATGTTTGGTGGAAGACTGCCGACCGCTCAAGAAGAGAAGGGGTGTTCGCTTGAAGCATGAAAACAGTTTAGGATGACTGGTAAAGAATGACTGACTGCAAAGGAAATAGATTTACTATGGAAAAGCCATAAAAGAAAATAATTCTGATATATGGAATATGAGGAAAGCAATTTAGGCCATTTACTTTCACAAACTGTCTACTGGCTTGAAACCTATGCACCAGTTGTGCCTTAAAGGATGGTACAAGTACAATATTGACAGACAAGAATTTACTCCCAGAGCTAAATAAAATAAAGCCAACATTTAGAGTTCTCTCACATCCTTAAGTTCTACAAACTATGTGTGTATGGTAAAACCCAGAATAATAATGAAAGTTTGAATAATTTGATGTACTAGATACCCTAAAACCATGTTGGTGGTCAACAATTGCTGAATTTTGCTGTATATGATGCTATACTGTATTATAATGAAGGAAATATTGGCAGAATTAAGGTTTTCAACAAAGCTGGACTGTAACCATGAGTGTACACAATAAAAATATGTACCTACATGGATCAGAAGTGGATAGCAAAAGCAGAGTCAAATCTCCTGAAACTACACCAGAAACAAGGCAGCAAAAGAGGGCTAAAAGCAAGAATCAAGAGGATGATGAATATGGATATGGTGGTCACTGAGCACTATTAGCTTCTAAAAGTAAGGATTTTTACACACTTTATATTAGCTTCACCTATATGTATGTAGTATGTAACAGAATCTTTTGACATAATTTTCACCCACTTAGAGTCTTATTGACTTGAAAAATATGCACACATGTCATTGGCCGATGACAATACAATAATATAACTTTATCCTAAGATCCTGACCAGGATGGTCAGGATAAAAAAAGGTTGATTAGCTAAATTGATCAATGTAACAAAATCTTTCGACGTAATTTTCAGCAACCTACAGTCGTCTGATTGATATGAAAATTTGCATACATGTCAAGGACCAATGACAGCACAATAATGTAATAACTTTTTCCTAGGATCCTGACCAGGATAATCAGGATAAAAAAGGACTTAGCTAAATTTATCAATGTAACGTAATTCTCACCTACTTGAGTTGTCTGATTAACTTGAAAATTTGCAAACATGTCAAGGACTGTTGACAATATAATATCATGTCATGATTTTGTCCCAATGCCCTCACCAGCATTATCAGGATAAAAAGGTGACTTGGCTAAATTTAACAATGTAACCTATTATTTATTTATGCCAACAAACTTACTGTTGGTGTTTTTAAACACACAAGCCGTGTGCGGGCAAAGTTTGAGAGGTAGAACTGGAACTTTAAAATTCAGTGCCACAACTGGCGGAAGGTCTGTGGTTCAAATCCCAGTTGTGGCATTGAATTTTTAAGTTCCAGTTCTACCTCTCAAAAAATGTAACCTATTTTCACCAACTTCTGATTGACCTGAAAATTTGCATGCATGTCAAGGACCGATGACAATACAATAATATCATGACTTTGTCCTAATGTCCTGACAAGGATCATCAGAATAAAAAAGTGACTTGGCTAAATTTAACAATGTGACGTAATTTTCACCTACTTGAGTTGTCTGATTAACTTGAAAATTTGCAAACATGTCAAGGACTGTTGACAATATAATATCATGTCATGATTTTGTCCCAGTGTCCTCACCAGCATTATCAGGATAAAAAGGTGACTTGGCTAAATTTAACAATGTAACCTATTATTTATTTATGCCAACAAACTTACTGTTGGTGTTTTTAAACATACAAGCTGTGTGTGGGCAAAGTTTGAGAGGTAGAACTGGAACTTAAAAATTCAATGCCACAACTGGCGGAAGGTCTGTGGTTCAAATCCCAGTTGTGGCATTGAATTTTTAAGTTCCGGTTCTACCTCTCAAAAAATGTAACCTATTTTCACCAACTTGAGTCGTCTGATTGACCTGAAAATTTGCATGCATGTCAAGGACCGATGACAATACAATAATATCATGACTTTGTCCTAATGTCCTGACAAGGATCATCAGAATAAAAAAGTGACTTGGCTAAATTTAACAATGTAACATAATTTTTACCAACTTGAGACGTATGATTGACTGGAAAATTTGTACTTGTATTCAAGGACTGATGACAGTGTAATATCATGACTTTTTCCTAATATACTGACCAGCAATATCAGGATAAATAAGTGACCTGGCTAAATTTTATCAATGTAACATAATTTTCACTAGCTGGAGATGTCTGCTTGACTTGAAAATTTGCACACGTGTCAAGGGCCGACGACTCTGCCCTAATGTCCTGACAAGGGTCAGGATAAAAAAGTGACTTGGCTAAATTTAACAATGTAATGCAATTTTCACCAACTTGAGACATCTGATTGACTTGAAAATTTGCACACATATCAGGGATCGATTGGCTAATAATATCATGACTTTGTGCACCAGGAACATTAGGATAAAAAAGTGACTTGGCTAAATTTAACAATGTAATGTAACTTTCACTAACTTGAGGCATCTGATTGACTTGAAAATTTGCACACATGTTAATGATTGATGACAATACCATATCTTGGATTTGTCCTAACTTGGGTCTTCAGGATAAAAAAGACTAAGCTAAATGTATCAATGCAAAGGAATGTCTTGACATAATTTTCACCAACTTAAAGTTGTCTGACTTGAAAATTTGTACACATGTTAAGGACCAATGAAAGTACAATATCACCATCACTTTGTCCTAATGTCCTGACCAGAATTGTCAGGATAAAGAATGACATAAGCTAAATTTATAGAAAATAATACAGTTATGACATCTTAGATGTCACTAAGGCACATTTCCACATGCACCCTGAAAATTGCTTTAATTAAATAAATACTTACATACATATATTCAGGCCCGAATTTAGGACCTCTGACGCCCCTGGGCAAAAAAAAATTTGCTACCCCCCCCCCCCAACTTGCAATACATATATTTATGAGTTCGTTATAGTCCATTTTCACTGGTAAGTCAGATTTAATTGCAAAAACACCAAGATAACTAAGACAATCCTTCACTTGTGATATTCTTAAATAATTATTTATGCGTCTTAGAGCAGAAAATGATTTCTCAGTTGAGCAGTTGGAAGCAGGAGTGCTCAAGTAAATTTGTAGAGCTACGTTTAAGTTTGGGTAAACACTCTCTAGACAGTTACCTTACAGCTGTGTAGGAGAGTGCGTCGCATTTTCATTCTTTTCTATGTAGCTTTTGAAGTGTAAGCGTTCAAGTACAAATGCTGAATCTTCAAGATCCGAACTGTAGACTTTCTGAAGTCTGGATGATGCTTCCTGAATTTCAGGTGGACTAAGCATCTTCAGATTTGTCAAAAACATAAATGGTTCACTGAATTCCTTGTAGGAAGAAACTCTGTTGTTCAGTTCTTCAATCAATTTATCCAGAATCAAAAGGAACTTGATGTTTCATGTCTGTGCTTTTTTTTGGTGCAGCTTTCCAGTAATTTTGCCGCCCCCTAAAATGTGCCACCCTGGGCAGTTGCCCGGTTTGCCCTTACGTAAATACGGCCCTGCATATATTGGTTGACGTAGATGTCCAGAGAGAGGACCTGAAAGGAACATGAGACCCAGGGGAAATATTGCAGACCAGAGTTCATACAGGCCAAGATACCCCACAACATCTGGTAGTTTAGAAATCGACATGTTAAACTATATAAATGAGTTAAAGCACTTGAAAATATCGAAAGACGCTGAGAGAGGACCTGAGAGGGACATGAGATTTCGGGGGAAGGATTGCGGATCAAAGTTTAGCCAAGGCCAGGAAGTCCACAGCAGTTGATAGTGTAGTTAAAACCATAATTATAATCTAATACTGTTACCAAAAAGGTGATTTAAAAATTTTAAAAAAGTATTTGAAAGAAATTTTGAACTCAGAAATTTTTAAAAGATATCATATTAAAATTTTTGAAAAAGATTGAATAGAAAAACTCCAGACTAAAAAGTTTAAAATATAGTTTTAGAAAACTAAAAACACGCTTTTATAGCAAACTGAACTACAAGGTGGAAAATGATTTTTAAGTATGAAGAATTTGTTCTATAAAGTTAAGAAGTTCATTATATTTCAAAATTTTGTAAAACCTTTAAAATTAAAACTGATTTATATGAACAAAATAATAAATTTTATTGTAAAAAGGTCTGGGGTGCTTTTCACGTTACTTTTATCATAACTTTACGTACCTCTTACACTACAACACCATCATGTACGTCTCCTCTGGTGTCGAGAAAGGCCTCATTGGACAATGGAATGGCACGCTGTTGTCTTCAGTGATGAGAGTAGGTTCTGCCTGTATGCAAGTGATGTCATGTACGTGTATGGCGTAGAGCTGGTGAGCGAACTCGTCCAGAGTCATTCGCCCATGACACAAAGGCCCAACTCCTGGCATCATGGTGTGGGGTGCCATCACTTACAACTCGCGCTCACCTTTAATGTTTGTGCAGGGACGTGAAACCAGTGCCAGCTACATCCAGCAGGTAATTAATCCTGTGTTACTGCCATTTCTTCAACAGGAAGGTGATGTTCTGTTTCAACGCAACTTTATGAAGTCTACAACTTAATATTGGAGCTTGTCCTCTAAAGAGAAGTTAATGGGGTACTAGAACAAGGATTATGCTAACTCTATACACTGAGATTATGTGAAAAACATAAAAAGGAAAAGTTTAGAAGTGAATAAATTTTTATTTTAGTAAGCATCTGTGTCACATAAAAATCTTTAGAGGTCAAAGGTTATCAACAGGTAATATCAAGTCATTAACAAATTCAGATGAATTACTTTGCAAGTTTCAGAGAAAAAGGAACATAATTTCTAATCATACTTTCATTCCTTAGTTTTAGGTGTTTCCCAGCTGTGTAAAGAAAATTCACCAAATTTTGTTTTGCATATTAGATTTTATAGATAATGTGTGCAAAATTCCAGACATACCTTTCATAATGAGCTAATGGTAATTTTTTAAATAGATCAGTGACTTCTGAAATACATCCCCCCTTAATAGATAGTTTGTATGCAGATGCATAAAGAAAAGTAGAGGACAGGGTTTGCAATGAAGGTTAGAAAACTAGTGGTATTGATTTGATATCAGCACCCTTCTGATAATTTTATAGAAGCAATAAAGTATTACATAAGGCCACTCTTGCATGTAGTGGCAAATAAAACTAGGCTCAGTTCCATGTCACAGAGCAACTTTCAAAATTGATAATTGGCCATTAAATATCTTTTATGCCACAATTATACCAATGGATGTTCTACAGAAGATTAAACCATGGTATAAAAGTCTAGAATCTTTTGCAAGAACAATAACGAAAGTTCCCATTTCTGTTTCAGTGTTCTGTTGAGCAATGTTAGTTATTGACAATAACATTTGTGTGAAAACCAGTCCCATAAATGATGTACTGTTTTGAAAATGCAGTCAGTATATTTTTTTGTTGTATGAAAAAGAAATAGCTACTTTCTTGGCATGTGAGTATGCAAAATGAACAAAATGGAAATTAACAACACAGGAAGTGATATTATCAACCAGAAATGAAAATATTTTGTAGATTTGTTTTTGTGTACATAGTGTAACCTAAAGTTCTGAAATACTGAAAAATAGAAATGGATGCCATTAAAAAGATAAATAATGTAAGCATCCAGAAAGTTTGTTTTCAAGAAAACTTAATGTGTAGCATGTTAACATTTTTTAAATTAAATATTGTTTAACGTGATTATCTGCTTCTTTCCATTCATCTCAAATGTGTAATTTTATCTTTACTGTCTCCAGGAAAGTATAATTGCATATCAAACAATCAAACCATTTTCCTATAATTGGATAGTTGAATATAACAGCAACATTCAGTATTTAGCAATGGCATGTTGACCATCTAGTTCAGGCATTGAAGAGTTCGGAAAGTAAGGGGGTGAAACACCTCTACCTTATCCGCTTTGCAGATGGTACTTGCCCAGTGCCAAATGTGAATGTCAACAACTCTACCTACAAAGTCACCAATGGTGGTAATTGTAATGTCTAATGTCTTAAATTGAACACCATAGCATATTGTAGTACTAAAAACATCTTTTACACATAAATTCATACATTAATATTGAAAAACAAATAACATACTATGATAATTATTATTTATTTATGCCAACAAACTTACTGTTGGTGTTTTTAATCACACAAGCCGTGTGTGGGCAAAGTTTAAGAGGTAGAACTGTGGTTTACCAGGAGAAATACGAACTGGCTTGAGAATTTAATGCCATTCTGGCAGTTTGTCACAATAGCTCAGTGGTTAGAGCGTCCGCCCGGTAAGCGGAAGGTCTGTGGTTCAAATCCCAGTTGTGGCATTGAATTTTTAAGTTCCAGTTCTACCTCTTAAACATACTATGAATTTATAAAGATTGTAGATAAAGTATTAAGCCCTTTTAAAACACTGAGGGTCGGTTTCACTAACCAATGTTAAACTGTAATTAAATGTTAAACTGATTTAATACTGAAGTTAATACAAATTCTGTTTCATTGAACAATGCGGTAAATCCTTTGGAAACATCCAATACATTCATTATTTATGAGTTACAAGGCATTTTAAGGAGTATTTCAGTGAAGTTTTCCTACACTTTTGTATCTTAATTCTCAAAATTAGGAACATTTCAATTAAATATTAAAAAAAAAAAAAAACTTTATTTATCTTCTTTTATAGTACCCAAAAACAATTTTCTTAATAGTGACACTTCTGATGCAGTTTTATTCTGTGTGCATTATTGAGTTCACGGTGATGTGGTGTGGTTAGTCACAAAGCTCAACATGTTTTGTACTAAATAAAAAAAAATAAAAATAAATACTGCGTATTTATTTATGATTCATATGTATTAAATCAGTCAACTTGCCATGGGAAAGTACGATTTGCAGAAAGAGTTCCAGGCCATACAATAGTCCATGATCTTTACAACAAATTACAGGCTACAGGAAGTGTTCAGGTTAAATAGTCTAAAAGACGGTGCATGGTTCTTACCAAAGAAACATTAGAAGACATTGGTCTCATTTGGAAAATTCTCTCCAGAAGTCGCTTAGGCGTGTTTCACAACAGGTAGACATTTTTATGGCTCTTTGTAAACAGCTACTAACTTAACTGAAGTTAAAACCATGTAAAATAACTGTGGTGCACAATCTTCAACCAGGTGATCCTGTAATTAGGTGCACATTTTGTGGGTGGATTCTCAATAGTGTATACAACAGTGAAATAAACCACATTTAATATCTGTCACAGAAGAAGCTTTGATTCCAGCTTCATGGATATGTGTGTATACAAAATAATCATTGTAGCTCTAAGAAACCTAATATTGTTCGTGAAGTACCCCTTTATGATGAAAAAATTGGGGTTGTGCACCATTAGCAGAGAAAGATTTATAAGCCGTTTTGAGTAAACAGTTAACACCTGTACATGCGTGAATACAATGTTGCCCTCTGATACTAAAAAAAGTATTAACAAACAGAGAGCGTTATTTTGCCATTTTTCACTCCAACAGCTCAAATGGCTAGTCTTTCAATGAAAACTACTGAAATTTTGTTTTGTTTCAGGACAGAATTATATAGTAGAGATTTGTAGCCCGCTCAGTTACCTAACCTAACCCCCTGCAATTTCTATCTCTGGGTACCTTAAAACATAAAGTGTACAAGACAAACCCACACATCTTTAAAGAATTAGAACTAAATATGCACAAGGAAATTGCCAGCATTTCTCAATTTGAACTGTAGTAGGTGATGGATAGCTTCTTAAAGAGGTGCCAAAAATGTATGGACAACAACGGTGGCCAGCTTGTTACCATCTCCTTTCTTAAAGCTGCTAAGTAAAGTGCAAACAGTTGGGAAACTAGTATTTGTGAGTCACAAGGTAGAGAAACAATCTGCAAATACAGGTAGCAAACCTCAACTGAGAAAGTTGTTGTTGTTGTTTTCTAGTGCCTTGCATCTGGCAATGAAGCCATTAGCATTCATGCTTTCCAATACTTTTGAACTGTAGTTTCTTCTGATCTTAATGCTTCACTGGTCTTCAAGTGGTCTTCGTTCATTTCTGCTGGATCGTTACACAGGACACATATTGGTGAAGCTGAGATACCTATTCTGTAGAGATAACATTTTCTCGTGTGTTACGACTGCCAAACTCTAAATGGACAGAAGAGAACCTTCCCCCTTCAATCCTTAAAACTCATAGTAGCTTCCTAGAAAAGGTAACACAGATTAAATCCAAATTGAACATTCCTAACACCAGAGAAAATCTACTTATAAGAGAAAATCCATTGGAATTATTGCAACCTACCTTCAGTTTGGAATTAATAGAGGAAATAAGTAAATCAGACACACCAAAAGAAATACAAAAACTTCTAGCTCTGGAAACAATCAATACTAGGTACCCCACAGAAGAATGGCTGCACATATATACTGATGGATCCTCCATGGAAAACCTTACTGGAGCTGGAGTTATGTGTTCACATTTTTCCTTTTATCATTCTGTTGGCAGAGACACAACAAATTATGACGGAGAAATAGAGGCTATACACATTGCTCTCCGACAATTATTAAATCTTCCCTTAAATAAATTTAACAAGTCAGTAATTCTTTCGGATTTTAAAGATGCAATTCAGGGAATATGTTCAAATACTACAAAGAAGTCAACAAAACTTAGAGAATAAACGCTCTTTAACCCGCAGCTGTTGGATAGCGCCCTCCTCCTGGTAACGTGGACAGTCGCGGGATGTCGCCGAATGAGCACATCGACAGTTGGCACAGCTAGGAGTAGATGGACACGCTCCGGCATGAGCATCCATACCATAAGTGACAAATAGGTACAGAAGTCTGAGTGTAGCCATAACGTTGGCTTTGTAAACACCGCATAGGGCTCGGGATATACGGCTGAATGTTAATGACTTCGTAATCTGCCTTTATCTTCGGAGGGAGGTCGAGCTAATCAAGTGTAAGAAACAGCGTATGGGTAGCTAGCCACTCCGTCACGCTTTGCTCGGACTCAATACACAGATTACACTCCCTGGTCAGATAGGTAACCCTGAATCTCTTCCTCCGGCATACTTTCCAACAAGTGGGTGGTAATGACCCCCCTTGGACGCGTTGAGGCTCCGGTGCTTCTCAACGCGGATAGGATATCCGTGGAGTAGCTTTGCCTTCAACAACTTGTCAAATTGTGTAGAGGTGTAGGTTTCGATTAGAAAAGAACCTGTTCGAAGGTGGGCACATGACTTCACCGGGCCGACCATTTTACCTAGTCCTGACTGGATATCAAATGGAGTCATCTTCATAAATGTTTGAACCCCTTCCGTCCTACTGCTAGGTAACGAGCCGTGGACGCTACGTGTGCCTCCTTTTTCTTCGTTTACTTGGCGTTTTCTTTTTATGTTTTTGACTGCCATAAAAATGCTACTAAATTTAATCCCCCAGTGTTCCCCACCCACAACGGAGCCCAACAAGGGGATATGGAGGGCTCACCGTCCCACTCACCCTGGAGTTCGGTTCAATACCTAGTCCGGGCCAATTGACTAGGGGTGAGTTAGCCCCTAGCCTCCCGTTTAGGTGAAGTAGAAACCATAGCGGTGTATTGGAAATGCGCACCCTCCCCGGATTCAAAAATCAACTGTCCCGGGCTCAGATACCCATCCCTCAACCAACCAGGACAATCCTTTCCACCGACATGGGTCTCCGCGCACGACCTACACGTGGGAGGGTGTTTTGATTGACTATCTCACAACGAAGAGGACCCCGGGTTTGCCAAACCAGTACCTACCATAGTAGGCCCCTGGGGGAGAAATCCACGGGGTTGAGATTCGGCGAACGGGATGGCCAGGGCACGGTAGGACTTCCTCTTTCGATTCAGCGTTGGGGAAGACTGGATTTAGATGCTGCCGTATGTTTTAGCATAATGCGCAGGAGTTCCGTCGTGCTGGAAATGCAATTGAGTGCGAATATCCAGTAGCACTTCTTCCAAAAGGGTTAGCAGTACATCCTTCAGAGATGTTTTATAAGTGTTGCCACGCAGTCGAGGACGAAGGTATGGCCTAATGACGTGATCAAAAACAATGCCAGCCCATAATATGTTTACCATAAACTGCTGTTGCTGGCTCTTCTGAACAGTAGCATGGGGTTCTGTATGCCCATATGTGACTATTCTTGTAGTTTACAGTCGGCCCAACCCTGGTAAACGTGGCTTCATCGGTGAACAACACCACTGAAAATAGTTCCGGTGGCTGCCTTAAGGCCCATTCGCAAAACTGCAAGGGTAAATCGCAATCCTCCGGAGTTAAGGCTTGCATGTTTTGTAAATGGAAGGGGTAGAACAGCTCCTCATGCAAGACTTGCCATACGCTTGTGTAGTTGACGCCATTGTACGTGCAATAGTGCGGGTGCTGGTTGACGGCTCCTCTTCGGGTAAATGCAGTACGTTTTCTTCAAACTCTGAAATGTGATTTTTCGTAGTGTTTAACGCCCGCTTTTACTACATACGGCACCACAGGTGGTGACACTAATGATACATGGAATGAAGATGGAGCACCGGTGGAATGAGATGGCTGGGGAAACCGGAGAACCCGAGGAAACCCGCCCCAGCGTCGGGTCGTCCACCACGAATCCCACATGCGGTTGCCTAGGATCGTACCCGGGCCACCCGAAGTACGATGGGTCTGCGTTCACTGCAATCTACATTATTTGACACCTCAGATCTACGTTCTCACAAACGCCGATCTACAACTCTGAAAGTAGTCCGATGGGGCTGCATTGGAATACCTTTCGCTATAAATCCGTGCAGCTATTGCAGAATAAGCTTCTGCGCACTAGGTGAATGTCAGCAAATTTGGCAAAAGTATAATTTTGCTCCATGTTCCCAGAGTACCTATTTGACTACTTCAACGTAATATTCTTAGATGAGGTCGACTAGGAAGTGAGTCATGTGTGATTTGAGTAGGAAACAGTCACCACAATTTAGTGTTAAGTGTTTTCCAGGGTTATTAAGGTCACCTAGTGGCAGTATCAGATACATTTGTCATGCTAAAACATAGGTACTCAGCGCTTCTTTTGGGTAGTCGTAGTGCTCTGTGTTATTGCTTGGTTCAACGTTTTTTGAATTGTTTACGGCTGGTCAACCGTTAGGCTGAAACTTGGTCTTATTGACATGGGCAACTGCAGCCAACCGACAGCTTCAGAGCAATGTGATCACACAATTCTCCAGTCTAAGCCATCAGATGTGAGATGAAGCAAACGTAAACAATACCCTTTGCATTGCATAATTATGAGTGTGGTATTTTGCTATTTTAAAGCACATTGCTCTCATAATGAAAAAGAAGGGAGAGGGGAATTTCATCCATCTCCGAGATCTAGCTGGATTTATCGGGTTTATTAGGCCCACAGTCAGTTGGCATAGCCGTGTGGCCAAACCACACACACGTTTTAGAGCTGCCCTGCGTTGCCTTAGCCGTTGGCCACAAGCGTGTATGTTACTTTAGTTGCTTCTTGGTGAGTTGGAAATAAAGATTTATGTAACTAATCAAAACTGTTTATTTTAAGTTAATCTTACATAAGAACAAAACATAAGCGGTAAACAATACAAGGAAAAGGATAAAAGAAAAGTTCAGGATAGCCAACATAGCTCCAATCTTTGGAGGCTTACTACTTCCCCCCTAAAACAACAGCCTCTTGAAAAAGCTGTGGAAATGTGGTGGTTCTTCCTGATCTAGTGTTTTTTAGTTTGTAGGACTGGGCTGTCACTTATAGGAGTGTTTTCCTGTTGCGAGGACTCATTAGTTGTTGTATCAGTGGGAACATCCACAGCAGGTGTTGAATCAACGCAACAGAACAAAAATGCAGGCTTTAATCTATCCACCGATTCTGTTTGTGTTCCTCGTGGAGTGCTGATTTTGAAATGCTTCTCAAAACGTTGCATGACCAGAAAAGGTCCATCATATATTGGTAGCAGTGGCTTCCTTATAGCATCGTGTCCCACGAAAACATGAGTAATGGGTACATGATGTTAACTCCTTGTACTAAAAATGCTTGCATGAAGAATGGTGTTCTGCTTGAATAGGTTTAATATTCCTCACATGCTCGCATAGTTTATATATGAAGGTTTGCGTATCAGGTGGGATTTCACTTTCGTTGAAGAAATCTGCAGGTAATCGAATTGGTTCGCCGTATTTAAGTTCTGGAGCTGTTGCCTGGTGTTCTGATATTATGTATGAACAAAGGCCTAGAAGTACAATTGTATCAATTATTGATAACTTCTCGACCCAATCACCTGACATCGGAGTGTGAGAGTTGTCTTTAATGTGCGGTGCCACCTTTCGATTTTTCCATTTGATGCAGGATGGTATGCTGTCGTCCTAATACCAAGTGTTTTGGCAAGTGAATTGAAGAGACTAGACTCAAATTGTTTGCCATGGTCTGTTGTGATTCTTTTTGGAATTCCAAATCTTGCAATCCACTGCGATAGAGTTTCAGCGCTCTTATCTTCCACAAGACAGGCTTCGGGCCACCTCGAAAATCGATCAATCTTGGTCACTAAGTATCTATACTCCATCCAGCCTTAGATCCGCCCCTTGTATCACTCCGCGATAACTTCATGTTATCACCTGCGACTAACACAAAACAAACACCACGTGGACTCATACCTCGTATTTATGTTGCAACAGAACTATATTTACTCAGGAATTTTAGAAATATCACGTTACATTTAAGTAGTCTTTACCAGGATTTTTGTACATCTTGAAAACTCACAGATAATCGCCGATATTTAAGGTACTGTATTTTATGGTGTTCTTTGGTTTCGGCGTATTGCGAGTTCGTTGTTAATGACTTGTGTTTACATCAAGTGCGGATCTAACGGTGGAGCGATTATACATCCTTTAGAAGTGGGTAAGGGACCAACAATATCAATGTTGATGTGGCTGAAATGGCTTTCGGCTTCTTGGTAAATTCCTACCATAATAGCATTGTGTTTCCACACCTTGCATCTTTGACAAGCTGTACACGCTCTGGCCCACTGTTTAATATGTCTACGGAGAACTGGCCAAACGTAGCGTTTTCTGATGAGATTAGTGGATCCTTGTATGCCAGGATGAGAGAGATCATGAACGGAATGGAAGATTATTTTTCTGTATGCTTCTGGAATGTATGGTCGAAATTTCCCTGTTGAACTGTCACCTACAAGCTCTTTTCCACATGGTAGCTGTAGAATTTGTAGCCTCAGCGACATTGGTGGTGGCTGCTGTAAAACTTTTAATTCCTCATCCTTCTGCTGTAAATCGGCGATTTTTACAAAGGAAATACTGCTAGGCAAGACAATGGAGTTAATGCGTGAACAGGCATCCGCAACTGTATACTCTTGCCCCTTGATACACAAAACGAATATCAGTTGAGAACTGGGAAATGTAATCCAGATATCTGTTGCCGTGGTGAGGTTTTATCTGCTGTCTGTGTAGATGCAGAAATCTCTTCCTTCGACCATGTGTCGAAAGTATTTTACTCGTGAATAGGCTGCTAAAAGCTCACGGTCATAAGCACTGTAGGTAATTTGTACATGGCTCAATCTTTTTGAAAAGAAACCAAGTAGCTCTAGTATCTTATCTCTATCCTGGTGTAATGATGCACCAATTGCAAAATTTGAAGCATCAATCATTATGATTAGTGGCAAGTTGTGAGCAGGATGCGCCAAAAGTGTTGCATTCGATAAATCTGCTTTCAGCTTTTCGAAGGCTTGTAATGCTTCTGTAGACCATTGTAATTTAGTCTTGTTTTTCTTTTTGGTACACTGGCACATCTTGAAAGTATGGTTTGGGCTTCTGCGCTATCTGGAAGCATTCGACGATGGAAATTAATTATTCCCAGGAAACGACGAAGTTGACTTATTGTCTGTGGCAAGGGATAATGTAGGATAATATCCACTCTGGTAATGATGAAATTTCTTTGACGGAAACCATAAAACCCAAAAATGGAACTCCAGCCTCACCAAGAATACATTTAGATATGTTTATATTAAAGTATGTGCACTAAGACGTTCGAATAAAGTCTTCAAGTTGATGCAAACGCTCCTCTCCGTCGAAGACGTCGCCTTTAAGATCTATAAGATCTCGTGTTTGGTGTCCGGACTAGCTCTAGCAAGAGGTCTTAATCTCAGGGTATACGCGAGTTATGGTAGGAATGGAACCAAACGAAGAATCTACCAACAGATCACTTTATTTGCAAATTTCCAGATTTGTAGAGAACTGCCGACGATATTTAAATAGAATGTAACTTTGTAACTTCAACTACAACGTTATAACACTTTAACTTTGTCACCTTTAGCGACCGCTGAATTATGTTTACGCGCTAGCTTACGTACAGTTCCCAAGTTGCACGTGTACCCTCGGCCCGATTCAAGACGAGTGTGTCTTGCGTTTCATTTGTTTTGGCGCGGGCAACAATAAAGAAGCGATTTCCATTGGCTAACTTTAGAGCACGTCATGGTAAGATAGGAATCAGCCCGCTAAACCGTTACACGTGTTTGTTTCTCGTGCGCGTCAACAAAGCCTTATTAGTTATCACTCTTTTAAATCTGCCTAGGCTTCCATTCTTGAGACTTTAACATATTAGCTTTATTACGTCTTCCCCTTCACTATTGATTAGAATCTCCTTTTGTTTCTTTCCATTATCAAATATATTGACATTATAATTTCGGTTTCAAATGCCCCATAAACATTATTTTATTATTACATAATAAGTTAATGTTTATGCTCTGCCCGAATGATTAATTTTAGTGAATACCTATTCTCGTGGTCGGCAATTCTCCATCCACATATGTACATTTTTTTTACAAACATTTTAAAACATGCATTCCAAAGCAAGATTAAATTTTACTTAAAACTATTATTTACATTTTTTTTTTCATCTTCGGAAGTTACATAATTTTACAAAAGTCTTGGTTTGGCATTTATTAGTTTCTTGATTATCTTTCTCTTCTTTGTTTGCACAACACTTTCACTTAGTCACTATTATGCTAAACTTAACTATATTTACAATATTATACATTTTCTCGTTCTTGTCAATACACTATTATATCAATGATCTAACCATTATCTCTAAAGTTTACTCTTTTCCGGTTTCCCCATAAATTGTCATTTCTAGGTATGAGACCAAGATATCTGTCTCGAACCTCGTAATTCTGATTCAAATTTGGGGTTGCCCCCTGCCCGAAAAAGTTTTGGAAAGCTCTTTCACCTTGATTTTGATATTTGCTTTGATCAATCTCCTGTTTGGCTTTGTTTCCCTCTAAAGCTATTTATAGATCTATCATGGCTGCAATGGTTGTGGGTTTTGCTATTATTAAATAATGTTGGATAGTTTCAGGAAAGTGCATAGTGATTAGATTAATTAGTTCTGTTTCTCTCATGGGGGGGTCCAACATCTTAGACTTGCGAGCAACATTCATAAAATAATTTACCATTGACTGGTTTTTCTTGGGATCGTATTTGCCATTACTTAATTCCAGTCGAATATTGGCTTGCCTACCGGCACCCCAGTATCGATTTAAAAACAAATCTACAAAGGTCCCGTAGTTATTATCTGTCCCTACCGAAAGTTCGAGCCAATTAGCTGCATTACCCTTGAAACATTTCCTAATTATAGTCATTTTATACTCCTCGGGTATATTTTTGATGCAAAAGTACTCATGAATATCGGCTAGAAAAGCTTTTGGATCATCAGATTCCTCATGTTCAAATATTGGTGGTGTAATTTCCTGTATTAGATGGTTAGGCCATTGAATTTGTGGACCGCCACTTTTGTTAGCACAGGGTACATTATTTGAAGTATTAGCACTCACATTGGTTATCGAAATGTCAGCGTTTGCACTTTGCAACGCCTCGTTTCGATGATTTGTACTTACACTATGATTATTACTTACACTAGGAGTTCCGCTTACACTAGGATTTATGTTTACACTAGGACAAGCCGAATTAGCACGACTATCATTTAATTTTAAGTTTTCAAGTGCTTGCTTTACACCCTGGATTTCCGTAACCACTTCCTTTACATGCTCATTTAAATCTTCCACATTTACAGTTAACCTCCTACCTTCCCTTTCTGCATTCTGTAACCTAACCTTACTGTCTTCCAATTCTTTGCAGGTTGTTTCTCTCTCGTTATTCAATATCTGCCCTACTTCTTCCCTAAGCTTACTACTCTCTCTCTCTCTCTCTCTCTCTCTCTCTCTCTCTCTCTCTCTCTCTCTCAGATTTCTCAACAAATCGAAAAAATTCTTGGTTAATTTCTTTCATTACATTTTCTATCTCACCCGCAACCTGAGTTCTGTCCTCCCTAACTTCAATTCTTAAATTATCCACTTCACTTCTAATTTCCCCCTGAAAATTTTCTATCACATGTTGTTGGTTTTCTATTCTCTGTGCTAATTCTGTCAAGCCTCGATTATTACTCTCCAGTTTCTCTGTCAACACTTTGCCACTACCCTCTATCTCTTTCTCTATCTTATCAGTTAAACTTTGGGTGGTCATTTCTAGCTGTTCAGTCAAACATTTATTGTTATTTTCCAATTTCTCATTTAAACTTTTATTGTTAATTTCCATTTCCTTCCTAACCTTAGTTAAACTTTTATTGTTAGTTTCCATTTTCTCAGTTAAACTTTTATTGTTAGTTTCCATTTTATCAGTTAAACTTTTGCTGCTACTTTCCAATTTCTCGAGCATTGCCATTATCTACCCTAGCATGTTACTTTCTGTAATTACAACTGGTGTTTGACATTCACTGCCAGAATGACCTTCCCTTAGTTGCTCTCTTTGATCTGATACATTTACATTTCCCCCTACATTTGCTACGACATCTACAGTTTCCCTATTTACAACTTCTATCTCCTGAATTTTACTATCTACTACAGACTGTTCCAACATCTTGCCGTTTCTAAGAAGCATCTACTTAAATATCACTGATAAACTAGTTTAACACTCAGTACCTTATTATTGTTGCTGCACTCCGATGTCGCCACTGTCTCTGATGTTACTGGTCCATTAGGTACTTCCGCAGTCTCTGTTGATTCTCTTCTTCTCGAATCTTGTTGGCTCAATCCTTATCGTGTCAGCTTCTGCTGGTCCTCTTCTTCTCGAATATCGTTGGTCCAATCCTCGTCGTCTTATCGTGCCACACGTTGGTTCGCCATTTGACGCAAACGCTCCTCTCCTTCGAAGACGTCGCCTTTAAAATCTATAAGATCTCGTGTTTGGTGTCCGGACTAGCTCTAGCAAGAGGTCTTAATCTCAGGGTATACGCGAGTTATGGTAGGAATGGAACCAAACGAAGAATCTACCAACAGATCACTTTATTTGCAAATTTCCAGATTTGTAGAGAACTGCCGACGATATTTAAATAGAATGTAACTTTGTAACTTCAACTACAACATTATAACACTTTAACTTTGTCACCTTTAGCGACCGCTGAATTATGTTTACGCGCTAGCTTACGTACAGTTCCCAAGTTGCACGTGTACTCTCGGCTCGATTCAAGACGAGTGTGTCTTGTGTTTCATTTGTTTTGGCGCGGGCAACAATAAAGAAGCGATTTCCATTGGCTAACTTTAGAGCACGTCATGGTAAGATAGGAATCAGCCCGCTAAACCGTTACACGTGTTTGTTTCTTGTGCGCGTCAACAAAGCCTTATCAGTTATCACTCTTTTAAATCTGCCTAGGCTTCCATTCTTGAGACTTTAACATATTAGCTTTATTACGTCTTCCCCTTCACTATTGACAAGAATCTCCTTTTGTTTCTTTCCATTATCAAATATATTGACATTATAATTTCGGTTTCAAAGTGTAGTTCATGTTCATCTGTGGAAGCAACTAGAATATCGATATATACAAGCGCAAAATCCAAACCATTTAGAACAAAATGCATGTACCTCTGAAAATAGTGGTGCATTGCGTAAACAAAAGGTAATTTTAAAAGTTCAAATAGTCCCAGCGGCGTGATTATTGCAGTTTTCGGAACACTTACAATTGTGATGTGGTGAAAAGCCTGTGGCTTAGGATGCATTCAATAAATTCAATAGTAATACTACACAATGTATTTATTACCAGTCAAATACACGAGTTTTTGGAATAACAATAGAAAAACAAAAGATTAACTAAAAGTATACATAGAGTCTTTGATGCATAAAATGACATAGACCTCAGTACTCCCCCACGAGTGTTCAACTAGAGTACCTCTTGTTGAAACGAACATGTCGTCCAGAGCGAGTTACTAGATGTGGAGGTGATGTACTCTGTGAATAGGGTCTGTCACTTTTGGTTGTAGTGCAGTAGGATTTGTTGGGGTAGTCATTGTTGTTGAGTCGTCAGGGTCAGCAACGAAGGCCGGTTTCAGCCGATCTAGAGAAACTGTTGTTCGCATGCCACGGATTTCAATGTCAAAGGTCTTGTTATGACGATTTATTACTTTGAAGGGGCCATCATATGGAGATTGTAGAGGCCTACAAACTGCATCGTGTCGTAGAAACACACGTGAACAATTTTCAAGGTCACGAAAAACAAAAGTCTTTCGGGTACTGTGAGGCCTTGGTGAAATAGGATGGAGTTGCCTGAACCTATTTCGCAGATCCCTGACGAAGTCTGATGCCTCGATGGCGTCACTGGCAGGATCTGAAACGAATTCACCTGGCAATCGCACTGTCTGACCATATACTAACTCTGCAGCAGTAGCACAGATCTCTTCTTTGTATGCAGTGCGTATGCCCAAGAGAACTATAGGCAAATCTTAGGTCCATCGGTCTGAAGCGTGGCACTGATAGCAGTTTTAAGCTGGCGATGAAATCGTTCCACTATTCCGTTGGCGGCTGGATGGAAGGCTGTTGTTCGGATACGACATGTTCCTGTGAGCATGGTTAGAGCTTTGAAAAGGTGAGACTCAAACTGACGACCTTGATCAGATGTGAGTCGTTGAGGAACGCCTCCCTTGGAGAGATGCTGCACGGCTTATATCTAACCACGTGGTTTCCCATCTTTCTAACTATTCCGACGTACCTCCCCTAATGTCGGTCTGGGTGGCTCAGTTGGTTAGACGCTGGCCTACGGATCCCAAGGTCTCGGGTTCAAACCCGGCCTAGGCCGATGGTTTTTAAGTGTGCTTAAAAACGACAGCTCCATGTCAGTAGATTTACTGGCATGTAAAAGAACTCCTGCGGGACAAAATTCCGGCACACCGCCGACGCTGATGTGATCCTGGCAATTGACAGCGTCGTTAAACAACAAAATAATTTTTTTTTTAATTTTTATACCTCCCCTAACGAAGCGATCTCCATGGTTTAAGAAATCCACTCTCAGTAGAGCTGCAATCTCTTTGAGCTCAAAAATCCGATTTGGAATTTCCGTTACACCGGCCAAAGAGTCTCCCAAATTGTGATTGTGGTGCCCACGGTGATATCAACCACATCCTTTTTAATTGCCCCTTACACTTTCTGTTACGCAATTTATCAACACACTAGTCCAACGTTATGGCAATGGCCCATGGAATATGTCCTCTTTGTTATATACTGCTGGTACCCATTTGCCACGGCTACTACTTCGCCATCTCCTTAACTGCAAAATGAAACTAAGAACTGTGATCCGACCCTTCTTTAGTGATGCATCGTTTCTCTCAGTTCTCCTACTCATTTCGATTCGACGCAGACATCGATTACTCCTGCCCGGAGTGTGATAGTGCGTCCATAAACCCCAAACAACAACAACAACAAGAATCACATGAGTAACATAACCTTTGAAATGCTGAAATAGTTGCAGCACATAGTCTGGCAGACGATATTAAAACTGTACTTGTGTTCACCCCAAGTGCCGGTGTTGGAAGCAAACTAGCTTTACTGTTTATTGTGAAAGTGAATGTCCTGTTCAGTCCCTGCTATTCAGTGAATAAACTTCGTAAGTATAAGTTGTGTTTGATTCTTTAATTATGTTAATCTCGCATCATTGTTTCACGATGAACAATGCATGCGGTTCATACACGAGAAGGCTTATAAAGAACGCGCAGGTTCTGTACGAATTTGCGGGCAATTTTCACCAGTTTAGTACAGCGTATTGATGTTCTTACTGTTAGCGACAAAACTTAACCTTATAATGCACACCGGTCCAGCGGCGAAGAAAGCCGAAGCACAGAATAGACAGTATACAGAAAGGAAAGCTTGAGTCGGCTCCTTTGATCTGCATGTACCCGTTGCGTTGCGTGCTTCGCCATATTGAGACTATGTAAACGAAGCGATTGCTGCTTCCTACCAGGGCTCGAAACAAGCAGTTTTACGAAAGCGAACTCTTAATCTAGCCGGCTAAATGAAAACTTTTACTAAAAGAAACACTAATGAAACAGAATATATGATTAACTCAGGCAAATACAACTTATTTACCCTCCAATGAAGAAGTTTAGTCACTAAAATGAGCCGGAATGATACATAATAATTCATATTGGGAACTGAAGGCATACGTTTACAAAAGGCGCCCTGTTCTTACACAAAATCTCAGAGCAATTAAAATTTGAAAAAAAGAATAACGCACGAAAGCAGAATGAAACCAACAAAATTTTGTTTTCTACTTATATGTATTAACAAAGGAACCCCTAGTAATATGAAATAAGCGGAAAATAGCAGTAATTAATAAGCAAGTGGCTCATTAGTTGCTTTTATTTACCACAAGAATAAAAATGCACAAAATCTTGAATGATATTCTGCATACAATGAACCATAAAGTCTCGTCATACATAGCAAAAGAAGTAAGTAAAACACAAATATAGAGCATGGTGCAATAACATAAATCACAGCAGTAACTTTACAGTATGCCAAAAGTTACGATTATTTCAAATTAAGGGCTAAGGAGATCTAGGAATGGTATTTTAATATCATGTCTATTTGCACAACATAAAATAGTTACAATAAAATATAGAATTCCATTTATTTTATTTCACCTTTTCACAATAAAACAACAAAGTGTGTGTACATTCACATGACTTACTCTGCCAACATTACACTCTATTGCAGCATTAAAGAAAAACAGTGTTCAGGTATGTCATTGTAATTTTGTCTTGCTTGTTTAATCTGCATTTATAAAGCAACTACAGCAGCAAATCATATTACTCATAGATGTGTCACTTTTATTAATTTGTATTTTTTCAGTTTCATTTTTATTTTTTAAATCTCTATTCCAGTGGCGGCTGGTGAACAAAGTAAGGTGTGTGCTACAGTACCGCACAATGATTACACATTTTATATAATTAGTCTTACCTAATGCCGAAATATAAAGTCCATACGGCGCTCCTTCCGGCTGCAGAACTTATCGATCACCCTGGTATTAAACCCCTCCATGTTAGAAGCGATGCTTTTCTCCATGGACAGCATTGCCAGAGCAGTAAGACGATCCTGTGACATAGTGTTTCTTAAGAACGTTTTTACGCGTTTTAAGCATGAAAAGCATCTTTCTGGCTCAGAAGTGGTCATTGGCGTTGTGATCAAAAATTTTAGTAAAGTTGTAACTTCAGAAAACGAATCTTGCAGACTGTTAGAAATTATGAATTGCAATAGTTGCACAGCCCCGTCAATGTTTCTAAAGTCAGGTCTTGTATACAGAACGCTAAGTTGTGTCTTTAGCATTTTCTTGTTCAGTGTTGTATACGTAGTCACAGCAGTTTGAAGTTCATCCTCAGGAAACTGACTTAAAAAGCTGCCAAAGAATTTAGAGTTTAACAGCTTTGCTGCATCGAGATGACTAAGCGACTGAAAACGACGTCTAGCTTCCTCGATAATGCGGTCACACACTTCTTTGGCTTCTATTTTTAGACATTCTACCTTCTGGCGTTTGCTCATTGATTCAGGTGGAATCACAAATATATTGTGACTTTTTGGTGTGGGGTGTGAAGTAAAGAAGACAGATGTAGTCGAGATAAAGAAACACTTTTATTTCCGTAAACAGTAACTTGTACACTCGTTGCAACAGCAAGAAAGTCTTTACCGATTCTCCAACAGCACGACTCCGAATTCGTAACACAAAGAACTAACTCTTCTCCGTCGGCACAACTCTCCACATCGTCTGTCCGTCTCCGTCGGCACGACTACTCAACCTTCACATGCGTCTGACTGTTCTCCGTCGGCACTACTCAACGCTTCACGTACGTCTGACTGACTCTTCTCACACTTTACCGCTATTTATATCTCCCAGGCACTATTCTGGAAGCTTCCGGAACGTTCACTTATTTAGCGGTGAAACACAAAGCAGACAGTTCTAGAAGCCTCTATCACTTTCTCTCTTTCGGCAAGCGCCCAACAATGCGGCCATTCTCCGTCTCTTTCCTTCGGCTCCTTTGCGGTAGTGCCGACAATAATGCGATGGGTGACACTGCGGTTGTCGGCAATTAGATACGGCGGGCGCGGTGACACTGCTCCCTCCTCAGAGCTGGTCGTCCCGACCAGCACTATCACTGCGGCATCTCCCTTGCGCCCCGGTGGACTAACCCATCGAACCTCTTCTCCAGGAGGCACGATCCTAGGTATCGCTGTTGGATAGTGTCCCTTGGTCCGGGTAGGACGACGTATGCCATCCTGCTTCGAAATTCTGCAACAGTACCGCCGGTCTTGGCGGGCCCTCGTCCAGTTGCCCTTCTTCCTGGTGTGTTGACGGGCCATCCTGCGCACTTGGAAACGGCTCATTGGGTACCGTGTCCGCCGACCTCTCTGGCGCACCTTCGCAGCCACCTTGCTTCCGATGGGTCCGGCAACAAACCCCGCCACATCCGCGCGAGTCGCGTCCACCGCTGCATTCGTGTTCACTCGTGCTCGGCACGGCCTCTCCTGTATCCTGCCGTCCACGATGATGTCCACCATTCTTTCGTTCACGGCACTATGCGTCAGGTGATTGGATGGCTCCGACGGTCCCCCCATGTCACACGCCAAGTCGGTTCTTGCGTGTTGCTCGTTTGCTTGTGCGCTTCCCTGCTGATCGTCCTCCACGTCATATCCTGGTTGGTTACGTACCCGACACACTCCTCCAGGGGATCCTCGACGACGTCCCTGAACTGCCCCTTTGTCTTCCCCGAGACGGACACTTTCGTTATCTGAAACGGGCACAACTGTCGCCTCGGCCACTAGGTGCTCCCTCCCCGGGTCTGTGCTATTCCGTCTGCCCCTGGCATCCAGTACTTTGACGCTCTCGTCAACTCTTACTACCAGGGCGCCAAGACGTTCCCCGTCGTCCTCCACGACGTCCACATGCTGGCAGAGGTCTTCCACCTTTTCGCCGAGTTCTTCCACGCCTTCCGTCATGCCAATCAGTTCGCCGAGTTGTTCCACGTCTTTCGTCACGCCAATCCGTTCGCCGAGTTGTTCCACGTCTTCCGTCACGCCAATCCGTTCGCCGAGTTGTTCCACGTCTTCCCTCGCGCCAATCAGTTCGCCGAGTTGTTCCACGTCTTCCCTCATATCATCCGAAACGGGCGCAACTGTCGCCTCGGCCACTAGGTGCTCCCTCCCCGGCTCCGCGCTATTCCGTCTGCCCCTGGCATCCAGTACTTTGACGCTCTCGTCAACTCTTACTACCAGGGCGCCAAGACGTTCCCCGTCGTCCTCCACGACGTCCACGTGCTGGCAGAGGTCTTCCACCTTTTCGCCGAGTTCTTCCACGTCTTCCGTCACGCCAATCAGTTCGCCGTCAATTTTCGCCGATAGCTCCGTCTTCATCTCTTTCAGCTCGGCAGCGAGGTTGTTTCTCGTCTTCATTTCTTCTTTCAGCTCGGCAGCGAGGTTGTTTCTCGTCTTCATTTCTTCTTTCAGCTTGGCAACGAGGTTGTCGTTTATCGTTTCGATTTTGGCAGCGAGGTTGTCGTTTAATGTTTCCATTTTGGCAGATAATTCTTTCATCATTGCCATCATCCTGGTTTCCGAATCTCCCTCCATCTTGGTTCTAACGTTGCAACTTCTAACGACGATGTAACGAAACTAGAAGCAATTCGACGGATCCCACTTCTGACACCAGTGTGACTTTTTGGTGTGGGGTGTGAAGTAAAGAAGACAGATGTAGTCGAGATAAAGAAACACTTTTATTTCCGTAAACAGTAACTTGTACACTCGTTGCAACAGCAAGAAAGTCTTTACCGATTCTCCAACAGCACGACTCCGAATTCGTAACACAAAGAACTAACTCTTCTCCGTCGGCACAACTCTCCACATCGTCTGTCCGTCTCCGTCGGCACGACTACTCAACCTTCACATGCGTCTGACTGTTCTCCGTCGGCACTACTCAACGCTTCACGTACGTCTGACTGACTCTTCTCACACTTTACCGCTATTTATATCTCCCAGGCACTATTCTGGAAGCTTCCGGAACGTTCACTTATTTAGCGGTGAAACACAAAGCAGACAGTTCTAGAAGCCTCTATCACTTTCTCTCTTTCGGCAAGCGCCCAACAATGCGGCCATTCTCCGTCTCTTTCCTTCGGCTCCTTTGCGGTAGTGCCGACAATAATGCGATGGGTGACACTGCGGTTGTCGGCAATTAGATACGGCGGGCGCGGTGACAATATCATCGGCTGCCTCTCGAATGTCACAGATGCACTGAATGAATGAAGACACAGCATTTTGTACTTTAACAGCCTCAGTTGATCTTGATTGCAGTTGATTATAAAGTACATCAACATGAGGCATTACTCGGTGAAAGAATTTCAACCATGAAAGGAATTTGCTGTCTTCTAAATAACGCCGAAGCCCATTTGCTTCCAGACAAGTCTTATCATGGGCAGAATTTTCCAACTCCGAAAAGCACTGCAGCAATTCTTCCTGATTTTCATAAATTACATTAACAGTTCTGGATCTAAAATTCCACCTAGTTGCAGAACCACCAGGAACTCTTCTAGCCACCGCAGAATCCAAAGCTGCCAAGCGCTGTGGGGATCTTGAGAAAAAGGCAGGAAAAGCAGAGAGATTAAGAAAAAATATTCTGGCAGACTTATTCTGCGAAGCTGCATGTTCCATCACTAAGTTCAGTTGATGCGCATAGCAGTGAATATACTGCGCATTTGGAAACTGAGATTGTACTTTGGCTTGTACTCCACCAACTGCACCACTCATTACTGAAGCTCCATCGTAAGTTTGGGCAATAAGTTTATGACGTTTATCTCTGAATAGTTCATTAAGCACTTTTAATATGCTTTCAGAAATTGCTTCTGCGTTTTGTCCCTCTGATTGCAAAAAAACCCAAAATCTCTCATATGGAACACCCGTTTTCTCATATCTAAATACTAATACAAGCTGGTTCTGATGCGAAACATCTGTGGTTTCATCTGCCATAACAGCCACAAAATCAGCTTCTTGCATTTCCTCCAGAATCACCTCACGACAGACTTCTAACATACAATCTAAGAGTTCGTTTTGGATGGTTTTAGAGGTCCCTTTGAATATATGGTTTGAGTCCATGTGTTCCTTCACAGCACTATCAATGTTACTTACTAAATCTATAAGTCCTAAAAACACGCCAGGATTTTCAGAAGATTCAGTCTCATCATGTCCTCTCAAAGCAAGCTCAAATGCACCACAAAACTTTATACAGTCAATTATGCGGGACAACACATACCTGTTTTTCTCTACTTGTAGATTATGCTTCAGCTTCGCCTCTTGATAAGCACGGCTTAACTGAGTCACAATATTTGTACTACCTAAAGCACTTAAATCTAGTACATTGTTTAAATGTTTTACATTTTGTTTGTGTTTGTTAATAAGAACATTAATATGTCCTAGGTCTGTCACTCCCGTCGTACTCCACGAATCACTGTTCCCAAAAAGCAAACATGGAAAACAGAAAAGAGCATTTCTTTCCTGACATCCACATATCCATGCATGCTCATAAATTTTGAGGTTAAATCGCCTGGTGTAAGAATTATTTCTCCCTCCTTTTGCAGGTTGCGTGATGTTTAAATGTGGTGTTTGCCTTCCTAACTGCTTCACTTGAACTTTTTCTTCTAGAGTCCTCCTAGAGAAAGGATAATTTATTAGGCTGTCCACAGAATTCATTTTAGCGTACACAACACAGATATTGCTCAGCACACGAAACTGACGTTCATAACCTGAGTTTATGGAGTATTTGTTGTTGTTGTTGTTGGTTTATTTAATGACGCTGTATCCAGTGTATTCTGGATTTCCGCGTCTGGTGTCTTTGATGAAGTAGAGATGTAGATGTAACATAAGATGTAATTTGAATATACATATGTTCTTATTATGCTGTTAGTATTATAGTTTCATTTTACATTTTCTGAGGAAACGAAGAAGAAGTGGTGCTATATAACGTATTTTCCAATTTAGAAGTGAGGAAATATTCCAGGGACCGTGTCCAATACGTGAACATATGTGTGAATATAGAGATGTCGAATGTTGGTAATTTTTAGGGCATTGAAAGAATATATGATCTGCATCGCCAAACTGACCACACTCACAGCAATCTGTATCGCGTTTTCCGATCTTAAATAAATAAGCCGGGGTGGGTGCTACGCCTAATTTCAATTTTGTTGCCAGAGATATAGCCTCTCAATCTACATTTCCCACTGAAAACCATGGTGTTTTAGATGATCTAGGTAGATGGAAATAAGTATCGATATGATGAGTAATATGTTGTCTGACGTCCTGGATGTGTATTCCTGGTGATGGATTAGGGGGAGAATTATTGGCAGCTGCTTTGGCCAGTTTATCTACGTACTCATTACCTGTTATGTTGGAATGGCCAGGTATCCATATCATATGTGTCATGTTATGTCGTTGATCTAAAGAATCTAGTTCGTGGAAACATAATATTTCCCACCAATCAAGAGAAGGTTTTATTTGGAATCTATTAAGAGTTTGTATAGCACTGTAGGAATCGATACAGAGTAGGATTGTGGAATTATGTATATGACGTAAAGAATAATATGCAGCTCCCGCCCCATGGTCAGATAGTGATCCATCAGTATATATAATCTGAGGGGGTGATTGTAAAGAGTGAGAAAACTGGTCTAGGAAGTATGCAAACTGTTTAGGGGTAGTAACATCATGTTTTTGCCAGTTAGACAGAATAAAATTGGTTTTAGGGATCAGCTGATCATATTTGAGATAATATAAGGGAGGTCTCCTATGGGACATCCCTCCCTGGAATGATTTGAAAGCTTTAAATATTTTTAAATATATCGGTGTCTGCTTCCGTGATCCTATTTTGCACTGTAAACGGATATTAAGGCCTAGTTGCAATTTAGAGAACAGCGGTGTCTCTGTGAAGAGAAAGAGTTTTGCTATAAAAGGAATAGTTAGGGTTATCTGCCGTTCGGCGAAATTTTGTAGTGCTAATTCGGCAAAAACTTTTTGAGTAGCAGGTTTACCGCCAATCCCTAAAATGAGTTTACCAATTTGATAAATTATGGATGTAATTTTATTTTGCAGTCCAACTGGATATGCAGTAATAGTGATGGCTCCGTAATCTATTTTCGATTGGCAAAGGGCTTTAAATATGATATATAGGTATCGTGGGTGTGCTCCCCAATGTCGACCTTGTATGTATTTAAATATGGGAAGGGTTGATCTAAGGGTAGAGTGAAGATACATAGCATGATTTTTCCAGGGTAGTTTATGGTCAAAATATAAGCCTAGGAATTTGGTTGACTGCGTGAGAGGTATAGGATGTCCGTCAATATGTATCGGTGATTGTAAAATTGGTGTGCCGCGTTTAAAGAAAATAGAATGACTTTTACTAACATTGAGTTGTAACCCTAGTCGTATGAGGGTTTGCACTAACAAGTCTAAGTCATGTTGTAACTTATGTGTCGATAAACGGATTTCCTGAATCGTTGCCGGAGAGTAAAGGAGGATATCATCAGCAAAAAGGAGCAGTTGACTCTGTTTAAAAGGAAGAGTACTAAGTTCCTGGATATAAATAATAAATAGTAGCGGACTTAGAGGAGTACCTTGGGGTAATCCTTGAGAACTGTAGCGAATTTGGGTGTATGAGTAGTGTAGATTTAATTGAATTTTACAGGTGGTAAATACATCGTACTATAGGTGCTGGAATGAAAAGTTTCCTTAAAATAGGGATGAGGATGTCCAACTGTACAGAATCGTATGCGTGGGAAATGTCTAAGAAGTGGGCTAGAAGTCCTCGGTTGTGGGTCCAATTGACGTGTATGTCATGCGTTAGTTGAAGTAGGTTGTGATGTGTGGAGAATAGTTTTCTGAATCCGTGTTGTCCTTTGGGCCAAAAACCGTAACGTTCCATATAAAACGTGAGTCGGGTTTTTAGAATTTGTTCAAATAGTTTCCTTAGTGTGTTGGCTAGGACAATCGGTCTATAGTGATTTGCTGCCCTTCCTGTTTTATTTGGTTTCAGAAGTGGTATGATGTAGAAGTGTTGCCATGAATCTGGGATATGACCTGTGTAAAGAATGTAATGTGTAATCAAAAGATTTAAGGTATGTGGAAAGTGTTTGATCATTTCGTATGATATTCTATCTGGTCCTGAAGCGGTGGATTTATGATGTGAATTAAGTGCATTAGATAGTTCGTGTGTTGAAATTGGTGACATGAGTGCTAGTGCACCCTCAAATAAAGGCTCTTCCTGTGTCACGGAATTCAGAAAAAGAGGATTGTTACGTACCGAGTCTGGAGTGTGTTGTTCTAGAAATTGTTGTTGAAGATGTATGTCCATGACTATGGGATTAGTAGGGTGTCCGGTATGTCGTGTGAACCAACGTAGTTTACGCCACATTGTGGAGGTAGTAATTGATGGTGACAATTCCGTACAGAATTTTCGCCAACCTTTGCGTTTATGGTATCGGATGATGCGTCGAGTGGATGCGAATTGTGCTTTTAAAACTATAAATTGGTTACAGGTTGGTGTTTGACGGTATTGGTTTAATGCTAATCTACGTTTAGCAACTGCCTCGGAACATTCTGGAGACCACCAAATGGGTTTGTATCTAGTTGTACTGGAAGAGTGTATCCGAGTTGGAGATATATGTGATAGTACCGTTGCTACAATGAAAGACACGTGATCCATAGGATGTTGTGTTGTGTATGATTTGTTAGATGTTAATGAAGTTGCTATTAGCCTGTTGGTAAATTCATTCCAATCCAGTATTTGTTGACGAGGAATGGAAGGTCGACGAGCATCTAAAGTAGGTGGTTTGTCTATATTTATAAATATGGGAAAGTGATCACTTCCCATAGAATCAAGTCTTACTCTCTCCAATGGGTATTTTGCCATAGCGATGATGATATCAGTGATAGATCTGGATATGAGGGAAGTTGATGAGCAGGACCAAATCGGGTTGGTGAGTCGTCATTAAGCAAAAGGAAATGTTGTTCTATTAGCTGATGAAGAAAGGAAAAATTATGTTGGGAACAACGAATTTGGTTCGGAGTAAGGCCAAGATTAAAATCGCCACAGATTATGGTGTTTTTGTTTGGAAGTAATGGTATATGATTCATCCAGAAAGTACGAGAAATATAATGTTGTGGTGCATTATAGATTGCTATTAGTTGCAGATTAGGAAGTTGGAGCAATATGGCCTGAAATTGCTCGTCGAAACTGTTGATTGTTTGAAAAGAGGACACCAACAAAGAAGGATGAAGAAGAACCATGATTCCTCCTCCTCCCCCATGCAAGCGATCCTGTCGGATAACCTGGAATGGACGATATCGAAATGTTTGTTGAGGGGTTAGCCATGTTTCTGAAATCACTATAATGTCTATGTGATATCTCTCTAAGAGATGTTGTAGATCGTGTAATTTTGGCTTTATGGAACGGGCGTTCCATTGAACTATCGTGAAAGGAGCCATGCTATGAGTGTGATCAATTTAGTTAGCTCTGATTGAGGATATCAATTTGCATAGAAGTTGATTCAAGGCCTCGCTCGGAATGGGTTCATTTTTTCTGGTGAGTTTTCCCATTTCTTCTAGATAATTGAAGAACAGTTGACTGTCCACTTTTTGAGTGGACAAAGGAGAAAGGGAGTGTTTAATAGGAAGTGTCTCGGAAGATGTCTCCTGGCGTTCTTGATTTTGTAGATATATGGGAGTATGTGATTCACAGGTACTATTTCTCCCCGTAAAGTAGAAAGGTTGATTGGACGGAATCTGGAAATGTGCTTTAGTGTTATTCGATTTGATTCGTTTGTGTTGTGGAGGTGTCTGGGGTATCTCGAAGGGTTTATGTTTGTAAGGTCTTGTAACAGTATTACGAATTATGATGGGTTTATCTGGGATGAATTGATTCATTTTGGTAGAAGCGGGGTTTGTGTTGTGTGGATCTGTTTGGCTATGTAATATACTAGCGTATGACTGGTACCCACGAATTAACTGTATAGCTTCGTATCTAGAGATACGTAAGGATGATATTTTATCAGTGATTGCTTGTTCGCGCAGAAAAACTGGGCAATGTTTGTCGTTAGCACGGTGTGGAAGTGTGCAATTATTGCATTTCAAGATGTCGCTATCACAATCTGAGGTGATATGGTTGTCTGCACAACGCATACATGTGGTATTACCACGACATGTTTTGGTAGAATGACCGAATTTAGCACATTTGAAACATTGTAATACTCTTTCTTTGTAAGGTGAAATTGGAAACTGGCTGTAATACAAGCGAAACTTTCGTGGGAGCATTTGCGATCTAAAAGTTAATAGGCATGTTTGAGTGGGTTCGTAGGTTATTGTCCCATTATCTGATAGCACACGTCGTTTAAAACGATATACATGTTGGATTGGATAACCTTCTATAGTTTGTCCATAGTTTTGGATTTCTGTTTCTGTGATTTCAGTGTCTATGTTATGTATAACTCCTTTTGTGTGTATATAGTGATGTGGTATATATGCCTTCAGCTGGTTTTTCGAAGCAAAGTCTGAATTGAGTAATGCATTCGCTGCAGATGCGGAGGGTAGAAATACTTCTAATCTATTTTTTCCTGTTTTTATAATTTTCTCTACTGTTAGATTTTGATGATTTTCGAATATTAGTTTGCCCAATTTAAGTGGATGTAGTTGGGTTATGGTACCCACTGAACTAGTTAATACTACTATAAATGGTGCAGTATCTTGATTATCGTAGTGTAAAGTTGGTTTAACTATTTCTGTATTCGATTCAATTACGGGGGAGAGATCCATAGTCACTGGAATATTTTTCTCATGTGCGAGAACGTCCGTAAGTGGCGGGGGAGCCTCCCCCGCCATAAGGAAATATAAGTTACACTAGCACACGCGTGATGAATATGTGCACCGAATAGAAATCAAAATGGTTACTACTCGACACTGAACTAAAGTCACTGAACACTGCTCTCTTGTTACACTCTTCACTATTATCGAGCTCCAACGTTACTGGAATCTGAATGTAGTATAAGGTTCAAGCGATTGCTTCTTTATAACTAGTTTTAAACTAAAAACTGTGATGCGATGAAATCGAATCTAAGCTGGCAATCACATCACCATCAACAATGTGTTTAGATGTATGGAGTATTTCGCGGTTATTTGTTGCTGCCAAAAATAAGTAGTGCCAACAGTAATTGCTCCACATGTCCAACTTCCGAGAGTTTTATTCTCTCTGTTGCGTGCAAGGTCTATCACCGGCAACAGATAGTTGTCTCAACACCACATAGATGGCAGAAGTTGTATAACAGCAAGCAAAGTCGTTAGATGACGTTGCAATCCTGCTATCTAGCGACTTTGTACAGAAGCAGCATGAATTAATGTGCTCCACTTTATGAGAGCACAACGCTAGGTAAATTCAACCAATAGGAGAACAGATTTCAAAATCGTACACCTATGTTTCGCATGCGTGGATTGGTCTACATTCCCTGCAAAGGACTGAAGAATTTTGTAGCACCCAACGCATCACCTATCTCGTGTATGTGAGGCGTGCATCATCTTCGCACACAATGAGCAAAGAACACTAGCGCGCGGCATATAAAATAGTGAAAGTGAAAGAAAATGTGCAATAATAATTGAGTATATGTTTAACACAAAGAAGAAACTATTTTCTGCAAAATAATCATTGTGCTGTAGCACTGTAGCACATATTGACGAGCCGCGCCTGCTCTATTCACAAACTTTAAGGGTAGGGGTGTTCTCCCTGTTTACCTTGTATTCCTGGGCAAAATACATTACCAATTATGCACACATTGCTCTGATTCTGAAATAACACTTAACTAATAGCAAGTTATAAATATATAAGGCTGTTCACTTACCGTTGCTCATCTTTTGGAAAGCTGAAAAAGCTTATTTCCCTGTTTGCATGTGAATTATTTCTGCAGTTTGGTGTCGAACACCATCGGCCGCATTTTCTCTTAGTGCTGCTCATTATAACCATGTCGAAACTTAAAATACATTAGCACATATTTATACCTTTTACAGTAGGCATATAAAACAATTTTTCAGTTGTAGATGTGCCCAGCAGCTAATATGTTCAAGGTAAAATAAACGCAACGTGTCCATTTGCTTTGGCTCCAACACAGCTGTTTACCCAGTTTACTCGGTTTTCTTCGCGCATGCGCACTAGATTTTGGCGCATGGATTTCAGCTGAGTTTCCTTTCTGTATACCTACTCTCTATGAAGTGTTGGAGTCAGGTGACTAACATGGCTGGGCGTCACGTGACATGCATCACGTGACTATTTAGAACGTTGACATGCTGCAAATATGGCTGTCAGTTTGTTATTGAAGGAGCTGTGGCTTGTTTACTGCATATTTTATGAAATAAGGTAAGCTATAATTTTTTTGAGATTTGAAATAACCTTTATTTCTTACAAATGCTATAATCAGGTGACCTATTTCTGTTGTTTCAGAGCCGCAGAGCTGTTGTGTATGTGGCTGCAAGTCAAATTATAACCTTATTAGCTCAAAGAAGATGCACACCAACTATCCTTGAGAACAAACCGAAATTCAGAAAGATCCTGGAGAAAGGTGATAGCAGAGACTTCAGGAAGAGGTAGCTTTCAGAGAATGATGTCAAAACAAGAAGATTTTGTCATTTGGGAACTTTTAAATATGGTGTTCTCTCCATTTGTTATGATTGAAAGTGAAACTACTTACTGTTTGTGTATGAAAGTGATTTGATGGCAGTGCTTGAGCACATTGTAGGTTTCAAAGTGTTAGTTTCTTTAGAAGTTAAAGTGTTTTAAAAAGGTGTGTATATAACAACAGTGTCTTTCAATCTCAGTAATGATTGGACTAAATTTGAAAATCTGGTGAGTCATTTAAGTCAGTATAAGCTATTAGTATGTGATCAGGTAGAGTATATTGCACATGAAATGCAGAGTAAAACCCACTGTGTAACAGGAAGAAGATAAACATGTGTGTACAGCTTCTTTTAATGAAAGAAAAATATACCCCTGTGATTCACTTATATGTTCATGCACTGTTTTTTTTTTTTTTTTTTTTTAAACTTATCCTGCTGCTTAAAGTGGTGACCTTAGTTTACCTCACCCCTCTCACTTAAGAAGAATTGTTGCTGGTGTAGGAAGTAACAAATGATGGATTGCCAAAATGTATACTTAAAACAGACACAGAGGTTTGTGTAGCCAACATGATCACATAATGGTCAGTCACACCAACTTGATTTATAGGCAAGCAAACACTGCATAATAAAATAAAGATTTCTCAACACCTGGAATATTAAAGATAACATGCCATCACTGCTATCTGTTCAGTTTACCAGAGAAAGTAGAGTATTTAGCGTATTGTAATATATTCTTGAATGTTGATGCCATCAGTTTGCAAACTGCCAAGATGGTGAAGTAAGAAATGTGGCTAAACTAGAAATTGTATTACGTTTCGTTCACTGTAATCCCGGAATTACTCTCGTTATTGTACACAGTTATCACAGCTGCTCATAAATAAGTTATTCTTAGCAAAATGGTTGCGCTGTATGAAGAAAGTATGAACAACTTTTTCCCCATTTAATAAACAACACTTTATTTACCTAGTTTTACATAGGTAATTTACAAGTTCTAAACTTCTGAATACACACTTTTATAAATTTACATCACAAAATAATTGACATTGAACACACATTACTCTTTCAGAATACCAACACTTTTTTGAGTGACATCACAAAATAATTGCGTTCTGAACTCATATAACTTCCTCTGAATATTAACAGTTTTAACATTTTATGTCAGAAAATTATGAAAATGTAACATACATAACTCCTGAATACCGACATTTTATAAGTTTACATCACAAAATAATTTATATTGAACTTACATAACTCCTAAATCCGACACTGTTAAAGTTTACATCACAAAATAGTAAGTATAGGCTCGTTCAACACCATCAGTAAGAGCAACGATAACCAGAACGAGAAAGTGTGGCGAGTATGCGATGAAATACAGTACTGGATTCCAACAGCTTGTTAGTTTTACTCCCACAATCACAACTCCAGCTTCCCACTGTGTATGTCCTAGAAATAAATAAAAATACAATGCAATGAATAGCAGTATTTTATGTAGCCTAAGTAATGAGAGTGCCTAGGGGCTAGGTCATGATCTATTTTCACTTAAAATATAGACAATTTTAAATGGATTATAATCAATTTCAGTGGTTGTAAAAAGTGTTTAGGTAGCAAGTTTACGATCTTATTACTCTCGTTATCAGCTTTGTTCTGTGTATGGCATATGTGAAGAACAATTAACATTGATTGATCTAAACTGGTTTAACTATAGAGTATGAGTGACTTTTTATGGATTCTCTAACTGCTATGGTTCTCAGCACCCCATTCTACAGAGAGATCCAAATACATGTGAACCGTACGCTGTGTTTTTCCACTGTGCACACAGAAACGCGTCACCAGCAGCTGATATACACAAGGTCACGAGCATCACTTGTTTTTCTCTGCTCACAATCAGTATTGACTTGACACGATATCGTGTGGCTGTGCAAGTGTGCTTTATTATTTAGTCCTGTACTTAGTTACAAAGTGTACTATAGCTCAGCATTTGTTTTCTACTGCACGATGTGTATTTGTTTATGATTCGCATGTGTTAACTCCGTCAGCTCGCCAGGTGTATGGTGCACCATTAGTGGAGAAACAGTTTTAGGCTGAATTTTTTTGAGTCAACAGTTGATGGCCATACGTATGTGAATACAATTTTGCCCCATTTCTTTTAGAGAAGTCACAGGGAAACCGCTTCCGTACCGCAGTTGGTAGCGCGCTTGCCTCTGGTGCAGAGGACCCGGGTTCGATCCCCGGTACTAGCATAGGGATTTTATCCCCTCTGGGAGGCCTAGCTCGGGGTGCACTCAAATAGAATATACCAATATTACACACAGATATATTTTCCTCAGTTAAACCGTCACTCTCAGGTACTGTTACTGCAATTTTAATTTTAGTAAATAGTATAATTTAAAATAACTTACACTAGCATGTATTCATGCGAGTACTCTTGCAGCAAAGATACTGCAATGCTCAGTGTCTCTGCTACCTTTGGTTTTTTAAATTGCTTCCTGTGGGAATTCCGTTTCTTTTTAGTGTTGAAGAACCGCTTTTGTGGCTGTATTTTTCTTTTCCTCGTCTCTGCTGATTTTGGCAACCCACGTTGGTTGCGAACTGCTGCCATAGTTGAGGTTATTGTTGCTGCACCTCTCTTCAGCACCTCTAGTTCCGCTGTTGTGGAAAGTCCCTTACAGTAGTCTATTATTTTCACAAGTTGTTTGTTCGTTTCTTCACATAGATGCATTGTCTTTTCCAACTTGATGCAGTATGTGCTAGATTTCACTTCCACTTGAAAGACCCTCACAATTTGTAACAAGTTCATTGGAGTCTTGAACATGTTTCAAAGGAAGTTTATGGCCAATTTGCATTTGACACACACTATGCATGTGCTTGCACATGTTCCATTTAATGCTGGAATCAACACATGTGCAGGAATATCTGTGAATGCAGGTGTTACATTCACTACATATTAATCTGCATGTGCATTGAACTTCATTATCTTGTACAAAGTAGATCTCGAGTACTCTTCAAGATTTTGAGTACGGCATGAAGAATAATTTCAAATGCTGCCTCATCTCTTTCCTGTAGGACTGTTCTAAGAATCTTGTAAACGTTTGTTTGTTTTTCTTGACCTTGGATTTTGCTCTTAATATTTTTTCTCCATGCCTTGTCCACATGCCATGAACAATAGTCTTATTTTAAGGGTTTCCATTGTTGAAATCCAAGCATTAAAGAAAGATTCTGCTAAATCAGACATAAAAACTTTCGGGGAAAGTTTTCCAACTTCTGACTTTATGCATTGGAAAAATATGGAGAGCACTTGCCAGTCATTTCTATTTGAAATAAGGAAGGCGCATGGAAACCTTTGTCTAACATCATCCAGTACCAGAAGTGTTGTAAGTTCGAAACCATAGCTATTCATGCCATGTGTCCCATCAATGCAAATGCAGTCATTCCCATACTTCTTCAACATTTCACATTGAGCACTAGTCATTCTAATTAACACAAAATCTGTGCTTTTTAGGTAGGACTCGTTCACTGTGTCTTGTGGCTTATAAAATAACACACAAGTGTTCTCGTTTGAGTTCATTTCATGCACCCAAGCCTCAACACTGGTCCCATCATTTTGATGCCTGACTGATGTGGAGCATAAATTATAGGATCGCTCAATGTTGTACAAATCCTGTCTGGTTAGCAGATGTATCCGTTCTAGATTGCAGGCGGATACTGAGTCTCGTATTTTATCAAGCATAGCCTGAAAAGGAATTTTGTTAGCAATATCTACAGCTATACTGTTTCTTTTTCTGCCAATCCCAAATGACCTAATTCATGTTGGTGACCAACATGAGTCGAAACAAATTTCACTTTGCATACTCCTTGTTGATCCTCAGTAAACCTCATCTTTGCCGGGCATACTGCACCAATTTTATTGCTCCCTTGCAGTTTTAAATGTCTAATGCCTTTGGAGACAAAATTCCCTGAACGAAGACATGCATAATAATATGTTACACTTTGAGAAGCAAATTTTAGAACGAATTTTCCCAAAGAATGACCGTGTTGTCGCCTCAGTTCCTTCTTTCCAACTCTTGAAGTCTCCAAATGATGAGAATTCCAGTTCTTCCAATTTTACACGTCTATCGTGTATCACTTCCAAGTGTTCGTATAAACTACTTTCTGATTTTCCTTCAAAGTTGCAAAGGCTGCACTTAAACTGAAGTTTTTGGAGTGGTGCAATGGCATTCACTCTCCCCGGGTGAGCTGTGGAAGCGTGACGCCGCAAATGTTGTCTCTGCTTATAGCACCTCCCACACTCAGAGCACATAAATTGTTTATTTTGGCTCACTTCCAGCACTTCCATATTGCACTTGCAATCACTATTGGCGCGTATTTCTTACCTTTCCCGATCAACTTTCTAGTCACGTGATGCATGTCACGTGACGCCCAGCCATGTTAGTCAAGTGACTCCAACACTTCGACTTTCTTCGCCGCTGGACCGGTGTGCATTATAAGGTAAAGTAGCGACAAACACTTGGGTATCATCAAGCAGGAGCAATGTTGGCAGCAATATTGCTACCAACTGGGCGCATGCGCAGTACAGAGGTATTTTTTAGAGGTGGCGTGTGACGTAATGTTACGCAGTGGTTCATGGTCGAGTCCACTTGTCTATTGCAAGATAAAAGAGGTGTTTGGTTAGTATCCCTTCGACTTTTAACCCACTAGCCAGCAGGCTGCTGGTGGAAACTTACCCCCACCATCGCTTTGCGTGATGTCACTCGCGCACATCCGAGCAAGGTCACGCGCCACCTCTAAAAAGTATCTCTGTAAGTAGATTTGGACATTGCCTCGTATGCGTTTCATTTGAAGTGAATCTTTCTGGCCGTTTAGAGCGCATTTAAAATTAATATCTATTTTTCCATCATATTTGTGATTTCCTAAAGGATGCATTTGTTGGTTGGGGAAATGGTCTGTATACTATACTGGAAGCAGGCATAACGTGAAAGTGTAAGTAATTTATTTTTCAGAAAACTATTAAAACCTACATGTCTGTTAGTAGGTAGGAAGGAGAAGACAAAACAAACATACATAAACAATATGTTGCCAATACAACAGAATGATTCTTCTCAGTTGTGTAAACGTAAATATCAATTAACTCAACACTCCTCGTTTACACAACTTTATACTTTTATCTAAGTAATGCATGTCTCTTGGCAGATAATGGCCATATATGTTTGGTTCGATTGGAGAATTTCCCACCTTTTGTCAAACATAAACAGCTTTTGTTGTCCTCGAATATAGTTGTGGCACTACTCAAATCCTGATGCATATCTCTCAGCAGTTGCTGCAACCAGAGTGCTTCTTGACATGCTTCTGATAAAGCTATACATATATTCAGCCTCTGTAGATGATAATGACACACACACACGCGAGCGCGCGTGTTTTCTGGAGCACCAGCTGACGACTCCTCCATTTAAGAAAAACACATAACCACTGTTGTACTTTCTTGTTTTGTGATCTCTGACGTCTCGACTGATGACAACTTTGCAGAATGATTGTAGCAGCGATAAGCTTTTGACTCATCATATCCAATAAAGGTCATTTCAATTCCCGTACAATTAAATTTCTGGCGTTTTTCTTTTGGTACGTGAACAAAGCACTTAGATCCAAAGATTTGTAAATGTGCAACTTTAGGTATTTGGTCACTCCACAGTTCGTAAGGTGTTCTTTGCTTTACTGTAGTAAGAACTCAATTCTGAATGTAATTTTCTGTCATCACTGCTTCACCCCAGAATTTATTTGGTAAGCCAGCATCAATTAACATGCAACGTGCCATTTCAACCAAGGTCCGGTTCTTCCTTTCTGCTGCACCGTTTTGCTGTGGAGAATAAGCTGCAGTTAGCTGAGTTTTGATGCCTTCTTCAGCTAGATATCTCCTTAAGTTTGTACTTAGGTATTCGCTTCCGCGATCTGAGCGAATAATTTTTATTTTTCTTTCAAACTTGTTCTTCATCAGTTCTATGTAGCAGTTTAGAGCAGCTGAAACTTCTGATTTGTGTGCCAACATATATACGTGTGTATATTTTGAGTAGTCATCAATAAATGTGACTAGATAGCGCTTGCCACTTGGTGTCATAGTGTGTATAGGGCACAGACGTCCGTATGAATCAAGTCCAATGGTGCAGTTGACTTCCTTATAGATTCCTTCGGGAAAGGCAATCTAGCCAACTTTCCTTTTAGGCATGTATCACATGACATTTTAGTGCCACAAGGAACTAATTTGAAATCTTCAATTAGTTCCTCAGCAAACATTCTCTTTATCGCTTCTGGATCTCTGTGCCCAAGTTTTCGATGCCAGCTATGAATGCAGTATTCATTTTACTGCAGCGGGTCGCATTAATCTCTTCCTTCTTAGCCAGTAGTAAACTATTAGAGTGGACTCTCGTAGTCTTGTTTTTTTCGATGCCCGCTAGGAGCATGTCTGTCGCTGGCCGGCTGTTCTCTACTGGGTCACAGAATAGAGAGTATACAGAAAGGAAACTCGGCAGAAATCAGTGCGCCAAAATTTTGTGCGCATGCGCGAAGTAAACCGAGTAAACTGAGTTTGTTGAAGTCAAAGCGAATGGATACCACAGAACACCTTATGGATACGTTGTGTTTATTTTTCCTCGAGCATATTAGCTGCTGGGCATATCTATAACAAGAATTGTTTTATAAGCATACTGCAAAAGGTATAAATATGTGTTAATGTATTTTAAGCTTCGCCGTGATTATAATGAGCAGCAGTAAGAGAAAAGGCGGCCAATGTTCGGCACCAAACTGCAGAAATAATTCACATACAAACACGGACATAAGCTTTTTCAGCTTTCCAAAAGATGAACAACGGTAAGCGAACAGCGTTATATATTTATAACTTACTATAAGTTAAGTGTTATTTCAGAATCACAGCAATGTGTGCATAATTGTTAATGTATTTTAGCCAGTAATACAGGGTAAACAGGGAGGATAATAATTTTAACTATACAAATCTGTATTCTCATTTCAAAGCACACGAGAGCAAGAATATGGATACCTTTGGAAATCTAAAATGTCCAGGTTCAACCTTTATAACCTATATTGAATATCTGGAGAGCATTTTCGCTGGCAATATTCTCAGATTAATGACAACAAATAATGTTGGAAACACATTGATTAATTTAATGGAGAATGTGCAATTCAGCCACCCATGCAAGGATTTCCCCATACGTTATTTAATAAGGCTGTTTGTCAGGATGAGAATTTTTTATTTCATAAAGTTTGTGAATAAAGATTTGAAAAATAAAAATAAAAGTGAAAAAATTACAAATTAATAAAAGTGACACATCTATGAATAATATGATTTGCTGCTGTAGTTGCTTCATAAATGCAGACTAAACAAACAAGACAAAAGTACAACGACTCACCTGAACACTATTTTTCTTTATTGCTGCAATAATGTTTGCAGAGAAGGTCATGTGAATGTACACACACTTTGTTGTTTTATTGTAAAAAGGTGAAATAAAATAAATGCAATTGTATGTTTTATTGTAACTATTTTATGTTGTGCAAATAAGCATGATACAAAAAGACAATTCCTAGATCTCCTTAGTCCTTAATATAAAATAATCCTAACTTTTGCCATACTGCAAAGTTACTGCTGTGATTTGTTATTGCACCATGCTCTACATTTGTGTTTTATTAACTTCTTTTGCTACGTATGACAAGACTTTATGATTCATTGTATGCAAAATCTGATTCAAGATGTTATGCATTTTTATTCTTGTGATAAATAAAAGCAGCTAATTAACCACTTGCTTATTAATAACTGCTACCTATTTTCCACTTATTTCATATTACTAGGGCTTCCTTTGTTAATACATATAAGTTGAAAACAAAATCTTGTTGGTTTCATTCTGCTTTCGTGCGTTATTGTTTTTCTCAAATTTTAATTGCCCTAAAATTTTGTGTAAGAACAGGGCGCGAAAAGAAGTGCAGCAGAACAGAGCGCCTTTTGTAAACGTATGAATGTCTTCAGTTCCCAATATGAATTATTATGTATCATTCCGGCTCATTTTAGTGAGTAAACTTCTTCATTGGAGGTGAAATAAATTGTATTAGTCTGAGTTGATCGTATGTTCGGTTTCATTAGCGTTTCTTTTAGTAAACGTTTTCATTTAGCCGTCTAGATTAAGAGTTCCGTATCGTAAAACTGCTTGTTTCGAGCCCTGGTAGGAAGTAGCAATCGCTTCGTTAACTTGGTCTCAATATGGCGAAGCGCGCAACGCAGCGGGCACACGTAGATTAAAGGAGCCGAGTCAAGCTTTCCTTTCTGTATACTGTCTATTCTGTGACTGGGTCTAGTCAGTCTCGACGTGGCTTTCAGGAGAGAGAGGTCCTTGCATACTTGGTAAGTAGCGACTTTCTAGTCTGCCGGTAATATGGCGTGTTTACTTTAAGGGTGGGGGGGGGGGGGAGCTTCCTGATACTATGCAAGTGTTCTCAATTATACTTAAGTACAGTGAAATTGACATTGTGTATAGTCGAGAGCCAAAGGGCGAGAAAATGAATGTAATTGTAGTTGTCAAATGATTTTTAGGCCGCTAAACTTAGGCCCATCCTAATGTGCAATTCTTGTGATTGACCTCTGAATAAAAGGTGAAGACTGCCCACTACTTTTATTGAAAAAGGGCGCGGGGCATTCCTCTCTCTTGTTTAGGTTTTCCGTTAACCACCCCTATCCGATCCTTATTAACTATAGTTACGCATCCCTTTGGAGGACAAATCACGTAAGAAAAATGGTGCATTTTGGTAGCAGATCGCAGTTTAAATTGCCGGTGGTGAAGGTAGTTGAGTTTATGGGAGGCCGAGTAGTTAGTTGGTTTTAGTTATGGCCGTATCGCCAGATTTTCATCTTTTGCGAAAGCATGAATAGCTCTCTGAAGTAGGAATTCGTGGGGGAGATTATTTAACTTCGGCAGATGTACCTGTCCTATTAGACGTTTTCCGTCAGGTCAAAGAGAAGAATTATGTCAAATTGACCGACACACATCCTTTAGTGGCAGAATCGCCTTCATTATGCGTGGCAGTGAACTTAGAGTTTGCGGAATTGTTTGCTGATCCCAATGCTAGTTCTGGTTTTTCAAAACACCACATTAGGCGTTTAGGTTTGTTTCTGTTTATATTAGAAGTTCTGAAAATTGCGTAGCAGATGCATTAACCAAGGTGTTTACAGAGCCGGTGGATAGTAAATCCGATGGGGATGATCTTGTAGTGGTGTGTACCTTACCCGAATTGTTTGAAGCGTTGCCAGTACATCAGACAAGACTCGGATTTACGGACTATTATTGACCAATTGGAGGCCGGTCAAACAGTGCCTTCGTATCATCTTAAGAATGGTGTACTTTTAACACGTGCCTCATATGACGGCAAGGATAACGTAGTTATGCCGAGAGCCCATGGTATACGAATATTTCCATTCATCACCTGTGGGGAGACATTTGGGTATAGCAAAGACTAAAGGTAAAATTCGAGAACATTTTGTGTGGCCAGGGATGTATAAAGATATTACTGCGCGAGTTAAGGCATGTCAACTTTGTGCCATGGCAAAACCGGCACAATGTACTGTGTGGAGGGGATTAGCGTCGGAAGTTGCAACCAAGCCTTTGGAGAAATTGTTTGTAGATTTTGTGGGTCCTTTCTCGCGTTCGGTGCAAGGCAACACTTACGCGTTGGTTACGGTGGACGCATTCACAAAGTTGGTATGGCTGAGCGCTATTCCCAATGCCACGTCGCATAATGCAATTAAAGAATTGTCAAAGATTTTTGCGGCCTTCGGAGCACCTCGCCTTTTGGTGCCCAATAATGGCACACAATTTACCTCCGGTCAATTTAAGAATTTTTGTTTCACGTGGGGCGTTAAAGCAATTACAACTACACTCTACTACCCTCGTCCTTCCCATGCTGAGAGGTTTAATAGGAATTTAAAGTCGGCTTTAATCGCTTTTCACCATCAAAATCACAAAAGGTGGGACTGTAATTTTGCGCATTTGCAATCAGCCTTTAATACTGTTGAGGACACAGAGTAGCTGAGGACATCTACCGTCAGTGATTATAACCAAATAGTTGTTGTTAACGCCACCAGATGCGTTTTTGTTCTTGTTTTGTTTTTGTAAAAATAAAGAGAGTTTAAGTATGGAGACCTAGCTGTTTGTGTACGTTATTTATACTACGACATACTGGTGCCGAAACCTAATTACTGTTCGAATCACGGATCACTACATCACGAAACGAAACATCTTGAAGATTTCAAGCAGAAAATACTAAGTTAAAGTGGCAGTGAAGTGCAGATTACTTGAAATAAGACACGGAACCTCACAACGCCACACGACGACACCATTTCAACACAACGGATAAGTACAACATTCCATTGTATACGGGTTGATTTGCATAACGCAGCAGCATGTTTGGAATAACACTTGCTACATTACTTTCATTGATTTGGTAGAATTGTGTATTATGTATGCTTGATAACCTCATCAGTTTCGAGTAGCCATTTTTTTTGCCATTGCCAACGCCATCTGGTTGCCTCTTGGAATAGCACAGAGCACAGCTGTTCTTTAAGAGGTATCAGGTGTAAGCGCAGAGTTTGCGAAGACGCCCACATCCGTTGGTGAGGGGTGGGGGAAGGGGGGAAGGGGCGTGGGAGGGGAGGAGGGGGGGGGAGATTGCGATATACCGCATCCGCAGGATGGGGTTGTCTGGCACAGGAAAAAAACCGTTGAGATTTTCCCACCAACCGTTGCTTTTTTTCAATAAAATAATATGATTGGTGGACTTTGAGCGTGTGAGTGTTGAACGAGTACTCTGTCTTGACGGACGCTAAGCATCCAATCGCCGAGAATGTGATCTGTCATAATATATGTCGGTGAAAGGTTCAAGTGCGCTGATAAGCATCTGCGGAGGTACATCCGCTCTAGGTTTTTTATCATTTGCTGCATTTAGACTGCCTAGATGTATTGTTGCTCGTAGAAAACGAAAAACGGCACGTGATTTGCGGAAGGGAGAAGTGATGTGGTCTTGACGGGTGTTGGGAAGCAAAGAAGGGAAGGATCTTGGAGGAATGGGGAAACCTGATATGCGGAAGTGACGTGGCGTGATCTGATTGGATAAAATAAGACGAGTTGGGATTTGGTCCTTAGGATTCCAAAATGACGATGATTGGTGGAAATAAGGTACGTTGCCATTGGATGAAAAATGAGGAAGCAACCTTTGCCTTATAAAAAAGGGAGAGAAAAAGGAATTGCTGGAATGATAGCGTTGCTGATGGTGAAAAAAATATAGTTTAAAAAAAACGAAAAAGAAGTCGGTTAACGGACTTATATTTAAATCTTTCAAGAACGAGATATGAAAATGTTAAAAAAAACCCAACATGGAATATGTTTCCATATGTTGTATTTTCTGAGAAAAAAATGGCTTCAGAATTTTGCTTAAAATATCAATTATATTGATACGTATAAGATGAGTCTTGTTTTTTCCTCGTTTGCTTGTTTTTCTTCGTCTTTTGTGTTTTGAACATAGGTTCATATTTCTAGCGAATTTAACAGACATGCTTTAATGTTAAGCCAGCAGTTAAAATCCAATAAAATGTGCAGACTATGGTTGAACACGTCACACTATCAAATTAAGATAACAAGATAATTCAAGAGCTGATTAGCAAGCTTTTTTAAAATGTTTTGGCAAACCTTTTAAAGAAGGCGTTAATATGAGTCTCTCACACAGATAGAAAATGCAGGAAGATAATATGCAACTTGTCTTCATACGCACACACAAGCGTTCCGTGGCAATTACGTGCTTTGAAACCGATCTCCATTTCGCTCCAACAGAAGGCTAAGGGATATGTGACCGTGTTTCTCTCACGGCTTAAGCGGCCAACAGACACACGCCGCATACATGTCGGAACTTGTGGACGTTTGCATTTGCGCGCGTGTCAGGGTATCCAGTTACGATAAGGTGTTATATATCCCGACAGTTTACCTCGAAATGTGTGATATAAGAATAAAAGCTTAAATATGTAGTTGATTGAAACATAGAATAGTTTAATGATGTTAAGCAAACCATTAGAAGTAGACACACAGCGGCGCAAAATGAACAAACATATAAATATAACATAGTTCAGAGCAATAATGAATTGTTTGTTTTTTCTTATTTGCTTGTCAAATCACACACACACGGTCGCTGATGTTTTTTTATTGGAGAGGAAAGCGTTAGCAAACTGTTTTCTTATTATTTTAATACTAGCGGGATACATATGTTATCGATAGCTGGGAAAAGAATGAAGAAGCTTATGAACAATTATTAACAACTATGAAAATAAGGATATTGAGTGCCAAAGCGGTTTGAGTGTTACACATCAGAATTGTTTGCAGAAGTATAGTATTAATTTAGGAGGAATGTTGTTACTTTCACTGCCCTTCCTTCTACAAACTATTTCATACACAAGACGGAGAACAGAGGACTAAGGAGAATTATCACAAAAAAAGGAAATATAAGGTATTTGAAAATTAAAACCGACAGCAAAGAATATATTGGGAATTGATAATGTTACACGTGTATTTTGTATCAATTGTGCCTTTTTTGTTCAGGTTAGCACGTTTCTGTGTGCCTGTTACGATTAAAAGCGTATACCAAGGAATATACACTTGATTCAAGTTAAGATAACAAGATAATTAAAAAATATGGATTATCCTGGCTGAAATATGCTTTTTTACCCGAAGTTTGATGATTTATCCCTACAACTATGAGACGTTGGACTTTGCACATAGCTTAAACAAAGGTTTAATTAAAAACTCTTATAAAACAGAAAGTAAACAAAATAAACACACCAGGAAAACACAATCCAAAACAAAAAAGTCTGTTGCACAAACATGGATGCAATTCTCTTTACACACGCACAGTAGATGGGGGAAAAAGGTTTTCGCTTGACACGGAGAAAGATCCCATGACGATCGTCCAAGCAACTGAATAACACTCGAGGCAAGATGCTAGTTTAAAAAACGGTGAGGAATCAAGAAAAAGATATCTGCTACGAAATATGACCGTTGGTACTTTAAACGATATTGGAAATGAAAAATGAAAATACCTGAAAATGCAGTTTTTGGCCGACAGTTGGGGGAAATTGACTGACGTAGCAAGATGCTAGTTTAAAAAACCTGAAACAATCATTACCAGACTTACGGTATGCAAGATGGGGGTTTTCTAGGAAAAACACTGGACTTGACATACTGAGGCAAGGTGGGGGGGGGGGGGGTGGAGGGGGAGAAAGTCAAGATGTTAGTTTAAAAATCGCTGAGAAAATCAACAAAAAGATTTCCGCTCCGAAATATGACCGTTGGCATTTTAAACGATGTTGGAAATGTGCAAGAAAATACCTGAAAATGCAGTTTTTGGCTGACAGTTGGGGGAAATCGACTGACGTGGCAAGATGCTTGTTTAAAAAACCTGAAGCAATCATTACCAAACTTCCGGTATGCCATATGGGGGTTTTCTTACAAATAAACTGAACTTCCGCACGCGCTAAGCGTCATGCCGAGGCATGATGGGAGGTGGAGGTGGGGGTGGAGAAGCGAAGTCAGGTTGTGGCGGGTTCAGGATGCTATGTCAGGAAGTCACGTAGCCTCCTTTTCCTAGCAAGATGTAAACCGATGACTGACCGGAAGTGTCACATGACATTATATTATTCCTTTCTTTCTTTTTAATTTCTCTATTAAGAATAGGAAGCCGGGAAACTATTCCATTTCGCCCAAATATTGGATGAGGAGATTTCACCGGAATATATGTTTTAAGGTCCCCTGAAAAAAGCATTTTTTCACAAAGGTCTGCGTGCGTGTGCATGTGAGAACAGCATACATCAAAAACAAAAAGGAGATTAAGAACCAAAGATGGTATTTATAATATATAAATGCGACACGAAGATTTTAATAAAATTATTTATTCATTCATGCATTCATTTAGTTATTTGACACATTATGATATTATTCCTTTCGTTCTATTTTTTTAGTTTCTCTATTGCGGATAGTAAGTCGCGGAACTATTGCATTTTGCCCAAAAAAATTCCATGTCGAGATTTCACTGGAAATATATGTTTTGAGGACCCTGAAAAAAGCATTTTTTTCCCACAAAGGTCCGTGTGCGTACGTATGTGAGAACAGCATACTTCAAACATGACAAGCAGATTAGGAACCAAAGTTGGTATTTATAATATATATAAATGCGACACAAGGATTTTAATGAAAATGTATCTACCCTAATCTGCTTGTTCCATGGAAAATTTTCGAAAGGTTTTACTAGTGTTATCACGTTTTTGTGAGAGAAAAAATGAAATTACAAGTCGTATGCGAGCGCAGGAAAATCATTTCGTGCGCGTTAATGCAGGTATGGTGTGTCATAAAGCCTCGGAAAGAGTCGTAAAAATGTGACAGTTAACCCTTCTTCTTTTTTCTTCCCTGATTACCCTCCCCTTATGTAGGTCTTACAACCCTGTGCTTAGGGTCAGACGTCTAGCGGGGAATACAGGAACCTATGGACAGGACAGAGTGAACACCTTGAAGCAGTTTGTCAGCCCATCACAAAGTATGATCCTGAGGAAGATAATGATATGAAATGCAGGTGAAATGGATGATTTTGAAAGGTGATGATGGAGCAGTTGGAGGAATTAGTGGAGGGGAAACCGGAGAACCCAGAGAAAATCCGCCCAGACGCCGCATCGTCAGTTCCCATTGGTCGTTATGAAGTCGTATTTAGCTGTTTTAACGGTTTTTGGAGATGTACGAGCCCCGCCCGTACTTCTCCAGCTCGTCCATCATGTCTCCCAGGAGGCGAGCCTTCTAATGGTATGAATGTTGGGAAGCTTGTCGGAGGGGTAGACGCCCGAAAAGTGAGGACACGTGGAGGGACATGTCGATAAACATTGTTGTATTTGAAAGGTGTTCATGATATCAAAATGGAGCGGTTGGCGTCTATTTCGAGAGTGCGGTGAATTTGCGATACAGTAGGCTTTGTGCGATAGTCAAATGTTTGAGATTCTGTTGTCTTTGCACACTTAACATATAAAAAATGAACAACGATGATCCATTTCACGAAAGTTCTAAGTTTTCCGAAACTCACACACAATAACAAGGAATATCTCCGAAATGGATCACCCTACAAGACAACTTATTGAGACATAAATTGTGTATTTTAGCAAGGTCTATCTCTAACGGTTTGCCAGTTACGCAAAAGTCGTCCAGAGTAAATACGACTACAGGGGCTATAGCCAGAAAATTCAGGATATACATTTCATGTGTCATAACAATATCTCAAACATATGACATTTAATCAAAATCGTTAGAGCTATTTTCAAGAAAATCAAAATTTTCGAAAAATTTTCCATGTAAAGGGTAGTTTAGGATGGGGCTATTTTCTTCAAAATCTTTGTGTCGCATCCTTGAAAGACATTAAACTGAAATACCAACTAAGGTTTTTAACCGACTTTTCGTTTTGGGCTATGTTGTCCACAGACTGACAGACTGACACACAGGCACACACAGTCGGACCTTTTTCTAAAAATGCTTTTTTTTATTCATGGGGCCTCAAAACATATATTTCCGGTGAAATCTCGACATCGAACTTTCGGGTGGAATACAAAACTTCCCTACTTACCAGTAGAGAAAGTAATACTAATGCCCTGATAGCATGTCGGAAGATGAACGAGCAAACTTTGAAAAGTGCTACGCGGGAAAAAAAAAGGCTCACAACTACATCTTTGACATGCAAGCCGAAATGTAGGCGTACTGCAAGACGGATGTTTTGCTGCTAAGTCAGGGTGTCCTAAAGTTTAGGAAAGAGTTTCTCGATGAGAACGGCATTGATGCTTTTCGAGAATGTATGACTGTTGCACAGAAAGGAATGAATGTGTACAGAAAACGGTAAAATTGTTTATAGAAGAGTGAGCAGAGGAGGAGATGCGAATGTGCGATGTGCGATGCCAGGATTTTCATCCCGTTGTGCAATGAGACGCAGTATTCAGCAGTTGCACGCCGTCAGCAACCTTGCAAGACACGAGTTCGCACGGATCACATTGGTCTTTGAGAAGCAAGCACAACATGCCATTCAGGAAAAAATGCATGACAAATTCTGGTATGTTCTGAAAAAAAAAGAAGCGATTTTACATTCACACTCACTAAAAGCATTTAAATCCCTCTTCTTCAGATGAGTCATACAACTTTCTGTATGTTTGAAATTAAAATGCTACGTATTACACTCACACTGTTTTCTCTACTCACCTTTAAATAACACATCCGCATCTCTTTCTCTGCTTACTCTTTTGAAAACAGTTTTCCTGAAAAACGTGATCATAAACTGCCTCAAAAGTGTCTCTAGCATTTTTGATTTAAATGTCGTAAGTTTAAGATATTTTTGTGGCACAATGCACATTTCCACAGCCTCAACTCTGCTTTGGCCGAAAAAATTAGAGTACATACATAGATGTTGGCAGATGAATAGCATACATGTTTGAAAGATAATAGTTTACTGGAGTGTTAAACGCCGTGATTAGAGATTTGAAAAGCTTCACTCCGAGTGCAGTGAAAGCATAAATAGTGTCACCGCGCTCAATTGCCGACAACAGCAGTGCCACCCATCGCATTATTGTCGGCACTACCGCAAAGGAGCCGAAGGAAAGAGACAGAGAATGGCCGCATTGTTGGGCGCTTGCCGAAAGAGAGAAAGTGATAGAGGCTTCTAGAACTGTCTGCTTTGTGTTTCACCGCTAAATAAGTGAACGTTCCTGAAGCTTCCAGATAGTGCCTGGGAGATATAAATAGCGGTAAAGTGTGAGAAGAGTCAGTCAGACGTAAGTGAGAGACGTACGTGAAGCGTTGAGTCGTGCCGACGGAGAACAGTCAGTATGTGAAGGTTGAGTAGTCGTGCCGACGGAGACGGACAGACGTATGTGAAGGTTGAGTAGTGCCGACGAAAAGAAGAGACGTATGCGAAGCGTCGAGGAGTCACACCAGGGAGAAGGGACAGTTCTTTGTGTTACGAATTCGGAGTCGTGCTGTTGGAGAATCGGTAAAGACTTTCTTGCTGTTGCAACGAGTGTACAAGTTACTGTTTACGGAAATAAAAGTGTTTCTTTATCTAGACTACATCTGTCTACTTTACTTCACACCCGCAACCAAAAGTTACACTGGTGTCAGAAGTGGGATTCGTCAAATTGCTTCTAGTTTCGTTACATCGTCGTTAGAAGTTGCAACGTTAGAACCAAGATGGAGGGAGATTCGGAAACCAGGATGATGGCAATGATGAAAGAATTATTTGCCAAAATGGAAACGAGAAACGACAACCTCGCTGCCAAAATGGAAACGAGAAACGACATCCTCGTTGCCGAGCTGAAAGAAGAAATGAAGACGAGAAACAACCTCGTTGCCGAGCTGAAAGAAGAAATGAAGACGAGAAACAACCTCGCTGCCGAGCTGAAAGAAGAAATGAAGACGAGAAACAACCTCGCTGCCGAGCTGAAAGAGATGAAGACGGAGCTATCGGCGAAAATTGACGGCGAACTGATTGGCGTGACGGAAGACGTGGAAGAACTCGGCGAAAAGGCGGAAGACCTCTGCCAGCACGTGGACGTCGTGGAGGACGACGGGGAACGTCTTGGCGCCCTGGTAGTAAGAGTTGACGAGAGCGTCAAAGTACTGGATGCCAGGGGCAGACGGAATAGCGCGGAGCCGGAGAGGGAGCACCTAGTGGCCGAGGCGACAATCGCGCCCGTTTCGGATGATATGAGGAAAGACCTGGAACAACTCGGCGAACTGATTGGCGTGAGGGAAGACGTGGAACAACTCGGCGAACTGATTGGCGTGACGGAAGGCGTGGAACAACTCGGCGAACTGATTGGCGTGACGGAAGACGTGGAACAACTCGGCGAACTGATTGGCATGACGGAAGACGTGGAACAACTCGGCGAACTGATTGGCGTGACGGAAGACGTGGAAGAACTCGGCGAAAAGGTGGAAGACCTCTGCCAGCATGTGGACGTCGTGGAGGACGACGGGGAACGTCTTGGCGCCCTGGTAGTAAGAGTTGACGAGGGCGTCAAAGTACTGGATGCCAGGGGCAGACGGAATAGCGCGGACCCGGGGAGGAAGCACCTAGTGGCCGAGGCGACAGTTGCGCCCGTTTCAGATAACGAAAGTGTACGTCTCGGGGAAGACAAAGGGGCAGTTCAGGGACGTCGACGGGGATCCTCTGGAGGAGTGTGTCGGGTACGTAACCAACCAGGATACGACGTGGAGGACGATCAGCAGGGAAGCGCACAAGCAAACGAGCATCACGCGAGAACCGACTTGGCGTGTGACATGCGAGGACCGTCGGAGCCATCCAATCACCTGACGCATAGTGCCGTGAACGGAAGAATGGTGGACATCATCGTGGACGGCAGGATACAGGAGAGGCCGTGCCGAGCACGAGTGAACACGAGTGCAGCGGTGGACGCGACTCGCGCGGATGTGGTGGGGTTTGTTGCCGGACCCATCGGAAGCAAGGTGGCTGCGAAGGTGCGCCAGAGAGGTCGGTGGACACGGTACCCAATGAGCCGTTTCCAAGTGCGCAGGATGGCCCGTCTACACACCAGGAAGAAGGGCAACTGGACGAGGGACCGTCAAGACCAGCGGTACTGTTGCAGAATTTCGGAGCAGGATGGCATACGTCGTGCTACCCAGACCAAGGGACACTATCCAACAGCGATACCTAGGATCGTGCCTCCTGGAGAAGAGGTTCGATGGGATAGTCCGCCGGGTGGCAAGGGAGATGCCGCAGTGATAGTGCTGGTCGGGACGACCAGCTCTGAGGAGGGAGCAGTGTCACCGCGCTCAATTGCCGACAACAGCAGTGCCACCCATCGCATTATTGTCGGCACTACCGCAAAGGAGCCGAAGGAAAGAGACAGAGAATGGCCGCATTGTTGGGCGCTTGCCGAAAGAGAGAAAGTGATAGAGGCTTCTAGAACTGTCTGCTTTGTGTTTCACCGCTAAATAAGTGAACGTTCCTGAAGCTTCCAGATAGTGCCTGGGAGATATAAATAGCGGTAAAGTGTGAGAAGAGTCAGTCAGACGTAAGTGAGAGACGTACGTGAAGCGTTGAGTCGTGCCGACGGAGAACAGTCAGTATGTGAAGGTTGAGTAGTCGTGCCGACGGAGACGGACAGACGTATGTGAAGGTTGAGTAGTGCCGACGAAAAGAAGAGACGTATGCGAAGCGTCGAGGAGTCACACCAGGGAGAAGGGACAGTTCTTTGTGTTACGAATTCGGAGTCGTGCTGTTGGAGAATCGGTAAAGACTTTCTTGCTGTTGCAACGAGTGTACAAGTTACTGTTTACGGAAATAAAAGTGTTTCTTTATCTAGACTACATCTGTCTACTTTACTTCACACCCGCAACCAAAAGTTACAATAGAAATTGTTGCTTAAGCATCTACAGAGGGGTATGTGAATGGGATTGGATTTGGTTTAAGGGCGCTCAACTTCTAGGTCATCAGCGCCCTGGGGTATGTGAATGTGTTCCCTAAAAGTGAGCTGAGAAAACAGTGTGAATTTAGATGATATTTCTTGCTAGTAGAAGAGCGAGTAGAGAAAGAGCTCGCACGCTATCCGTCGAGTTAGGTTTCAGTGTCTGCTTGCGTAGACCGGATCTCAAGATGTCACTCTACTGTCACTGACAGACCAGAAGTTTCTTGTTTCGATGCATTCTGAAATTCTATGGGAGTATTCCGCTACGCCGTGGTGGAAATGTGGGAGTGCGAGTTCAACGCCATGATGAAGGCCGACCGCGAGCTCGAGCGCCACGCTAGAGACTTCCCGGTACCCGAACCCCTGAATCCCAGAGACGTCTTCTACGGAGACCGCACCAACTGTACCAAGACGTACTGCGAGTCCGAGTGGACAGGAAGATCTTCTATTACGAAGCGTGCAGCCTGTACCCGTTCGTGAACAAGACCAAACCCTACCCCGTCGGCCACCCGAAGATCCACGTGGATCGCTTTTCGCGCTTGGAAGACATGCGCGGCGGGCTCATCAAGGCCATGGTTCTACCACCGCAACACCTGTACCACCCGGTACTGCTGGCGCGCATCAATGGTAAGCTCTTGTTTCCGCTATGTCGCGCTTGTGCGGAGTCGGAGAACCAAGACGAGTGTGAACACCGAGAGCTCGAGAGGGCGCTGAAGGGCACCTGGTTGGTCGACGTAGTCAAGGTAGCTCTCGAGGAGGGGTACCGCCTCCTCCAGGTCCACGAGATCTGGGAGTACGACGTGGTGCAGTACGACCTGTCCACCGGAGCCAAGGGACTGTTCGAGGCCTACGTCGATCAGTTCCTGAAGATCAAGGCGGAAGCTTCCGGATGGCCCTCGGGCTGCGACACGCAGGACGCGAGAGAGTGGTACCTGAGGGAGTTCTCGAAGCGCGAAGGCGTCGGCCTAGATCCCCACGCGATCGCACCCAACCCCGGTCGGCGCGAGCTCGCCAAGCTGATGCTCAACAGCTTCTGGGGCAAACTCGGGCAGAGGGACAACCTCCCCACGTGCGAGCTCGTCGACAGGTACGATCGACTCCAGGAGCTGCTCAACGACCGAAGCGTCCAAGTGCAGACCTACGTGCCCGTCACCGACGACGTCATGTACGTGGTCTGGAGGTACTGCGAGCAGAGTCCCAAGGTGAACCCCACCGCCAACGTCGTGATAGCGGCTTACACCACGGCCCACGCCCGCCTGGTGCTCTACTCTTACCTGAAGCGACTCGGAGAACGGGTGTGCTACTTCGACACCGACTCCGACGTTGCCGCCGCCGCTCCGGGGGAATGGACGCCGTCCGTCGGACACCTACCCGTCTCCGGGGACCGGATCTCCATGCAGTAACTCTTCGGTCCCGTCGGCGCAAATCGGGAGATGTACGAGCCCCGTCCGCACTTCTCCAGCTCGTCCGTCATGTCTCCCGGGCGGCGTCTGACGGACGGCGTCCATTCCCACATTACTCAATTTATGTCTCAATAAGTTGTCTTGTAGGGTGATCCATTTCGGAGATATTCCTTTTTATGTGTGTGAGCTTCGGAAAACTTAGAACTTTCGCGAAATGGATCATCGTTGTAAATTTTTTTATATGTTAAGTGTGCAAAGACAACAGAATCTCAAACATTTGATTATCGCACAAAGCCTACTGATTCGCAAATTCACCGCACTCTCGAAATAGACGCCAACCGACACCTTTCAAATACAGCAAATTTTATCGACATGTCCCTCCATGTGTCCTCACTTTTCGGGCGTCTACCCCTCCGACAAGCTTCCCAACATTCATACCATTAGAAGGCTCGCCTCCTGGGAGACATGATGGACGAGCTGGAGAAGTACGGGCGGGGCTCGTATATCTCCAAAAACCGTTAAAACAGCTAAATACGACTTCATACGACCAATGGGAACTGACGATGCGGCGTCTGGGCGGATTTTCTCTGGGTTCTCCGGTTTCCCCTCCACTAATTCCTCCAACTGCTCCATCATCACCTTTCAAAATCATCCATTTCACCTGCATTTCTTATCATTATCTTCCTCAGGATCATACTTTGTGATGGGCTGACAAACGGCTTCCCGGTGTTCACTCTGTCCTGTCCATAGGTTCCGGTATTCCCGGCTAGACGTCTGGCCCTAAGCACAGGCTTGTAAGACCTACATAAGGGGAGGGTAATCAGGGAAGGAAAAAGAAGAAGGGTTAACTGTCACATTTTTATGACTCTTTCCGAGGCTTTATGACACACCATACCTGTATTAACGCGCACGAAATGATTTTCCTGCGCTCGCATACGACTTATAATTTCATTTTTTCTCTCACAAAAACGTGATAACACTAGTAAAATCTTTCGAAAAATTTTCCATGGAACAGTAGATACATTTTCATTGAAATCCTTGTGTCGCATTTATATATTATAAATACCAACTTTGGTTCTTAATCTGCTTGTCGTGTTTGAAGTATGCTGTTCTCACATACGTACGCACACGGACCTTTGTGGGAAAAAAATGCTTTTTCAGGGTCCTCAAAACATATATTTCCAGTGAAATCTCGACATGGAATTTTTTTGGGCGAAATGCAATAGTTCCGCGACTTACTATCCGTAATAATGAAATTAAAAAAAATAGAAAAAAAGGAATAATATCATAATGTGTCAAACAACTAAATGAATGCATGAATGAATAAATAATTTTATTAAAATCTTCGTGTCGCATTTATATATTATAAATACCATCTTTGGTTCTTAATCTCCTTTTCGTTTTTGATGTATTCTCTTCTCACATGCACACGCACGCAGACCTTTGTGAAAAAATGTTTTGTTCAGGGGCCCTTAAAACATATATTCCGGTGAAATCTCCTCATCCAATGTTTGGGCGAAATGGAATAGTTCCCCGGCTTCCTATTCGTAATAGAGAAATTAAAAAGAAAGAAAGGGATAATATAATGTCATGTGACACTTCCGGTCAGTCATCGGTTTACATCTTGCTAGGAAAAGGAGGCTACGTGACTTCCTGACATAGCATCCTGAACCCGCCACAACCTGATTTCGCTTCTCCCCCCCCCTCCTCCTCCCAACATGCCTCGGCATGACGCTTAGCGCGTGCGCAAGTTCAGTTTATTTACAAGAAAACCCCCATATGGCATACCGGAAGTCTGGTAATGATTGCTTCAGGTTTTTTAAACTAGCATCTTGCAACGTCAGTCGATTTCCCCCAACTGTCGGCCAAAAACTGCATTCTCAGGTATTTTTTGCACATTTCCAACATCATTTAAAATGCCTACGGTCATATTTCGGAGCGGAAATCTTTTTGTTGATTTTCTCAGCGTTTTTTAAACTAGCATCTTGACTTTCTCCCCCCTCCACCCCCCCACCTTTCCTGAGTATGTCAAGTCCAGTGTTTTTCCTAGAAAACACCCATCTTGCACACCGGAAGTCTGGTAATGATTGCTTCAGGTTTTTTAAACTAGTATCTTGCCACGTCAGTCGATTTCCCCCAACTGTCGGCCTAAAACTGCATTTTCAGGTATTTTCTTGCACATTTCCAACATCGTTTAAAATGCCAACAGTCATATTTCGGAGCGGAAATCTTTTTGTTGATTTTCTCAGCGTTTTTTAAACTAGCATCTTCACTTTCTCCCCCCTCCACCCTCCCCCACCTTGCCTCAGTGTGTCAAGTCCAGTGTTTTTCCTAGAAAACACCAATCTTGCATACCGGAAGTCTGGTAATGATTGCTTCAGGTTTTTTAAACTAGCATCTTGCCACGTCAGTCGACTTCCCTCAACTGTCGGCCAAAAACTGCATTTTCAGGTATTTTCTTGCACATTTCCAACATCGTTTAAAATGCCAACGGTCATATTTCGGAGCGGAAATCTTTTTGTTGATTTTCTCAGCGTTTTTTAAACTAGCATCTTGACTTTCTCCCCCCTCCTACCCCCCCCCCACCTTGCCACAGTATGTCAAGTCCAGTGTTTTTCCTAGAAAACCCCCATCTTGCATACCGTAAGTCTGGTAATGATTGTTTCAGGTTTTTTAAACTAGCATCTTGCCACGTCAGTCGATTTCCCCCAACTGTCGGCCAAAAACTGCATTTTCAGGTATTTTTATTTTTCATTTCCAATATCGTTTAAAGTACCAACGGTCATATTTCGTAGCGAAAATCTTTTTCTTGATTCCTCAGCGTTTTTTAAACTAGCATCTTGCCTCGAGTGTTATTCAGTTGCTTGGACGATCGTCATGGGATCTTTCTCCGTGTCAAGCGAAAACCTTTTTCCCCCATCTACTGTGCGTGTGTAAAGAGAATTGCATCCATGTTTGTGCAACAGAGTTTTTTGTTTTGGATTGTGTTTTCCTGGTGTGTTTATTTTGTTTACTTTCTGTTTTATAAGAGTTTTTAATTAAATCTTTGTTTAAGCTATGTGCATGCACAACCAAAGTCCAACGTCTCATAGTTGTAGGGATAAATCATCAAACTACGGGTAACAATGCATATTTCAGCTAGTATAATCCATATTTTTTAATTATCTTGTTATCTTAAATTGAATCAGGTGTATGTTCCTTGGTATACGCTTTTAATCATAACAGGCACACAGAAACGTGCTAACCTGAACAAAAAGGGCACAATTGATACAAAATACACGTGTAACATTATCAATTCCCAATATATTCTTTGCTGTCGGTTTTAATTTTCAAATACCTTATATTTCCTTTTTTTGTGATAATTCTCCTTAGTCCTCTGTTCTCCGTCTTGTGTATGAAATAGTTTGTAGAAGGAAGGGCAGTGAAAGTAACAACATTCCTCCTAAATTAATACTATACTTCTGCAAACAATTCTGATGTGTAACATTCAAACGGCTTTTGCACTCAATATCCTTATTTTCATACTTGTTAATAAATGTTCATAAGCTTCTTCATTCTTTTACCAGCTATCGATAACGTATGTATCCCACTAGTATTAAAATAATAAGAAAACTATTTGCTAACGCTTTCCTCTCCAATAAAAAAGCATCAGCGACCGTGTGTGTGTGTGTGCGTGCGTGTGTGTGTGTGTGTGTGTGTGTGTGTGTGTGTGTGTGTGATTTGACAAGCAAACAAGAAAAAACAAGCAATTCATTATTAATCTGAACTATGTTATATTCATATATTTGTTCATTTTGCGCCGCTGTGTGTCTACTTGTAATGGTTTGCTTAACATCATTAAACTATTCTATGTTTCAATCAACTGAATGTTTAAGCTTTTATTCTTATATCACATATTTCGAGGTAAACTGTCGGGATATATAACACCTTATCGTAACTGGATACCCTGACACGCGCGCAAATGCAAACGTCCACAAGTTCCGACATGTATGCGGCGTGTGTCTGTTGGCCGCTTAAGCCGTGAGAGAAACACGGTCACATATCCCTTAGCCTTCTGTTGGAGCGAGATGGAGATCGGTTTCAAAGCACGTAATTGCCACGGAACGCTTGTGTGTGCGTATGAAGACAAGCTGCATATTATCTTCCTGCATTTTCTATCTGTGTGAGAGACTCATATTAACGCCTTCTTTAAAAGGTATGCCAAACATTTTAAAAAAGCTTGCTAATGAGCTCTTGAATTATCTTGTTATCTTAATTTGATAGTGTGACGTGTTCAACCATAGTCTGCGCATTTTATCGGATTTTAACTGCTGGCTTAACATTAAAGCATGTCTGTTAAATACGCTAGAAATGTGAACCCATGTTCAAAACACAAAAGACGAAGAAAAACAAGCAAACGAGGAAAAAACAAGACTCAACTTATGCGTATCAATATAATTGATATTTTAAGCAAAATTCTGAAGCCTTTTTATTTTCAGAAAATACAACATTTGGAAACATATTCCATGTTGGGTTTTTTTCAACATTTTCATATCTCGTTCTTGAAAGATTTAAATGTAAGTCCGTTAACCGACTTTTTTTTTCGTTTTTTTTAAACTATACTTTTTCACCATCAGCAACGCTATCATTCCAGCAATTCCTTTTTCTCTCTCCCTTTTTTTATAAGGCAAAGGTTGCTTCCTCATTTTTCATCCAATGGCAGCGCACCTTATTTCCACCAATCATCGTCATTTTGGAATCCTAACGACCAAATCCCAACTCGTCTTATTTTATCCAATCAGATAACGCCACGTCACTTCCGCATATCAGGTTTCCCCATTCCTCCAAGATCCTTCCCTTCTTTGCTTCCCAACATCCGTCAAGACCACATCACTTCTCCCTTCCGCAAATCACGTGCCGGTTTTCGTTTTCTACGAGCAACAATACATCTAGGCAGTCAAAATGCAGCAAATGATAAAAAACCTAGAGAGGATGTACCTCCGCAGATGCTTATCAGCGCACTTGGACCTTTCACCGATATATATTGTCACCGCGCCCGCCGCATCTAATTGCCGACAACCGCAGTGTCACCCATCGCATTATTGTCGGCACTACCGCAAAGGAGCCGAAGGAAAGAGACGGAGAATGGCCGCATTGTTGGGGCGCTTGCCGAAAGAGAGAAGGTGATAGAGGCTTCTAGAACTGTCTGCTTTGTGTTTCACCGCTAAATAAGTGAACGTTCCGGAAGCTTCCAGAATAGTGCCTGGGAGATATAAATAGCGGTAAAGTGTGAGAAGGGTCAGTCAGACGTACGTGAAGCGTTGAGTAGTGCCGACGGAGAACAGTCAGACGTACGTGAAGCGTTGAGTAGTGCCGACGGAGAACAGTCAGACGTACGTGAAGCGTTGAGTAGTGCCGACGGAGAACAGTCAGACGTATGTGAAGGTTGAGTAGTGCCGACGGAGAACAGTGAGATGTATGTGAAGGTTGAGTAATCGTGCCGACGGAGACGGACAGACGATGTGAAGAGTTGTGCCGACGGAGAAGGGACGGTTCTTTGTGTTACGAATTGGGAGTCGTGCTGTTGGAGAATCGGAAAAGACTTTCTTGCTGTTGCAACGAGTGTACAAGTTACTGTTTACGGAAATAAAAGTGTTTCTTTATCTCGACTACATCTGTCGTATTTACTTCACAACCAAACCCAAAAAAGTCACACTGGTGTCAGAAGTGGGATTCGTCGAATTGCTTCTAGTATCGTTACATCGTCGTTAGAAGTTGCAACGTTAGAACCAAGATGGAGGGAGATTCGGAAACAAGGATGATGGCAATGATGAAAGAATTATTTGCCAAAATGGAAACGTCATACGACAACCTCGCTGCCAAAATGGAAACGTCATACGACAACCTCGCTGCCGTGCTGAAAGAGATGAAGACGGCAAACGATAACCTCGCTGCCAAAATGGAAACGTCAAACGACAACCTCGCTGCCGAGCTGAAAGAGATCAAGATGGAACAACTCGGCGAACTGACTGGCGTGACGGAAGACGTGGAAGAACTCGGCGAAAAGGTGGTAGACCTCTGCCAGCACGTGGACGTCGTGGAGGACGACGGGGAACGTCTTGGCGCCCTGGTAGTAAGAGTTGACGAGAGCGTTAAAGTACTGGATGCCAGGGGCAGACGGAATAGCGCGGAGCCGGAGAGGGAGCACCTAGTGGCCGAGGCGACAGTCGCGCCCGTTTCGGATGATATGAGGGAAGACGTGGAACAACTCGGCGAACTGATTGGCTTGAAGGAAGACGTGGAACAACTCGGCGAACTGATTGGCATGACGGAAGACGTGGAACAACTCGAAGAACTGACTGGCGTGACGGAAGACGTGGAAGAACTCGGCGAAATGGTGGAAGACCTCTGCCAGCATGTGGACGTCGTGGAGGACGACGAGGAACGTCTTGGCGCCCTGGTAGTAAGAGTTGACGAGAACGTCAAAGCACTGGATGCCAGGGGCAGACGGAATAGCGCGGACCCGGGGAGGGAGTACCTAGTGGCCGAGGCGACAGTTGCACCCGTTGCAGATAACGAAAGTGTACGTCTCGGGGAAGACAAAGGGGCAGTTCAGGGACGTCGTCGAGGATGCTCTGGAGGAGTGTGTCGGGTACGTAACCAACCAGGATAAGACGTGGAGGACGATCAGCAGGGAAGCGCACAAGCAAACGAGCAACACGCGAAAACGGACTTGGCGTGGGACATGGGGGGACCGTCGGAGCCATCCAATCACCTGACGCAGAGTGCCGTGAACGGAAGAATGGTGGACATCATCGTGGACGGCAGGATACAGGAGAGGCCGTGCCGAGCACGAGTGAACACGAGTGCAGCGGTGGACGCGACTCGCGCGGATGTGGTGGGGTTTGTTGCCGGACCCATTGGAAGCAAGGTGGCTGCGAAGGTGCGCCAGAGAGGTCGGCGGACACGGTACCCAATGAGCCGTTTCCAAGTGCGCAGGATGGCCCGTCAACACACCAAGAAGAAGGGGAACTGGACGAGGGACCGTCAAGACCGGCGGTACTGTTGCAGAATTTCGAAGCAGGTTGGCATACGTCGTCCTACCCAGACCAAGGGACACTATCCAACAGCGATACCTAGGATCGTGCCTCCTGGAGAAGAGGTTCGATGGAATAGTCCGCCGGGGCGCAAGGGAGATGCCGCAGTGATAGTGCTGGTCGGGACGACCAGCTCTGAGGAGGGAGCAGTGTCACCGCGCCCGCCGCATCTAATTGCCGACAACCGCAGTGTCACCCATCGCATTATTGTCGGCACTACCGCAAAGGAGCCGAAGGAAAGAGACGGAGAATGGCCGCATTGTTGGGGCGCTTGCCGAAAGAGAGAAAGTGATAGAGGCTTCTAGAACTGTCTGCTTTGTGTTTCACCGCTAAATAAGTGAACGTTCCGGAAGCTTCCAGAATAGTGCCTGGGAGATATAAATAGCGGTAAAGTGTGAGAAGGGTCAGTCAGACGTACGTGAAGCGTTGAGTAGTGCCGACGGAGAACAGTCAGACGTACGTGAAGCGTTGAGTAGTGCCGACGGAGAACAGTCAGACGTACGTGAAGCGTTGAGTAGTGCCGACGGAGAACAGTCAGACGTATGTGAAGGTTGAGTAGTGCCAACGGAGAACAGTGAGATGTATGTGAAGGTTGAGTAATCGTGCCGACGGAGACGGACAGACGATGTGAAGAGTTGTGCCGACGGAGAAGGGACGGTTCTTTGTGTTACGAATTGGGAGTCGTGCTGTTGGAGAATCGGAAAAGACTTTCTTGCTGTTGCAACGAGTGTACAAGTTACTGTTTACGGAAATAAAAGTGTTTCTTTATCTCGACTACATCTGTCGTATTTACTTCACAACCAAACCCAAAAAAGTCACACTGGTGTCAGAAGTGGGATTCGTCGAATTGCTTCTAGTATCGTTACATCGTCGTTAGAAGTTGCAACGTTAGAACCAAGATGGAGGGAGATTCGGAAACAAGGATGATGGCAATGATGAAAGAATTATTTGCCAAAATGGAAACGTCATACGACAACCTCGCTGCCAAAATGGAAACGTCATACGACAACCTCGCTGCCGTGCTGAAAGAGATGAAGACGGCAAACGATAACCTCGCTGCCAAAATGGAAACGTCAAACGACAACCTCGCTGCCGAGCTGAAAGAGATCAAGATGGAACAACTCGGCGAACTGACTGGCGTGACGGAAGACGTGGAAGAACTCGGCGAAAAGGTGGTAGACCTCTGCCAGCACGTGGACGTCGTGGAGGACGACGGGGAACGTCTTGGCGCCCTGGTAGTAAGAGTTGACGAGAGCGTTAAAGTACTGGATGCCAGGGGCAGACGGAATAGCGCGGAGCCGGAGAGGGAGCACCTAGTGGCCGAGGCGACAGTCCAGCCCGTTTCGGATGATATGAGGGAAGACGTGGAACAACTCGGCGAACTGATTGGCTTGAAGGAAGACGTGGAACAACTCGGCGAACTGATTGGCATGACGGAAGACGTGGAACAACTCGATGAACTGACTGGCGTGGACGAAGACGTGGAAGAACTCGGCGAAACGGTGGAAGACCTCTGCCAGCATGTGGACGTCGTGGAGGACGACGAGGAACGTCTTGGCGCCCTGGTAGTAAGAGTTGACGAGAACGTCAAAGCACTGGATGCCAGGGGCAGACGGAATAGCGCGGACCCGGGGAGGGAGTACCTAGTGGCCGAGGCGACAGTTGCGCCCGTTGCAGATAACGAAAGTGTACGTCTCGGGGAAGACAAAGGGGCAGTTCAGGGACGTCGTCGAGGATGCTCTGGAGGAGTGTGTCGGGTACGTAACCAACCAGGATAAGACGTGGAGGACGATCAGCAGGGAAGCGCACAAGCAAACGAGCAACACGCGAAAACGGACTTGGCGTGGGACATGGGGGGACCGTCGGAGCCATCCAATCACCTGACGCAGAGTGCCGTGAACGGAAGAATGGTGGACATCATCGTGGACGGCAGGATACAGGAGAGGCCGTGCCGAGCACGAGTGAACACGAGTGCAGCGGTGGACGCGACTCGCGCGGATGTGGTGGGGTTTGTTGCCGGACCCATTGGAAGCAAGGTGGCTGCGAAGGTGCGCCAGAGAGGTCGGCGGACACGGTACCCAATGAGCCGTTTCCAAGTGCGCAGGATGGCCCGTCAACACACCAAGAAGAAGGGGAACTGGACGAGGGACCGTCAAGACCGGCGGTACTGTTGCAGAATTTCGAAGCAGGTTGGCATACGTCGTCCTACCCAGACCAAGGGACACTATCCAACAGCGATACCTAGGATCGTGCCTCCTGGAGAAGAGGTTCGATGGAATAGTCCGCCGGGGCGCAAGGGAGATGCCGCAGTGATAGTGCTGGTCGGGACGACCAGCTCTGAGGAGGGAGCAGTGTCACCGCGCCCGCCGCATCTAATTGCCGACAACCGCAGTGTCACCCATCGCATTATTGTCGGCACTACCGCAAAGGAGCCGAAGGAAAGAGACGGAGAATGGCCGCATTGTTGGGGCGCTTGCCGAAAGAGAGAAAGTGATAGAGGCTTCTAGAACTGTCTGCTTTGTGTTTCACCGCTAAATAAGTGAACGTTCCGGAAGCTTCCAGAATAGTGCCTGGGAGATATAAATAGCGGTAAAGTGTGAGAAGGGTCAGTCAGACGTACGTGAAGCGTTGAGTAGTGCCGACGGAGAACAGTCAGACGTACGTGAAGCGTTGAGTAGTGCCGACGGAGGACAGTCAGACGTACGTGAAGCGTTGAGTAGTGCCGACGGAGAACAGTCAGACGTATGTGAAGGTTGAGTAGTGCCAACGGAGAACAGTGAGATGTATGTGAAGGTTGAGTAATCGTGCCGACGGAGACGGACAGACGATGTGAAGAGTTGTGCCGACGGAGAAGGGACGGTTCTTTGTGTTACGAATTGGGAGTCGTGCTGTTGGAGAATCGGAAAAGACTTTCTTGCTGTTGCAACGAGTGTACAAGTTACTGTTTACGGAAATAAAAGTGTTTCTTTATCTCGACTACATCTGTCGTATTTACTTCACAACCAAACCCAAAAAAGTCACACTGGTGTCAGAAGTGGGATTCGTCGAATTGCTTCTAGTATCGTTACATCGTCGTTAGAAGTTGCAACGTTAGAACCAAGATGGAGGGAGATTCGGAAACAAGGATGATGGCAATGATGAAAGAATTATTTGCCAAAATGGAAACGTCATACGACAACCTCGCTGCCAAAATGGAAACGTCATACGACAACCTCGCTGCCGTGCTGAAAGAGATGAAGACGGCAAACGATAACCTCGCTGCCAAAATGGAAACGTCAAACGACAACCTCGCTGCCGAGCTGAAAGAGATCAAGATGGAACAACTCGGCGAACTGACTGGCGTGACGGAAGACGTGGAAGAACTCGGCGAAAAGGTGGTAGACCTCTGCCAGCACGTGGACGTCGTGGAGGACGACGGGGAACGTCTTGGCGCCCTGGTAGTAAGAGTTGACGAGAGCGTTAAAGTACTGGATGCCAGGGGCAGACGGAATAGCGCGGAGCCGGAGAGGGAGCACCTAGTGGCCGAGGCGACAGTCCAGCCCGTTTCGGATGATATGAGGGAAGACGTGGAACAACTCGGCGAACTGATTGGCTTGAAGGAAGACGTGGAACAACTCGGCGAACTGATTGGCATGACGGAAGACGTGGAACAACTCGATGAACTGACTGGCGTGGACGAAGACGTGGAAGAACTCGGCGAAACGGTGGAAGACCTCTGCCAGCATGTGGACGTCGTGGAGGACGACGAGGAACGTCTTGGCGCCCTGGTAGTAAGAGTTGACGAGAACGTCAAAGCACTGGATGCCAGGGGCAGACGGAATAGCGCGGACCCGGGGAGGGAGTACCTAGAGGCCGAGGCGACAGTTGCGCCCGTTGCAGATAACGAAAGTGTACGTCTCGGGGAAGACAAAGGAGCAGTTCAGGGACGTCGTCGAGGATGCTCTGGAGGAGTGTGTCGGGTACGTAACCAACCAGGATAAGACGTGGAGGACGATCAGCAGGGAAGCGCACAAGCAAACGAGCAACACGCGAAAACGGACTTGGCGTGGGACATGGGGGGACCGTCGGAGCCATCCAATCACCTGACGCAGAGTGCCGTGAACGGAAGAATGGTGGACATCATCGTGGACGGCAGGATACAGGAGAGGCCGTGCCGAGCACGAGTGAACACGAGTGCAGCGGTGGACGCGACTCGCGCGGATGTGGTGGGGTTTGTTGCCGGACCCATTGGAAGCAAGGTGGCTGCGAAGGTGCGCCAGAGAGGTCGGCGGACACGGTACCCAATGAGCCGTTTCCAAGTGCGCAGGATGGCCCGTCAACACACCAAGAAGAAGGGGAACTGGACGAGGGACCGTCAAGACCGGCGGTACTGTTGCAGAATTTCGAAGCAGGATGGCATACGTCGTCCTACCCAGACCAAGGGACACTATCCAACAGCGATACCTAGGATCGTGCCTCCTGGAGAAGAGGTTCGATGGAATAGTCCGCCGGGGCGCAAGGGAGATGCCGCAGTGATAGTGCTGGTCGGGACGACCAGCTCTGAGGAGGGAGCAGTGTCACCGCGCCCGCCGCATCTAATTGCCGACAACCGCAGTGTCACCCATCGCATTATTGTCGGCACTACCGCAAAGGAGCCGAAGGAAAGAGACGGAGAATGGCCGCATTGTTGGGGCGCTTGCCGAAAGAGAGAAAGTGATAGAGGCTTCTAGAACTGTCTGCTTTGTGTTTCACCGCTAAATAAGTGAACGTTCCGGAAGCTTCCAGAATAGTGCCTGGGAGATATAAATAGCGGTGAAGTGTGAGAAGGGTCAGTCAGACGTACGTGAAGCGTTGAGTAGTGCCGACGGAGAACAGTCAGATGTACGTGAAGCGTTGAGTAGTGCCGACGGAGAACAGTCAGACGTACGTGAAGCGTTGAGTAGTGCCGACGGAGAACAGTCAGACGTATGTGAAGGTTGAGTAGTGCCGACGGAGAACAGTGAGACGTATGTGAAGGTTGAGTAGTCGTGCCGACGGAGACGGACAGACGATGTGAAGAGTTGTGCCGACGGAGAAGGGACGGTTCTTTGTGTTACGAATTGGGAGTCGTGCTGTTGGAGAATCGGAAAAGACTTTCTTGCTGTTGCAACGAGTGTACAAGTTACTGTTTACGGAAATAAAAGTGTTTCTTTATCTCGACTACAACTGTCTTCTTTACTACACACCACCAACAAAAGTTACAATATTATGACAGATCACATTCTCGGCGATTGGATGCTTAGCGTCCGTCAAGACAGAGTACTCGTTCAACATCCACACGCTCAAGGTCCACCAATAATATTATATTATTCAAAAAAAAGCAACGGTTTGTGGGAACATTTCAGCGGTTTTTTTTTCCTGTGCCAGAAAACCCCATCCTGCGGATGTGGTATAACGCAATCTCCCCCTCCTCCCCTCCCACCCGCTTTCCCCCCTTCGCCCACCCCTCACCAACGGATGTGGGCGTGTTCGCAAACTCTGCGCTTACACCTGATACCTCTTTCATCTACATAGACGTCTCATCTTGCCTTCAGCTGAGACCGAGCTCTCGTAGAGGAACGACATGCCAACTCCTGCGGCAAATTCCGGCTTCGTCACTCAAACTTATGTTCCAGGTGTCAACTTGCTCTTCCTCCTCAACGGCTAAATCATCTCCAATAGCAACGGTTGGTGGTAAAATCACAACGGTTTTTCCTGTGCCACAAAACCCCATCCCCCCACCCCTTCCCCCACCCCAGCGGGTGTGTCTGCGATCGCAAACACAGCTCTTACACCGGATGCCCCTTGCATCCACATAGACGTCTCATTTTACCCTCAGTGGGTAACGAGCTCTCGTCGAGGAACGACCTGCCAACCCTGCAAGACATACCACGGCTCCTCCTGCTGCAAATCCCGGCTTCGTCACCCGCACTTGTCCTCAAGGTGGCAACTTGCACTTCCTCTTCAACGGATAAATCATCTTTCATCATTACCCATCCAACCCACACGGAACACATCGTTTGCAACCAACTTTCTACAACCAACAAACAGGTTTGTACTCCTTTTTCGTGCAACAATAATTTAAACTGTTTTTTCAATGCATCTTCTCAATAAAAAATAAGTAATCTAATCAACAGTCCTTCCTTAAGCAATCGGATTAACGATTATCCCATGGCGTTAGTGGCGCGCGGTGCGCGGCACGCCGTTGATGGCGGGAAGTTTGAAAATTTGAAATTAACTACGCTCACAGAAAAAAATTTCAAATTCTCAAATTTAACGACATCTTAAGTTTTTTCAGTGTGCGGCATTTTCATTGCGCGAAATTTGAAATACATTAAATGGCGCGAAAATTTGGACATTTGAAATCTACCACTTGGCGGGAAAAATTTCAAATGTTCAAATTTTCCGCCATCTTGAAATTTTCAAATTTCCCGACATGAAAATGCGACACTAGCGCCATGCGACACTAACGCCATCTAGCGGCGAAAATGTCGTTAACCCATTGCTTAAGGAGGGACTATAACTACTCACGTCGAGCTCATATTTCCCAGCTCAAACCTTTTCCTTGGTTCCCAGGGTTAGATGGAATGTCCCGTGTTATGTTGCCTTTCTGGTTTAGAAGTATTTGTGTAACCTTAAGTTGTGTTTTTATGTGTCAATGTTTTGCTTCTTTTGGGGATCGTGTAGTAGTCTCCCTGCTAAATTGGTAACTGTAAGCCAAGGCAGGCCACACGCGTGCTTCCTGGTTTGCGTGGGCGCTTATTACTTTGGCGCGCTTATCTGTGTGGTTCGCCGGCATCCCCTAGTCACAGAATATAGAGTATACAGAAAGGAAACTCAGCAGAAATCAGTGTGCCAAAATTTAATGCGCATGGCGAAGTAAACCGAGTAAACTCAATAAACAGCTGGGTTGTTGAAGTCAAAGCGAATGGATACGTTTTGTTTGGTTTACCTCGAGCATATTAGCTGTGGGGCATATCTATAACTGAAGAATTGTTTTATATGCATACTGCAAAAGGTATAAATATATGTTAATGTATTTTAAGCTTTGCCGTGGTTATAATGATCAGCAGTAAGAGAAAAGGTGGCCAGTGGTGTTCGGCACCAAACTGCACAAATAATTCACATGCAAACAGGGACATAAGCTTTTTCAGCTTTCCAAAAGATGAACAACGGTAAGTGAACAGCGTTATATATTTATAACTTATGTACTATAAGTTAGGTTTTATTTCAGAATCACAGCAATGGGTGCATAATTGTTAATGTACTTTACCCAGTAATACAAGGTAAACAGGGAGGATAATAATTTTAACTATACAAACCTGTATTCTCATTTCAAAGCACACGAGAACAAGAATATGGATACCTTTGGAAATCTAAAATGTCCAGGTTCAACCTTTATAACCTATATTGAATATCTGGAGAGCATCTTCACTGGCAATATTCTCAGATTGACAACAAATAATGTTGGAAACGCACTGATTAATTTAATGGAGGATGTGCAATTCAGCCAACCATGCAAGGATTTCCCCATACGTTATTTAATAAGGCTGTTTGTCAGCATGAGAATTGTTTATTTCTTGAAGTTTGTGAATAGAGATTTGAAAAAATAGAAATAAAAGTGACACATCTATGAATAATATAATTTGCTGCTGTAGTTGCTTCATAAATGCAGATTAAACAAGCAAGACAAAAGTACAATGACACACCTGAACACTATTTTTCTTTAATGCTGCAATAGCATGTAATGCTGGCAGAGAAGGTCATGTGAATGTACACAGACTTTGTTTTTTATTGTAAAAAGGTAAAATAAAATAAATGCAATTGTATGTTTTATAGTAACTATTTTATGTTGTGCAAAAGACTATTGCTAGATCTCCTTAGCCCTTAATATAAAATAATCCTAACTTTTGCCATACTGTAAAGTTACTGCTGTGATTTATGTTATTGCACCATGCTCTACATTTCTGTTTTATTTACTTCTTTTGCTATGTATGACAAGACTTTATGATTCATTGTATGCAGAATCAAGATTTTGTGCATTTTTATTCTTTTGGTAAATAAAAGCAGCTAATGAGCCACTTGCTTATTAATTACTGCTACCTATTTTATACTTATTTCATATTACTAGAGCTTCCTTTGTTAATACGTATAAGTAGAAAACAAAATTTTGTTGGTTTCATTCTGCTTTCGTGCGTTATTGTTTTTCTCAAATTTTAATTGCCCTGAAATTTTGTGTAAGAACAGGGCGCAAAAAGAAGTGCAACAGAAAAGAGCGTCTTTTGTAAACGTATGAATGTCCTCAATATAGATTATTATGTATCATTCCGGCTCATTTTAGTGAGTAAACGTCTTCATGGGAGGGAAAATAGATTGTGTTAGTCTGAGTTAATCATATGTTCGGTTTCATTACTGTTTCTTTTTGTAAAATTTTTCATTTAGCCGTCTAGATTAAGAGTTCCGTTTCGTAAAACTGCTTGTTTCGAGCCCTGGTAGGCAGTAGCAATCGCTTGGTTTACATGGTTTTAATATGGCGAAGCGCGCAACGCAGCGGGTACATGCAGATCAAAGGAGCCGACTCAAGTTTTGCTTTCTGTATACTCTATTCTGTGCCCTAGAGTCGAGTGATGTGTGGCAGCTAGCTGCCGCTTAGCTGGGATTTGAAGGGTGTGCTGGTTGCTCACCATTCCGGGGTTTGTTATATTGGCCGAGTTTTCGGTATGAGTTTGTGCGTAGATTGTCGCCGGCGTTTGTGTTGAAGTTTCGTTTTTTGTAGGTTGTGGTGTGCTATGTGTTCACTTGTGTTAGTGGTTGTTATCTTTGGTGTAGTGTGTGACTGATATATGGTCTAGGCCACAAAGTATTTTAAGTGATTGCTAGCAAACTTACTGTGCACAGAATCTATTATATGAAAGCAAATAAATGTATAATAAGAAAGGCCATTACTTTTCGTTCTCTGTGGTGTGTGAGAAGTACTTGTTAGTTAACACCATTTGTCTCAAGTTCAAATTTCTATTATGAAGTTCACTCATATTAACTTATCATATTACTACAAGGTGTTTATTGTGACTTATAAGTGTTAACGCTTACTGTAAAAAAGTTAGGCATCATTATGAAGTTTATTAAATTGATATATTTCCTATGAATTCTAATCATAGTTATCGCCCTTGGCCAAATTTTATAATTCTGGTTATATTGTGCTGATTTAATGTATGTATATCATACACCTTGTAATTCTTACATTGGGCCAAGTTTGCTGCTGTTTATTTTATTTTTCAGGGAGATTTTGAGAGTTTGTGCCTTCTTCCTTCCTGTCCATCCTCTTTTTCTTCGACGCCTCTCCCTGGCGTGACTTCACCTACGCCACGAGTTATACTGATAGAAGACAGTCCTGGGAATATGAGCCGAGAGCTGTGTTGGCTCTAGTTTGGTGGTCAATTAGCCTTGGAAGCACGTAGGAGGCAAGTTTGGTTCAATTGGAAATTTGGTTTCCTGTACTTTCACAACTGCTTGGGTCATCCACCTTAGTAATGGCTTCCGGACACACTGACGTCTGGAATCTTCTGGCAGTGTAAGGTACTGCCTTCCGGACACACTGGCGTCTAGAATCTTCTGGCAGTGTAAGGTACTGCCTTCCGGACGCACTGGCGTCTGGAATCTTCTGGCAGTGTAAGGTACTGGCATCCGGACACACTAACGTCTGGAATCTTCTGGCAGTGAAAAGTGATAGTGATCCATCGTCAAGTAAGGAGGGTGACAGTGTCGGCTTTCCTCCTGTCTGTGTGTGGTGGAAAAACCAAGGTCGGTGGTGAAGTTGACATAAGTGAAGTGTTGGTGCCAGGGAGTGCTGAGACTAAGAACATTTCCTTGTTTTTTCCCCTGTCTGTTGGCGGCCCTTGATTTTCTTGAAAATGGCTCTAACGATTTTGATTAAAATGTTGTCTGTTTGAGATATTTTCATGACAAATGAAATGTATATCCTGAATGTTCTGGCTATATCCCCTGTAGCCATATTTACTCTGGACGACTTTTGCATAACTGATAAACCGTTAGAAATAGACCAAATCATACCATACAAAAAAATGTAGATCTTGCTAAAATACACCATTTATGTCTGAATAAATTTTTTTGTAGCGTTAACTATTTCGGAGATATTCCTTATTATGTGTGTGAGTTTCGCAAAGCTTATAACTTTCGTGAAATGGATCATCGTTGTTCATTTTTTTATATGTTAAGTGCGCAAAGAGAACAGAATCTCAAAGCTTTATAACATTTGACTGTTGCACAAAGCCTACTGTATTCTAACATTCCCTTGCACATACAAGGAAATAAGCAATAAGATAATTTGTACAAATGTTTATCTAAACTTACACGAAGAAGATATAGGAATAAGAGTTTGTAAGAATGGTTAGTACAAGAGTAGAGAAAGTCATATGAGTGCAACACATCAGATTTTTTTAATAAGGGATATGGTTCGATCCCATGTCTCTTTTTCTGACAGTATTCCTATTTTTCCGTTTTCCCATCCTACGTGATTTCTACGTGGTGAAGCGTTATGACATTTCTTAAAATTCTTGATATGATAGTAGTTTGATGTCCTCTCCAAAATAAGGTGTTTTGTTGCCAGTGAATAATACATCCCCCGTCAATTTTATTGTAAACGACATGTAGTTGTGATTAACATACACAGTGGTCAGATTTTAGTTTACCTTTGAGGCAAAATAGCTAAATTTTTATGTGTTTCATGCTAGTTTTCTGAGCATTTTTAGTATGTACATGTGGCATGAGGAATCAAAATACTGTTAAAACATACAAGACAGAAAAAAAATTATTTGGAATAAGTATGGATAACATCACCCCCCGCCCCCCTCCCAACAGATTACATTTTACAGGAATGCCAACCATTCCAAAGCTATGGCAGATTCCTCAACGTTTATTTGTAATTATACAAATTCCTTTTGTGTTTACTGCAAGAAAAACTTGAAATGACAGCAAATTTTCAAGTTATATGTCACTAATATCTTTACAAATTTGTTTTCGTCTATAACAAGTTAAGTTCCAAAGTATTTTACCATGTTTTGTGAATTTTTATTCCACAGTTTGAGCATGTTTATCAAATATTGTGTATATCGTTCTTTTTTCGGCTTTGTTTTTGTACACTTATACGGCTACTTATAAGTATTTCTTGCAAATTCAATATACTAATAATATTAACTTCTAGTTGCCGCATGAATTATATACCGATATATTGAAGATGCTATGATGTCTTTTCATCACTACACCTGGCTCGAAGCCCGAGAGCATCTTCAATATGTTCGTCGCCAGGAAAGCTTCAAATCATATTTTATATACCGATAGTTATAATTTCATCTAAGTGTCAAAAATAAGTGTTGCAATTATTTTACACCATTGCTGATACATGAATATATATTAACAAACAGGGTAGGACTATTAGATTAATTTCCTAAGCAGCCGTGCATGCATTTCTGTCAGTGTATGATGATTATGTCCGTTATGTTGGCTACATATATAAATGTGCAAAACAAAAGATTAGTCTGTAAGCCATCTCTAATTAACAAAAATTATTTAGGATACTGACTCCATGTTCGACAACAGGTAAGTGGTGTATGAAAGTCTTTTTAAATTACAATCTGCAACTTTTAAGTATTATTGTAGTCACAAAATGTTTATCAAATCTCGAAACAGTGTTACAGTTAAATGAGATTCCTTGAAAGAAAATTAAATACAACAAGAACAAAATAAAAAGTTACATTTGTGGATTTTAATTTCTGTTTTTACGAATAGTGCTTGAAGTTTATAATCGTTATCGGTGTGTTGAAATGTATTTGCTTCCCCCCCCCCCCCCCCCCCGAGACTTTGAAGTGAGATGTAAATCTAATGTGAGATTCACTATCTGCATAATTTGGGATTATTTTGAGGATAATTTTTTGAGTTTAGAAAAATATTTATTTTGTAGTTTCCTCGATTTATTAAAATAAGTTCATATTTGGAGAACGGGAACTTTTCAATTTCATTAACATGAAAACGACACTATAATTTTAAATGTGGTATCACGTTTCTTGTTGGATAGGGTTAATAACAAAAACATACAAATACTAGGTGATGCATGAAGGTACAGTTAATTTCTTGCACCCTTCAAAAATAAATGCAGCACATTTAATTCTAGTAATGATAATAGTAAGCATGTTTAGAGTATGTTTAATTGCATTATTGAGGCGTCACTTGATGAATTTCACAAGGATTGTTTTAGCAGTAGTGCATTGCATTTTGTAGTTTTTGTGTGCATGATTAGAATTAGTTCTTTTAGGAATAAACTTACTCACATTTACAAGGAAAATGTTGAAATAGTGGTATTTTAACTTGTACATCCTAGTTTTTTGTATTTCCTATATATTCTTGGTTGGGAGTAGAAGTTGCGTGTTTCATAGCAGAATTTGTTTTGCCTTAGTAAATATTTTCTTTAGATTCCTATGCATATGACGATTGCTCAATTACTTACGTTTTCGTGGGTTATTACTATAATCCAATATTTCGTACAGAAGAGGAACACCACTGATATTTCTTTCCTTTCTTTCAAAATTTGGCACACCACAAGAGGTGTTCTTTTCGAGCACTTATCGCCTTCAGCACACGTTGCTACACACTTCTGACCCTATGTTACATCGGTAGCTTGTCAATCATTGGTGATGAGAATTGCACCGACAGCATCCGTCTTACGTTGTCCACAGTTTTCCGGATGTCAGCACATTGTTTCTATCCACAGGCTGACCATAATTTCAGACACGATGATTGCTTCAGATATATTTCATTCAATGTGCTCTACTTCTTCCTTCTTTGCGATAATGTCAGGTTTCCCCCTGGACCTATATGTGTTAATACCGTATATAACACCCATTCAACGTTCTCGGGACTTTTTAGATCTCTCCGTTCCAGTTTTGATGTTTTCTATATGTGCTAGTGCACTGTATATAATTCTTTTATGTTGTAATTGTGGAGGCTGTTGATTATCAGTATTTATTTATTTATTCTTATGAACATAACAGGCTTGGAAACCCAATTACAATGTTCATCATACATAGGTGTTTACATATAATAATATACATACTCAAATAGAATACAAGAAAAACATAAATGAACACAAAGTAATACAGAAAGGGAAATATAAGGAATAGAAGCAATTACAAAAGAGAAGGAAAAACAGTGAAGGTGGCATGGTAATTATTTCTACTATTCCTAATTACAGTAACGATACTACTATTACCAATTTTTTAGTAATTTACTGATCTACGAATAAGTAGTCAGCAGTTGTAGCATTTTTAAATTGAGTTTCAGACATGTTGAAAATATCTACATCGAAATGATGAAGCTGTTATATAAATACATAATTCTGTGTAATGGTGAAATTTTATGGATTTCTGTATTTGCTCTGGAGATGAAGAAAAGCCTCCCGAATCTGCTTATCTTATTGGGTACATAAAATAATACATTTGTTGTAATATTAATATCATCAATAATCGAATGCAATACCTTATACAGAAATATTAACCCTGCAATGTCTCTTCTAAATTTCAGAGTTTTAAATTTAAATATTTCCAAAAGGGTTCATAATTTGTGTAAGAAGGATAATATCCAGTTCTTTTTAATAGTAAATATGTATTTTAGAAATTTTGATTGTAATTTTTCTATTGCGGTGACATGCATTATCATCTTAGGATTCCAAATAATAGATGGATATTCGAGATTTTGTCTCACAAATGAATTATAAAGTATGAGCGTCACTATCATATATCCTTCCAATATTTAGTCCCTGGGTTGCTAATCTTTAGATCTAGGATAGTTAGATTGCAGTTACCATAGGCTTTTGTATTCTTGTATACCGTTGTTGCGTTGCGTCCCTTAAAAAGGCATCACTGTACACATATTACGCGTTTCACACCTTGTTATGGCACAGAAACGTGCAGGACATTCTCTATGGTCGCTCGTGCTATGTTGGCGTTATTTCTAAAGGCAACGCATTTCCTGTTCTCTGGTTTCAGATTGCTTGACCGTTTACTACACACAGAAACTAAGGTATTCATTGGTGCTTAGCTACATATGATTAAAATCTAATCCCTTAATGACGTGTTATCTAATTCTTTATCTGTGATTTACAGCTTTATTCCATATTTTTGGTCTCTGTGGCCATTCGTAATCTTAGGTTCCCCCGGGAATTCTAGCATGAATCATACAAGCGATGGGTATTACGTGTGTTTTTTCTGCTTATGTACATGAACCAAAAGAGGATTGTTTTTAGTAAATATGAAATTTTCTTACATGTTATTTAGACGAGCTTTAAAGATTGCTACAGATGTTTTGGCTCCGTAGCCGTATCCTCAGAGTTATTCCAGACAAGTTCATTTATTCTGCTTCTGTGCCACCTGCTTTCATGATGTTGGCTACTCGACGAGTCTTAAGCACGTTGTCGTGTAACGGTGTTTTGCACACACGATTGTAGATTTCGGGATTGTAGGTAAGCCCCGAGCCTTAGCTCGACAACAAGGCAGCTCAGCAATTAATAAGGCACAATTCAAAGGTAAGAAGAAGTTTATTAGCAAAACTCCAAGAATTTAGTAAAGTCCTCGTTGAATACTGGCGGCAGGTCCGCCAGCGTTACACAGATGACTTTCAGAAAATAAGTAACCAGCTAGACATCTCCAACGGAATGTTTTATAGCTTTACACACTAAAACTTTCCAGAGTTGAGATCATTGCTGCGTAAACAGAAAAAAATAAAACAATGTCCACACACTTGCCACACGCGTTTTAGCTGAGTGTTCTATGCTGACTCATCTAAGAGCCTTAACTTATTTATGTTTCCAGTTTAATCTAATTACAAAGTAAACATGGGTGAGGGATGGTATCATGTTGGTTAGGGATGCTTTACGGTGGTATGTCACAGAAGTTGTATCTTTATACGACACCTCCCCCCTTAAGTAAAGGTGGTATGTCACAGAAGTTGTATCTTTATACGACACCTCCCCCCTTAAGTAAAGGTGGTATGTCACAGAAGTTGTATCTTTATACGACACCTCCCCCCTTAAGTAAAAGGTTGTTGCTGTCTTATGACAAGCTCAAGCTTTTGAGAACATCCATCCCTTGTAGGCAACATCTTCTTTTGCCTTTAGCCTGGAGGACCTGCGAAATTCTACTGGAGACGGTAGTCTAATCTTCTCCTCAGATGCAGACCTCATTTCAAAATCCTGACCTGACCTTTCAGGCTGTGATGTTATTACAGGTAACCCTTGATAACCCTGTCCATCAATCAGTATCTGCGATCTATCATTTGCCCCACTGTTCACATTAACAATAACTAAGGCTCTCATATGTTCACCTACTGAGTCAATACACTTCTTGGGTGGACATTGCTTAAATAACCAGGTGCTACAATCTCTACAACACTTACAATTACAGCAACTACTTATCCAAATCACAAAAATAAAACACATACATAATACATAGCTCCAACCAGAATATACAAAATCTGACCAATCCCTTGGTCTGTTGGCTTCCTTTGATTCCTGTTCTTTGATTAATTTCTGAACTCCGTCTATTTTATAACCGGCCAATTTCAAATCCGTCACTGAAGACATTATGTTATGTAGAGGAAGGGTTAAAGGAATTTTATGAATTTCTTCTTGATCAGGAAGTGCTATACAACAATCGGTGTCCAAAGGAGAGAAAGGAATAATCCCTTCCTTGGTATTGTTTGTCTCAAAATGGGCCAGTGGATACAACACACTTCTTGCTGTTAACCCTTTACATAATTTACCTAAGGACACTAGTCCTCTTCCTAAAAGTCTATGAGATTCACGTTTCTCATTACAAATAGTTGTAAACAGTTCAACTTGTGGTGCCACATATAACCATTCATTACTCATATACAATGGGATCCAAAGGGTGTGAGCTAAAGGTAAATACTTTACATTACAATTTTGAGGTAATTCTTGGTTGTTTGGATGTAGTAACGTGGCTATACAATCCTGACCTGGAACATAAGTCAGAATAGGCATTGCTTCTGAGCACACATAGGTTAACTTATTTGGACTATGACACTTTTCCAAGTCCATCACTGTTAAGTATCCATATTGTTATCGCAAATTGTCCGCAAAAATATAGTCTTTCGGATAGTCAATGAACTTTGCAGTCAAATTTGATTACATAATCACTGGAAGTGGCAATATTTTATACAACTGATATTGTTTTTCATGCAACAATGGTATTTTTGCAACATAAACCAACATTGGTCCCTGAGTATAAATTGTTGGCTGGATCAAGGACAAAAATTGTGAAGAAGGGAAAGGAGGGAACATCGTTAGATCTGGCATGCTTTCCTTTTTTAAAAGCTCTCTTATCTTTTCCACTGTGATAATTTGAGACTGCAAAATTCCTTTTTGTGAATTCAAATATATACATTAATGAGAAGATCGAAAGTGTGTTGACACTCTTCAATCCCTCTCTGAATCTGCTGTATTAATTCATTTATTATCATACTTGTCTGCAGTTCATAACGTAAAGCTGCATTTTGTTTTGTTGTTTCTAATGACAACTTCTCTATTACTTCTTTAATTTTAGTTTCATTTAATGTAACTTATTTAACAGTGGAATTCATAGTGATCAGTGTAAATTTTAAAACAAGCATCTGTTCCGAAGCTATTCGCAAAAAAATCCTTATGATCTGATTCTAAATGCCTTATGTGTTTAGCATATTTTTGAAGTTCATCTTCAGTAGCTGTTCAAAAAAAAAAAAAAAAAAAAAAAAAAAAAAAAAAAAAAATGCACCACCAATGAAATTTAGAGGGCTGCGCTTGTGTCTAACATTTTGATTCAACCCTATCAAATCGCCTAAGACATCTTTTAGCCTGTCTATTACTTTACGTTTTGAATGAAGATACGGAATGGAAGGTTTACAATCGGTATACATATACCATGGAGATTTCAATACCCATTCAACACGAAAAGTTGATCAGACTCCCATTCAATACATGGCACAAGATAAACTTTACACATACACTAAAGACTCAGAAGAGCTTTCTTTCCAAAATTCAAGACATCAAGAAGAATGTATACCTTCCTAATTCAAAGGAAAACTTCATATCTAAAGTCAATCCGACACATACATTAGACATCACATATTATTTACACCTGACAGAAGAAGTTAAGAAAAGTGATACTCCAACTAGTGTTCTAAAATTATTGAGACAATCCATACTAGATTTCCAGAACACGAATGGCTCCATATTTATACTGATGGATCATTGATATCAAACCAAGATGGAGCAGGTGCTGGAGTCACATGTCACCTCTTTTCCTATTACAAATCTTTAAGTTATGGAACTACTAACTTTGATGGAGAAATTGAAGCAATTCGAATGGCCCTACAAAATCTTTTGTATAGAATTTTAATTTTCAGCAAGCAGTTATTCTCTCAGATTCCAGGGCAGCAATTATAGCAATTACTTCCAAGTTGTCACCAAAAAACCAAACAATTATAGAATGTTGGAAAATCCTTACCCATCTAACATCACTTCAAAAACATCTAGTCTTCCATTGAATACGAGCTCACTGTGGACTGAGTGGTAATGAGAAAGCTGATTTTCTTGTACCAGCGGTGTACAAAAATCTATAGTTAATCTACCATTTTATGCAGCTAAAAGATTAGTCAACTCTGAATTCAAAAAAATTATTGCAAAATATTACTATGAAAAATCAAAGAATAAAAGATGGGAACTACCAAACATTCAAACAGTAATTCGTGAGTATCCTCGAAAAACAGGAGCTGCAACCTTCAGGTTGATTACAGGACATGATTGTCTGGCAAAGTATTTAAACAGAATTGGGATATATTCTTCACCACTCTGTCCTCTATGTGATCTGCAAGAGGAAATAGACCAAGAACACCTTCAAATATGCCCGGCCACTTCTAGTGCCCTATCCATCAGTGAAAAATATTGGAGAGCAAGAGAATTAATGACTTCATTGTCAGAAATCCAGCATTAGCTAACAACAATTTTTTGCCTTTTCACATGTTTGTATCAGAACTGTAATCTGTTGGTTTTGTCTTTCTCCACAGCTGTTTTACAGGTTATAAATCTACATATGTTAAGAAACTCCACTCTGCTGGATAGGAATACAATGTTCCTACATGGTCGAAATAAACACCTGCCTGATTGCCAATTACTTTTACCTGAGCTTTTATATCTTGTTCTTCAACCACAGTTCCTAACGCTTCTCCCTGAAGCTGTTCCCACCACCACAATAAAACGATCGCCTTGATCAGATACCTAAGCCTCATCTTCTACCACACCTGCCAAATAAGGTTTGGTCCTATTAACATGAGTTTCGATTGTCCTTTTGCCTTTTATTCCTACCTTTTTCAACGAAACGTTTGGGCCCTTTACCTCGGTCACCTCATAAGGTCCGTTCCATAAACGATCTAGTTTCTTTCTTTGCTCATTATATACTAACACCAAATCTCCTTTGGCATATTCCCTTGCCTTTATAGTTTCATTAAATTTTTCACACTGTTTTTCTTTCCGCTCCTATAAATTAGACCTTGCTTGTTGTTATGCTACTTGGAATTTCTGTTTAATTTCTCTCACTAAATCATCGTACTTATACAATGGCTGAGGCTCTCTTTGCAATATCCCTGGCAGATTTGCCCTTCTACCAAATAACAATTCATAAGGCGTATACTTGGTTGCAGTATGAGGGGTTGTGTTATATGTGAAGCTTGCAAAATTAACCCATTTATCCCAGTCAGTTTTTAACTTGTTTCCAAAACAACGCAAATATTCTACAATAACCTTATGTGATCTTTCCAAACTTCCATTGATTTCTGGGTGGTAAACACTTATGTGCAACTTCTTAATCATAAGTAATTTGCAACAGTCTTGAAATACCAGACTCATAAACTGAGATCCTTTATCTGTTAAAATCTCATCGGGAATCCCATACCTAAGAATAATTTCATTTACAAACTTATCCACCACAGTGTTTGCACTCTGATCTATCATGGGAATTACTATCAAGTATTTAGTCAAATTGTCCTGACATGTTAATAAATATTTATTTCCTGAATCTGAAGTCGACAATGCACCTACAATATCCAAGTACACCTTATTCCAAGGTTGTGATCGTGTGTCTGTTATTTGCAATTCAGCTTTAGTGTTTGGAAGTGTCTGTTTGTTTAGTTGAACATAGTTTTATGTAATTCTCTACATCCTTAAACATATTAGGCTAAGAAGTGTACAATTTTAACCTTTCATATGTTCTTTGAATACCTTGATGCCCTCCTATAGGACATTCGTGCATCTCTTTCAGTAACCTCTGCTTTCTTTCTTTAGAAATTTCTTCCTCTGATTTTAGAACAGCATTAATTTCTGGAAGGGGATACCTACTAAGCGCATCTGCATTTACATTTTTGCTACCTGATTTATGCACTATTTGAAATTCATATTCTTCCAATAACAGTCTCCATCTAAGAAGTCTCGAGCTCGGATCCTTAACATTGAAAATCCATAAAAGAGGTTTATGATCCGTTACAACTGAAATTTCTACCTAGTAAGTATGGACGGAAATACTTACAAGGCCATACTATAGCTAGTATCTCTTTCTTCACTGTGTGGTCTTAGTTTGATGCGCTACAACTAGGCTCTTTACTCAAATGGAAGTAGTTTTATTTGACAGCAAGAAATGCGCCACCTTATTGGCATCACTCAATACGTCATTGGTTAAACAATCTTGTACCCAACCGCTGGATTGCCTCACGAAGCCAGATGACAGAGCTTGTTTTGCTTGGCCTCCACGTTCATCCGATCTGACACCATGCGATTTTTACCTTTCGTGATCCATAAAGGATCATGTGCATGTGCCTCCGCTACCAACTGACCTATTCGACTTAAGAATCAGGATTCAAGCAGTTGCTGCAACAATTACTCCAGACACACTGAACAAGGTTTGGGAAGAACTCACCTATCAACTGCATGTGTGCCGTGTGATGGATGGTGCTCATATTGAACACTTACAGGAAAAACTGTTGGAGTTTCTCTTTCATTTGATGTATGATTTATAATTTCAAGTTAAATTTAATAAATACTATAAAGCCTTAAAGCCCCAATGTTCATTTTGAAACACCTGTATTTTTCAACCAAGTAAGACATTTAATAAACCTGCATTTAACCTCTTGAGCGATGGCTATTTAAAACGTCCGCGAGCCGAGAACTGCTAGCATTTAAATTGTTAAATGCGCTAAAAGTGCTTCGTATATACACAGCTATATTTTGTGTAAATATTAAGTTATTTTAATGAAACAAAAACTGGTATAAAACTCGTTATATGCAGTATAAATGTACGTCATCAGCAAAGTTGAGTTGTATTTACAAAACGTTGAAATGGCACAATTTTGTTTCACTGTGGTGAAAAGTCAACTTTGCTCTGTCGAATGCATCTAATATAAGTTCTCGGAAAGAAACAGTAAAGAAACACCCATTGTATGTGTGGCTTATGCGTCGGCATACTGTGTAATAAAGCGCTACTGTATGCGTGGTCTCTTGAGTCATCAGAATAGATCAACATTGCAACTTTTGCTTACGCGAGTCGCGAGTCCGTGTCTTTCTTTGTTGAAATACATACGTATTCTTTCCTGCTTGTAGCAGAAGGGAGAAGTGGTATAAAAAATATTTTTGCACCAACTGGATATAACCATATACAATTGTTTGGTAATTTGGAGAGCTCTCTAAACCCACACAGGACAATGACCGACCTTGACTTCCGACGATAAATAGATCGCAGCCTAATTGAACAATACCACGTTGGGGGTTGAAAATCCAAAACCCCTGCACCCCTCAGACTTCAAGGAAAACATTATCCTAAAAGGATACCACCAACAGCAAAGAAGTCCCGCCCATATCCAAAGTGTTTCGTGTGCAGCAAGAAGGGAATTCGCGAACGTGGAGATGTACCTACCCTTGTGTGTTTATCCCTGTTTTGAGGTAAATCACTGCAGAACAAACATATTAAGGTAAGCCAATAAAGTTACTAAAATGTTTCATAAAGGGAAAATTATAATAAGTTGAGTTGGATAAGGGATAAATAAGGGTTAAATGCTTAAACGCACAGGACGTGTGTACACGCCCATATCGCTCATCCGTCATTTTAAATGGACGTGATTTCAGATAGAATTTGTTATAGCTCACTAAATGCACGTATGCAGCAGTTCGTCAAAGGGCTTTGGCAAGAATTGAGTTGTATATTCAACATTTTCATAAACTTCTCAATTGAATATTTTCGTACTCAGAAATTTCAGACTATTTGCAAATGAGGTTTATTAAGCAATCAAGAAAATTCCTCAAATATTAAACTCTTGAAATAATTGAGACCAGACGTGGGTACAACAAAATCATCCTTGTTTATTTTACATTTATGTGTGTTCTTTATATTCATCATTCATCACCGATGTCTAATTCTCTATAAAAGTTCACAAGTTTCCTAATACCGCAATAGTGGAAAATGAACGTTGCACATTAGACTAACATTAGTCGCTGTAAATTATTTAGATACAGTGATTTATTGTTCAACTTAAATTTCTTTCTTATGGTATTCTGCTTCTCTTTACTATGAAATACATGTAAATGACTAAAACAGATCCTTTTATGTAGGGAAGGGTTCATATATCTTCTTTAATCTTTTAAGTTTAACCGTCAGTTACGAATTTTTAAAATCTATTAAGGAACCAAATTACCTCGTCGATGGGTTCTTAAACTCCACTCATTCACTCACTCGTCCACCCACTCACTCTCTCACTCAGTCACTCATTTACTTATCCATCCACCCACTCAGTCACTCGTCTACCCACTCACTAACTCACTCTCACTCTGCCTGCATACTCTCTTGTATGCAGGTGCCTTTTTAGAGTTACCCACTAACATCAGGTTTGCTTCGGCGGTACCTGACATAACAGCACCCGACTTTCCCTTCCATCCTCGTAGAGTAGACGTAGTGCATGGTAGGGGAGGCGATGTATATCCCTTTCGCATGATCGTCACCTGGGCTGGCGGAGGCGGGGCCAGTCCAAAAAAGAAATTAAAAAAAAAAAAAAATCTCACGCAGTCACTCATTCATCCATCCACTCACTCAGTCACTCATCCACACACTCACACTCACTCTCACTCAGTCACTCAGTTATCCATCTACTCACTCATCTACCCACTCACTCATCTATCCACTCACTCTCTCACTCACTCATCCATCCACTCACCCATTCACTCTCTCATCCACCCACTCACTCATCCACCCGCTCACTAACTCACTCTCTCACTCAGTCATTCACTCACTTATCCATGAAGTCACTCAGTCACTCATCTAACCACTCACTAACTCAGTCACTCACTCATCCACCCACTCTCCCATTCACTCACCCACCCACCCACCCACTCTCACTCAGTTACTCACTCATCCAACCACTTACTCAGTTACTCTCTTACTCAGTTTCTCACTCATCCACCCACTCATCTACACATCCGTTCACCCACTCACTCACTGTGTTCTAGTCTGATCTGGTACACCTCTGCGTGAGTGAATTTGTATTCATTCCTCACTACACAACATTTAAGTGAATTTCGACCTGACAGCTATACTCGGCTTGTTTTTCCTCCATTCTTGGTTACTGAGCAGCTGGCTCAAGCTCTTCTGCAAGGTTAATTTATCATATAACTCTGTCAATGGAGTGACTACCTTCCCTAAGATGACACTTTGTTTCGAATTGAGATAACACTGCTGCTTAATTTTAACTTACTTTTAACCACGAATAAGAGCTAAGCAAACTGTCACGTGATAGTATACATCACGTGACAGTTTTCTTAGTTCTTATTTGTGGTCTAACTGCCCTTTTTCTTCTGGAAAATACGTTTTTTCATCTACGTGCATGCAAGTTTTCCCGAGGAATATTTCCATACTGTATTTAATTTACCCGAAGACACGTTCAAATTTCTTCTCTCAAGCTCCAAGATGCAATTGTTATCAGTACGTGCAAATTTGCCTGAAAACATCCCTGTACACCACCGGTTTTGGCTTATTCGTAGTAATACATTGGAAATATGGAAGCCTTGTGCTTTTGTTTCTTACGCCGTGATGAAGGCATGCCGCCTATTCCAAACGGCCGTTCCTTTGAACTTAACTATCTTCGTGTTAGAGACCTATCCTTAGTTAAGCTTGTTTCATATTCATTTTAACGGATTATGGGTATTTGATTAATTAGTATTTAAGTATAAAAATGTATGGGGTTAACATAAACATTACGGATGGTTTCAATTTCTGGATTAGCATTTGCCCTTCCCAAATGTTTTGACTCTGCCAGTAATAATTTGCCTCAAAATATTTTTAAAAACAAAATTTCCTAATTTGAAAAAAAGAAAGAGACAAAAAAAAACGCAACCTCACACAAAACAAAAACTAGCCTTTGAAGTGGAGGCAAGCAACCTAGAAACCGACTGCCAAAAGATGAGCAACAGTCTAAAAAAAACTAGTGACGACCAAATATTGCAGTTTTGTTTGTTGTTAATAACAGGAGAGAAAAGGCAGCGTAAAAAGGGGCGTGTCACGCTGTCCGCCATATTTCAATATCCATTTAAATGCATTGAAGTGGCACGCACAAAAACCGTATTTGGACATAATCTACGAACTATATAGATTCATTCTTGCACAACGTAAAAATATACAAAAATTGACCTTCAATGTCTATCAAGTGTCTTAGTTAATACAACTACAGTGTACGAAAAACATCAACAGAAAAATGTCATAACATTCCAGTCATTAACGGAAGTGACAACCCGCGCATTTACAAATACTTTGGGATGAGCAAAAGCAAACTATAATAGTAAAAAAATTATTCTTTCACACAAATCGTTGTGGGTTAAAGTTGAAAAGGTTGAATCAGTCGAAAAATTCGATATATTAACAGGGAATCGTCTTGAATAAGGCGCATTAGCGTGCCACTAATTAACATGAGAATATGCTGACCTGGGTCGGCTGATAAGTCCCTGTCCTCAAGTGAAAAAGTATTTAAAAGTGATTTTTTTCTTTATTTATCAACATAATCTCCAGAAAGGCTAATAAATTTGTTGTATCAGTGTTCTAATTTAATTAAATCATCTCTGTAGTGCGATTTATCATGGTCCGCAAAGTAGGTGTTTACCGCATCAATGACCTCCTCGTTACTGTGAAATCTTCGTCCTCCAAGAAATTTTTCAGGCTTCGGGAACAGGTGGTAGTCACTGGGTGCTACATCTGGCAAATAGGATGGATGTTCAACCAATTTGAACTTTAATTCGCACATTTTTCCCATTACAGTGACTGAACGATGGGCCGAAGCATTGTCGTGAAGAAATAAGATTTTTTTCTTTGCCAAATGAGGTCTTTTTCTTTTCACCTGATCACTGAAACGTTGCAGTAAGCTTGCGTAATAGTCACCAGTGATACTTTTAACCTTTTCCAAGTAATCAATACAAAATAATTCCCTGTGCATCCCAGGAAGCACTCGCCATAACCTTGTTAGCCTGACAAAATTGACTTTGTCTTTTTTTGGAGTTGGTTCACCTGACGCCATCCACTGTTTTGACTGTGATTTACTTTCTGGAGTCTAGTGATGTATCCATGGTAATAATCCGTCTCAAAAATTCACTGGGATTTATACGGTAGAGCTTCAAATTCTTAACAGAAACAGTTTTTCTTTGCAACTTTTGATCAGGTGTCAACAAACGCGGCACTCATCTTGCACTGACCTTGTGAAAGCCCAAAACATTACTTAAAATATTACCTGCACATTCTTTTGTTATGTTTATAGCCTCTGATATCTCAAACAACCTTAATCTGTGGTCTTCCAGCACTAAACGATGCATTTTTTCAATGATCTATGGAGTTGTGACTTCCACAGGGCGTCCAGAGTGGGCCTCATCACTAGTGTTCGTACGTCCCATTTTAAACTCTGCAACCCACCTTCTAATCATTGTATATGAAGGGTCAGAGTCTTTCATTTCCCCCTTGAATTCTTTAGGCGTTAAGTCTTTCAAATGGAATATGCAATCAATGCTCGTTTTTCCAAATCCTCCATTTTCGTGAAACCTCTACACTTGTCTTGTTTAAAATGCTGTCACTCCAAAACTAAACAAGCTATTGACCTGTAACTATGGATACAAGCTAGTCTAGAGTTAAACTATATGATGCTATCCGTCAAATTAGCCCAGTGGCCCGATCTATATGTGAGGTCCGGAACTCCCCAAATCAAAAATCCCCAAATAGTTGACTGAAATCACTATAGGCTATGTTTTAAGGAATTGCCTTTAAGTAATATAATTACACGTATACCTTTGCTTTTGGGAGTAAGTACGGGATCATATTTTCATAGCTCTTGTTTTGTGTCTCTTAACCGTCTAAGGTTGGAGGAAGCTTACAGCAACAACTGGAAAATGTTGCACAAAGTCAGCTGAAAAAATGTGCAGTTTTAGAAGACGAGGTGAGTTATGCACATGAATTTACTCACAAAAACTAGATGTTTACAATTTAACATTACGTTTTGTTTATATACAATGCACATTATAATGGTTGAAAACATGAATTTACTTCATCTGAGTAACCTTTCACAGGTAAATTAATTTCATTATTTAAATAAAACCTACTAGGTATTTGAACATGTGTGATGAGATACAATAATGAAGAAATAGAATATGTTTGCAACTGTTGTGCACAACTAATGATTACCATGCTTCTCATAGATTCTGCGTTAAAAGTGTTAGCGAGGCAATGTGGGGTGAGGTGTCATTATGTTGAGGTAATGTATTCAATCGAGTCAGAAAGCTCTTGCGTAGGCGGCATACATCGATATAGTGAACGACATACTCAGGTACCATGAACGCTCATAAACATACATACAGCTATAGGCCTTAAAAGTTATCCCTAGAGACTGCTTCAAACACCTTCAACATCCTGCTTCCTCTACCACCTTACCTGCTAACCCTTAGATCATGCATGGTGGCCATCTTGCCCATACAAAAGTGCGCCAGCCTTCCCCCAACTACCCTACTACATTAATTGTTTCTCTCATACAGTTTTCTTCTTATAGCTCTGGAGAAATGCCACAATGCAGGTTATTGTAGTTTATTTTAGTTTATTCCTGCTATATATATATAGCAGGGCATGGTAGGTTTTAATAGTTTCCAATTATATTTTATAATTTCTTTGCACTATTGAAGCTAATTTCATCATTATACTCATAGCGTTCATACCTAATGTATAAAACTGTACAATATATTGCTGATTTGTTTTCCTTTTCTACAAGGGGGGATATAAGGGATGGGAAATACCTATCTTTCAAACAAAGAAGACAATCCGCCGACGTAGGGTGTCCGTTTTTACTTGATTATTTTGGAGTGGCATGCTTTGTTAGCAGCTCGAATTATTTCTAAATGAAATCCTGCGAGAGCGATGTTTGCAGAAGTTTTTACATCGTATAAAATGTGGAAATTTGAAACAGATTAATCTAGAAGATGGAGCTTTTTGTATCACTTGATTGATTTGTGCATGGAATGAACAGATGAAATAACATACCAGATTTGTCAACTGCTTCCATGTTTCTATTGTAGTCCGGACACACACTGAGGATTATGAATGGGAATCTTTAGCCCGTCTACCTTGCTAGTTGGCTTTTACTGTCTACTATGAAAGTTGAAAAGCATGCACACTTGACGTATGTGCAACCAACCTAGTGCCATTGTATTGTCTGGCTTCAGTTTCAGCCTTTTGTAATTTTTTGTTGTGAACAAAGTCATTTCTGTGCGGTTCTCCTGCGAAGACTATCAAACACGGGGGACTGGAATATTGATTATGAAGCCATTCCGAGAATATTCTTCTATTAGGGTCCGAACAACAGCTCCAGACGTACCAAAATTCAGAATGGGAACCGTTTATGTTTGCTTGCCAGTATACACAATGAAATCTAAAATGTATCCTGTCTCAAAATCGCAAATTATGAATAGCGTGAGGCCATAAATGGTTCTTTAAGACGGAGTGAACTATTGCAAGATGAGCCTATCCCTGAATGGATCCAATATTTCATCAATGCAAATATTTGCAAATGGGCTGAACATTAAACTGAACTTATGCCAAAGGTGATTTATAATAACTTTCAATTTCTATAATCGTGCACTACTGAATGTGTATTGCTGTTGCATAAATTGAGGTGCTAAGTAACTATAAATACCTGTCCGATTATTTGTAATTCTGGAACTGGGGTGTTTCAATGAGAGGATCGGGGGACACTGTTCTTCCCTTGAAAGCTCTTGACATCAACGTGGTTAGTAATATAACCACATTTCATCCGGGTGCGTGTCGTGCCATTTTTTAAGCCGAAGGAGAGAGGAAAATGGAACCATGTTGGTCATAAATGAACAAAAATTTGTCTGCTCTACTATTATATACTATTCCATATCCACATTAAAAATGACAGAAACAGTGTGATGCCTGCGAAGCACTACTGAAAATTCCAGGTGTAACTCCAGCAACACTATCGTCCAAAGGGATAGATTTTCGGCACAAATGCCCGTCTTTCCAGCGAAACAAAGGAGCTCGCAACCACGGCCTTTTACACAACTGTGATATCGCTATTTCTTGTTCACTTTCGCATTCCCTTTGAGACGGTACTTTTAGACCGGAAAGCCTCCAATTATAATTCTTTTTATTACTTAAGTAAATGTAATGTAATGTAAACCCTGCGCGACAGCCCACGAAGGGCCAAGGCCTACCGCCCAGCCGCTGCGTCCCCCACCTCTGCCCACTACAGGCGTCATTGGTGAGGTGCAGTACTGGAGGGTGGGACGTGGTCAGCGCCCCGAGCCCTCCCGGCCAGTTATGCGGTCTTCTCGACCTGGGGCCGCTACTTCTCCATCAAGTAGCTCCTCAATTGGTCCCCCCGGGACCTAACGAGGCTGAGTGCACCCCGTGCCAGACCTCCCAGAGGGGATAAAATCCCCATGCTGGTACCGGGGATCGAACCCGGGTCCTCCGCGCCACAGGCAAGCGCGCTGCCAGCTGCGCTACGGAGGCGGCTTTTATTACTTAAGTAACAAACATAATGAGTATGATTATATATAATTGAATAAAATCTAAAGGTTATTTTTGACGATTATTCTAATTATATTTGTAATTTTGATTGTATTTGCAAGCCTGGAAAGTGTCAGATGTAAAGCGTTCATGTTAGAGCACTGTCCGGGACTTCAGTTTAAAAAACTAGAAACTTACACATTTTGGGGAAAAAGGCACTTAGGCTCTCTCCACCCGTGTATTATTGCCATATCTGGAGGGTGTTTCTCCTTTATCGCATTGTACATTAATGTATTGTAACCGAAAGAGTGAGACGGAACATCTCACTGGATATAACTCGGGGAAGGAAATTCCTTGATCCAAGATGGCATTTAAAGGAGGGGATGGAGAAGATCCAATGAAAATCCGCTAGTTAAGTACATAATCTTAAGGCGCGTAAAATCGTCTAGAAAGCCCACCAATCAAAATGAAGTAAAGTGCATGCGCCCGCGCGCTTAAAGGTAGGTACATGAAATCGCAAACCACACTTATCGCGCAGGTAAAGCCGTGTTACGGCTAGGTACTGCGGTAAAGACACTCGGGCGGGGGAAATCAGCTTCCCCGCTCGACTCGAACTGCCTCTGGAGCAAACTCAACACAGTCTCCAGACAGTGTTCCTACCGTCGTCACACTGTCTTATTACCATTGTGATACAGTCTCCATACCGTCGTGATACCGTCTTCACGTAATCTTTATTAGTCTCCATACAGCTTCGAACAATCACACACGCGCTATCAGTAAAAGAAGGTGTCGACGTAAAATAATGGAACACCGCGAGTCAGTGTGCCAAGTGAATCAAATGTGATTATTGCGGCTTAGAAGTGCGTCGCGTATTAGTGCAATTCGCGTATAGCGGAGCGAGCCTAGTGCTAGAGACGAAAATAAGAATCGTGCAGGGATATTGTTTCTTTTTAAGCCGCCAATGAGAAGCAAATACAGTATGCAAGGGTGCTAACGTGAAGGGTGCTAGTGGTGAATTGAAATGTAAAATAAATAATTCGGAAATGCAACTCCTGAATCAAACCACACCAATTGCTTTCGCTGCTTTTCCCACTACCTGAGGTTATCGCTCCTTTTACCGAAGGAGAGGGTCCATGTTATATGAACGAGCCAGTGGTGACACTAGCCAAGGACGGGCTTCAAACCCAGGACAGAACGACGACGAGGTAACAAACTAGCCGGAGCTATCAAGGAGGAGAGCAACGATCACTACAGCGAGGTACGAAACTTTCAGTTACATTTTCGGATACACTAGAAGAAAAATTAAGCTCGTTCTGATTCCAAAGTATTAGAAATACCGAGAAGCTCGAGGTCGGAAAGAACGGCGCGGAATGACACCATCTTCAGTTGAGAGTGCTGTGCTCTAATACTCCGCTAACCTGTGATTTGGTGTGGAATTTACTATAAAAGCTTGCAGGTGCCGTACAGCACCAGAGACCCTATTGAAGCTAGTCTTAGAATACAGCCAAGATGGCAGATGTGCCAGTCAATGACAAGTGCCAGCGATGACTGAAACCGTCCTCTCGTGTCTTTCAGATGCAATACACAATTGAAGTTACCCGCAGTGTCAACGCCAAATATCTGTGACGTAAAAGTAAAAATAACTGTAGTTAAAGTCAACAAAGCTCGTTTCTGGAAGCAGAGGAGACCATTAATGTTCAATGTACATTAAGTAGGAAAAATGTGAGACATTTAAAGTGATATTAAGAGAGGCACGTGGTAGTGAAGAACGTTAAATGAAGTGGGGGACGAGAACATGACGGAAAGGTAGCCATCAGAATTACAACGGAGGAGAACCACGATTGGGCTTAATTTGATCATCACTAGCACCTTTGTGTGGAAACTCATTGGTCACTAGAGATGAGGTGGAACGTGTAGCACATTTTGGAGCTGCAGTTTGGATTCCAGTGAGTCCTGATCAAGTTCATCGTCAAGTCACATTGCTTACGTGCTAGTCGCGATTTTTTAGAGAACATCACTCCTCTATCACCATACACTGTGTCACACCACCTGAGAAATAGTCGGTATCAGCTGTAGAAGACTGCTTTCTAAGTGCTGGTGGTCTGTGCCTGTTTTGGAATAGGTTCGACGGCGTCACCTGACGAAAATTCTTGCACTTCTAAGACACCCCTGAACCATCGGAAACGCATACCTTATGGTATCTTCATTCCCCACAACTACGCTATCAGAGTATGAAAACCACGGTTAGTGGCCTGTCCTGTCGGGTTCACAATAATCGGCATTGAGAGAACGCTGGTCGGTAGCCGTGAATACTGCAGGGCAACCCTTATGTTGCGCTGGAAGCACCGTCGCATTACTGAACTGCACCCCGTTTTTGCACGTGTTCATAGGCGGCTTGTGTACCTGTACTTTGACTTGCGTACTGTCATCCCCTCGCCAACAGCATGCGGTCGCGAGTAGTAATAGGGAACTGAAACGACCTTCTACATTCACATTTGACACAACTGCAGCTATAGTTGCCACCGTTAACTACTTAGTTGGCAATATGTTTCTTCAGTTCCACCCACACTCCATTGTACACATAAGCCTTGTATAGCGCATTCCACATTACATAACGAACTCTTCACCAAAACATACGAACTTAAGCGTCCGTGATACCACGTGGTTCTCTAGTTCACCATATTCCAGTGAGTGCAGGTGTTTTCGAAAAAAATGGGGGTGAGAAACCTGAAATTAATGATCACCTGTCAATTTTATATATTTATGTGATGACATCGTCATTTTTCCAGTAGGCACAGGTTTTCCATTGTTGTATTGTGGTGCCAGCGTATCAAGAAGCCCTTTGAGGGAAGTTTACAAATATTTATCGTATTTTGAAAAAATTTGTGTCGTGTTTCACTGTCAAGCGCATGACACAAGAAACCTTCCCCCGTCACTCTTATAATTTTAAAAGAACATTTCAAAATCATCATTCTGATCGTTAGGCGGGGGAATTCCCAGCCCATCTCACAATCATGCCGCGATAACCATGCATACACAGATTGATAATATCTGACGATCTATCCAAACTCTCTGTTTCGCTTTAGGCGCCGTGCTAGCTTATTCTTCTATTGTGACGGCGGGGTTGCTGCAGGAGCATCGGATCATTGACCATGGAGATGTATAAAAGTTTGTGTTTTTCTCATACATACTATGAAAGACCGCTCCATGTAGGAGCGATAATGAGAAATCTTTTCGCTAGCGAAAAGCATTCCTCAGTCTCTGGTTTATTGTATTTGAGACGAGTCAGCCACCCTCACGAAAGCTAATGGAATGCGGCCCCACACACTTTGCTGCCCACAGAAGTCTGGCTTGCAAGGGTCATCTGTAGGGCTCGGAAGTTCATGTCCTAAAAACACTGAAATATGCATGCCAATATGCTCTTAAAAACTTGAAAATATGCCAAGAAATATGCGCTATTTAACTAAAACAATGTTCCTTTGCAGTAGACAAGACAAGTTAGTATAAATAATAAATAATCCTTATAGGTTAAAGCAGAAGTGGTCCTGCTGCTAGTATTAACTGCTAAATTGCAGTTCACAACCAACACTTTGCACAAATTTTCAACTGTAAAACATCGTATGTTGTCTCGCAAAACACTTTTGTAACGTGAAAAACTTCTCTCCACGTCACAAGATGTTATCGGCGCATATTTAAATGACGTTAACTGCCTCACAGAGAGATTCAAGTCTCTTGGTGTGACATAGTTTTCTTTCGAGGGTGTCTCGAATATCACACATCTGTTTATAACCAGAATTTTTTGAAATTACATAATTCACTTTCTCTTTCACTTTTAGTCCTATGTTACCAGGAACCGAACTTAGATCACATATTTTTTTTTTCAAAGACAGTAAGTGATTCATGCAAGGGAGATTCTACAGCTTCCAATGCCGTTATAGCTGTTGGTAAGAAAGAAAAATGGGCAGATATGAAACTAACATCCTCTTTTAACCCAATGCCTGACAGAATATTTTGCACAGTTTCTATTGATGAAGCATCTTTCGAGTCCAATGAATTAACAACCTCTTCGACTATTTCTATGTGCTCAGCATAATATAAAACTGCCATATAATGACCTGCATCAGTAACAAATAAAAGTAACCGGTCGTATTTGATTCCACATGGCCATAGTAATTTCAAAGAGTCCATTACAAACTGGGTCACAGTTACATTGCCAGTTGTTGTTGTAGTGTTTAACGCCCTCTTTTACTACTACGGCCGACAATTCGCTCACATCAAGAAGATAAGGTGTAGACTTTTGTTCATTATTTAAAGCACCCACGATTATATTGTCACCGCGCCCGCCGCATCTGATCTGGTAGTGGTGGTGTTGGTGGTGGTGTTGGTGGTGGTAGTGGTGGTGTTGGTGGTAGTGGTGGTGATGGTGGTGGTAGTGGTAGTGGTGGTGGTAGTGGTAGTAGCGGTGGTGGCAGTGGTGGTGTTGGTGGTGGTGGTGATGGTGGTGATGGTGGTAATGGTGGTGGTGATGGTGGTGGTGGTGATGGTGATGGTGGTGATAGTGATGGTGGTGGTGATGGTGGTAATGGCAATGGTGATGATGGTGGTGGTGATGGTGGTGGTGATGGTGGTGATGGTGATGGTGGTGGTGATGGTGGTGGTGAAGGTGATGGTGGTGGTGATAGTGGTGGTGGTGGTTGTGGTGATGATGGTGGTGATGGTGGTGATGATGGTGGTGGTGGTGATGGTGGTGGTGGTGGGGATGGTGTTTTTTAATTTTTCTAGCGAAACGACTTTCGGAACTGTAAGAACATGACATCGAAAGACGTCTACCTGGATTTCTTTATCTTGTCTCATCATATTATGTTCCCAGGGGTAATTATGTTATTTTGCTTCATTGTATTTTGTTTTTAGAAAGTAGGAAATCATTTTTGAAAGCAATTCCCATTTCTCTTTTGTTTGGAGCATATAGTCTACAATATTGTCTGTATTAATAGCTGCACCTAATTGTTGATTTACTGTTTGTCTAGCAGAGATCCATCTTGGACAGACCAGCACCACATGCTATGCTTTGTCGGTATCGCCCCAATATGGGCATCTGTCATCGTGGGCCAGTTTCATGGAGTACAAATAACTCTTAAAACAGCCATGTCCTGAGAGAAACTGTGTTACATAGTAACCCACTTCTCCATGTTGCCTATGTAACCATGGTTTTATTTCTGGGATCAGTCTTTTGGTCCATTGTGATGTTACCTGCTCCTCATTCCTTTCCTGTTGCCACCTCTCATAGGAACGTTCTCTTGCTACCCGTTTTTGTTGGTATCGATTTGCCTCTTATTGGTACATTCTCTCCGCAATTAACAGGTGTATGGGCACAGTTCCGGCTATAACTTGGATCGCTTTGGTGGAAACGGTCCTGTACGCACTGGCAATTCTTATGGCCATCTTCCTTTGCGGGTTTTCAACCAGCTTCCTGTATGTGGCTTTATCAATCCACTCTTTCCATGCAGGCGCTACGTATAGTATAATTGAGTTGACAACACTAGCCACCTCATGAGTATAATATGGATTCATTATAAGGTCTTCTACTTTCTCAAGAATCTCTTGTTTCTTTTCTTCTTTGTATATCCATCCCTTATGTTGATTTTTTCTTTGATTCTTTCTTTGATCGTGGTGGTGATGGTGATGATGCTGATGGTGGTGGTGATGGTGGTGGTGATGGCGGTGGTGATGGTGGTGGTGATGGTGGTGGTGATGGTGATGGTGATGGTGATGGTGATGGTGGTGATGGTGATGGTGATGGTGGTGATGGTGATGGTGGTGATGGTGGTGGTGATGATGGTGATGGTGGTGGTGATGGTGGTGGTGATGGTTGTGGTGATATTGGTGGTGGTGATGGTGATGATGGTGATGGTGGTGGTGGTGATGGTGATGGGGATGGTGGTGGTGGTGATGCTGATGGTGGTTATGGTGGTGATGGTGATGGTGATGGTGGTGGTGATGGTGGTGGTGATGGTGATGGTGGTGGTGATGGTGGTGGTGATGGTGATGGTGGTGGTGATTTTTTTTTTTAAATTAACGTCCTCCAATATTGTGTCATCTCGGACGAAATGGTGGTGATGGTGGTGCTGATGGTGATGATGGTGGTGGTGACGGTGATGGTGGTGGTGATGGTGATACATTTCTTTGACGAACGTGATGTTACCTACAAAATACATGTTATAACGACACAGATTGCATTCATCCTTTTTCTTATGATCAGTTTCTGATTCTAAAGATCTCGTTTATCTTCAGAACCGGAATCACGTGATTCATACAAGTTGACATGCATGTGTGAGGCATCGTCACCATATCGTAGATGATGCACTTCTTCGAAATCCTTTCTCGTGTTACTTCAGAGGACTTCAGGCTTGAACTGTAGAGAGCGGTGCTGTTGTGCTGGCACGAAGAGTGCTAATAAGCTTAGAGAAGTGAAAGAATTTTCGAGTAACTGGCCAACTTCCTCTCGCATATCTGGTCGAGAGGAGGTGAACTTGGCTCGGTTGCGAATTGGCCACTGCAATGTTTCGCATGGTTACATATTTAAACGGGACCTTGCTCCTCTTTGTCCACTGAGCCCCAACATTTTGTCAGTCCGTCACGTGCTGCTAGAGTGTTCCTCTCTATCAAGCCTTCGACAGTCTGCAGCCGTCTGCCGGACTTGCAGAGATCATGGGGGACGACAAAACAGCGGTTGATAGTTTTTAAATTTTTAGCGGAGTGTAACATGAGTTTGAGAATTTGTCATTTTGTTTTAATTCTGGCTATTGCCACTCTGTGGTGTGTGTGTGTGTGTGTGTGTGTGTGTGTGTGTGTGTGTGTGTGTGTGTGTGTGTGTGTGTGTGTGTGTTCCTTTTTACACGCTTTATATTAGCTTCACCTGTATGTCTGTGTTTGTGCATGTGTGCCTGTGTGCGCATGGACGCGGGGGCGTGTGCGTGGGCGTGTGCGTGTGTGTATGTATGTAACGGAATCTTTCGATATAATTTTCAACCACTTAGATTCGTCTGGTTGACTTGAAATTTTACACACATGTGAAGCACCGATGACAACACAATAACGTCATAACTTTATTTTAAGATCCTGACCAGGATCATCAGGATAAACAAAATTAGTTAGCTAAATTTATCAATGTAACGGTATCTTTCGACGTAATTTTCACCAACTTACAGTCGTATAATTGACTTAAAAATTTGCACACGTGCCAATGACCGATGACAATGCAATAATATTATAACTATATCCTGAGGTGCTTACTAGGGTCATCAGGATAAAACAAAATTAATTAGCTAAATTTATGAATGTAAGGCAATCTTTCGACGTAATTTTCACCCAGTTAGAGTCGTCTGATTGACTCGAAATTTTGCACACACATCAAGCATTGGTTATAATACAGTATCATAATTTTATCCTAAGATCCTGACCAGCATCATTAGGATAAACAAAATTAATTATCTAAATTTATTAATTAATTAATTATTTATTTCGAGGTCATTTTCACTAGCTTACATTCGTCTGATTGACATGCTTGTTGTGACGGTATGTCCGTCACCGGCGATATGTATCCATTCCGCCAAGCGCTTGGAGGTAAATTTAGTGCCGGCAGGTTGTTACATGCCAGTCTGCCGCTCTCCCTCCCGTCTTTCCAACCAGTATATAAGGCGGGCAGCCGTAAGATTTCTTCAAGACAAATCCTGGAATAGACTCGATTGAGGCTCTCGAGGAGGCGGTCGCGGGGTTTTCATCCTCAATCCTAAATGCGGTACGTGCTCACACACACCGCATCCCTACCGAAGCACCAAACCCGACATCTATTCCTGTTCCACTGAAACGCCTCATTCAAGCAAAGAATGCTGTCAGACGGCTATGGCAGAGATTCCGACATCCTAGGATAGGAGTAATACACCAGAGGTTCAAATCCCTGGTGAGACGACGACTAAGAAAACATGGGCAAGCAGCTTGGGACGACACATTGCGTCACGTAAACCTCTAGGAGAGGAAACCGTGGCGCATCGTCCGAGGCTTGCGGAAAGATAAATCTGTACACCAGCATCCTGTGCATAGCCCTCGGGGAAGACTTGTCTTTGAACCGAGGGAAAAAGCAGAGGCGCTAGCAGACTATCTGGAAACTCAATTCCAGCCCAGAGAAGATCCACAGAACGATGACCATACTGACCTCGTGGAACAGGCGGTAGAAGACTTCTTAGAAGTCGGACCCGCGGGCCACGAGGAGTTTCACATCCCGATAGTTACCCCTCGCGAGGTAACTAACACCATCAAATCCCTAAAAGCCCGAAAATCCCCTGGACAGGACCGTGTAACAGCAGAAATGCTCCAGCACCTTCCCCATAGAGCCGTGATGCACATGATCCGCATTTATAACGCATGCCTCAGCATGCGTCATTTTCCAGTTATCTGGAAACAGGCGCGTGTGGTATGCGTTCTGAAGCGGGGCAAAAATCCGGTCTTTCCATTCAGTTATCGATCCATCAGTCTCCTACCAGTTATCTCGAAAGTATTCGAGAAACTGTTCCTGTCCCGCCTCGGACCTCTATTTGAGGAAAAAGGTCTCCTACCTGAACATCAGTTTGGTTTTCGTTCTGGCCACTCCACGACTGAGCAACTACTGCGCGTAGCCGAGAAAGCTTCCCTGGCTTACCAGGAGAGGGCTAAAACGGTGGCAGTGTTGCTTGACGTGGAAAAGGCATTTTCTACCACTTGGCATGAGGGGCTTGTCTACAAGCTCATACAGCACGAAATCCCCCCTCCATACATTTACTTGGTGGCTAGTTTCCTACAGGAACGTAGCTTCCGAGTGAAGGTGGAGGGATCATTCTCAAGAGAGAGGCCCATTGGCGCAGGAGTCCCCGAGGGCAGTGTACTGTCACCGGCACTCTTGCAGCTTACATGGCCGATCTCCCCCCGCACCCCAACACACACATCTGTCAGTATGTGGACGATCTCATGATCTTCGCTACTAACAAGAACCCGCGCTACAGTTACCGACAAGTACAAGCCCACCTCTGTGCCATCAGTAGATGGTGCGAGAACTGGCGTATGTCAATTAACCCGGAGAAAAGCTCTGCGATTCTCCTGGCAAATACGAAAGCCAACCGGGTATCCGACGGCGCCGAAGCACGAGGTCTCGCGGGAGCCGGTGACGCAATGTTTCGTCCCAAGCTGCTTGCCTATGTTTTCTTAGGAGTCGTCTCACCAGGGATTTGAACCTCTGGTGTATTACTCCTATTCTAGGATGTTGGAATCTCTGCCATAGCCGTCTGACAGCATTCTTTGCTTGAATGAGGCGTTTCAGTGGAACAGGGATAGATGTCGGGTTTGGTGCTTCGGTAGGGATGCGGTGTGTGTGAGCACGTACCGCATTTAGAACTGAGGATGAAAACCCCGCGGCCCCCTCCTCGAGAGCCTCAATCGAGTCTATTCGAGGATTTGCTTCCACGGAGTTTTGAAGGGCAAGGACGGCTGCGTCCCAGTCGACTTCTTCCACCCAGTCCGGTACTCCCAGCGCGGTGAGATTAACGTCTGAGTCGACCACAACAGGGTTGTGATCAGAGTCCAGAGCGTTAATCACAGAGAGGTCCAAGTGAAATGGAATGTTCTTGGTGATCATGAAATCAATGACATCCGCGGCGCCGCGTGCCGGGTAGTGGGTTGGACTCTCGGCCCGTGCGCGTGAAGGGCGGTGTTCCCGCTAATGAGACGGTACAGTCCCCGGCCCTTAACGTTCTGGGTGCGGCTGTGTCAGCTTGGGTGTTTAGCGTTGAAGTCGCCTGCGATGCAAACCCTGTGGTGTAGGTTCAAGAGTGCTGTGATGTCCGCTTCATGGAAGCGTCCATCCGGCGGGTCAAATACCGCCACAAGCACTAGGTCGTTCCCGCCCAAGGCCTTATGGCGGTTGCTTCCAGGTGTTGTAGCGGAGAAATGGTAACAGGAGTGTGGGTGAGATGGTTCTTTATGAAAATGGCAGTACCACCGCCCTGTCGGCCGACCCGATCAGACCGATGGGCGGCGTAACTTGGCAGGGTAAACTGTACACCGGCGTGCAAGTGCGTTTCACAGAGTAAGATAGAAAGAAAGGAAGTAAGAAAGCAAGAAGGAAGCGAAGAAAGAAGTAAAGAAGGTAAGAAAGGAAGCAAGAAACAAACAAAGAAAGAAAGAAATATGGAAGGAAGGAAAAACAAGGAAAGAAAGAAAGAAAGATAGAAATAAAGAAATAAAGTAAGAAAGAAAGAATTAAACAAGGAAAGAAAGAAGGAATTCAGGAAATAAAGAAGGAAAGAGAGAAAGAAGGTAAGAAAGAAAGAAGGAAACAAAGAAAGAAAGAAGGTAACAAAGAAAGAAAGCAAGAAGGAAAAAGCAAGGAAAGAATTAAGAAAGAAAGAAAGAAAGAAGGAAGGAAAGAAGGAAAAAACAAGGAAAGAAAGAAAGAAAGAAGGTAAGAAGGATTGAAGAAAGAAAGAAGGAAACGAAGAAAGAAGGAAAGAAGGTAAGAAAGAAAGAAAGAAAGAAAGAAAGAAAAAACAAGGAAAGAAACAAAGAAAGATGGAAAGAAAGAAATGAGGAAAGAAAGAAGGAAACAAAGAAAGAAAGCAAGCAAGAGAGAATTAGGGAAGGAAAGAAAGAAGGAATTGAAGAAAGACAGAAGGAAACGACTAAACAAGGAAAGAAGGTAAGAAACAAAGAAGGAAACAAAGAAAGAAATAAAGAAGGAATTAAAGAAAGAAAGAAAGAAAGGAAGAAAGAATGAAAGAAGGAAACAAAGAAAGAAAGGACTAACAAAAGAAAGAAAGAAATAAAGAAATAAAGAAAGAACGTAAGAAAGAAAGAAAGAAAGAAAGAATGAAAGAAACAAAACAAGCAAGTAAGTAAGAATAAATAGAGAGAGAAACAAAGAAAGAAAGAAAGAAGGAAAGAAGGAAAAAACAACGAAAGAAAGAAAGAAAAAAGAAAGAAAGAAGGAAAAAAGGAAAAAACAAGGAAAGAAAGAGAGATAGATAGAAAGAAAGAAAGATAGGAAAAAGAAAGAAAGATACATAGAAAGAAAGAAAGAAAGTAAGACGGAAGAAGGACAAAACAAAGAAAGAAAAACGAAGAAAGAAGGAAAGAAGGAAAATTCAAGGAAAGACACAAAAAGAGAAAGAAAAAAAGAAAGAAAGAGGGAAAGAAGCAAAGAACAAGGAAAGAAAGAAAGACAGAAAGAAAGAAAGAATTAAACAAGGAAAGAAAGAAAGAAGGAATTAAAGAAATAAAGAAGGAAAGAAAGAAAGAAGGAAAGAAGGTAAGAAAGAACGAAGATAGCAAAGAAAGAAAGAACCAAAGAAAGAAACAAACAAACAAAGGAAAAAAGTAAGTAAGAAAGAAATAGAGAAAGAAAGAAAGAATGAATGAAAGAAAGAACGAAGGAAAGAAGGAAAAAACAAGGAAAGAAACAAAGAAACAAAGAAATAAATAAAGAAAGAAAGAAAGCAAGAAAGAAAGAAAGAAAAAAAAAGAAAGAAAGAAGGACAGAAGGAAAGATCAAGGAATCGAAGAAAAAAAGAAAGATAGAAAGAAAGAAAGATAGAAACAAACAAACAAATAAAGCAAGTAAGCAAGAATAAAATAGAGAGAGAAAGAGAGAAAGAAAGAGAGAAGCAGAAACACAATGAAAGAAACAAAGAAAGAAACAAAGAAAAAAGAAAGAAAGAAGGAAAGAAGGAAAACACAAGAAAAGAAAGAACGAAGGAAACAAGGACAGAAAGAAAGAAGGAAAGAAATAAAGGAAGAAAGAAAGCAAGAACTATGGAAGGTAAGAAACAAAGAAGGAAACATAAAACAAAGAACCAAAGAAAGAAAGTAAGAAAGAATTAGAGAAAGATAGAAAGAAAGAAAGAAAGAAAGGATGAAAGAAAGAAAGAAAGAAAGAAAGAGGGACTGAAGGAAACAACAAGGAAAGAAACAAAGAAAGAAAGAAAGAACGAAAGAAAGAAAGAAAGAAAGAAGAAAGAGACGAAGAAAGAAAGAAAGAATTAAAGAAGGAAAGAAAGAAAGAATTAAAGAAAGAAAGAAGGACACGAGGAAAAAAGGAAAGACGGTAAGAAAGAAAGAAGGAAAGAAAGAAAGAAAGAAAGAAAGAAAGAAACAAACAAACAATCAAGTAAGTAAGAATAAAATAGAGAGGGAAAGAAATAAAGATAGAAAGAAAGTAGGAAAGAAGGAAAAAAACAAGGAAAGAAACAAAGAAAGAAAAAAAGAAAGAAAGAAGGAAAGAAGGAAAAAAGATGGAAAAAAGAAAGAAAGAAGATAGAAGGAAAGAAAGACAGAAAGAAAGCAAGAAAGAAAGATAGAAAGATAGTAAGAAAGAAAGAATGAAAGAAAGAAAGAAGGAAAGAAAGAACGAAAGAAAGACGGAAAGAAGGACAAAACAAGGAAAGAAAGAAAGAAAGAAAAAGGAAGAAAGAAGGAAAGAAGGAAAAAATAAGGAATCAAAGAAAGAAAGATAGAAAGAAAGAAAGTAAGAAAGAAAGAAAGAATTAAAAAGGAAACAAAGAACGAAGGAATTAAAGAAGGAAAGAAGGAAAGAAAGAAAGAAAGTAACACATAAATAGAGAAAGAAAGAAAGAAAGAGAGAAAGAAAGAAGGAATGAAGGAAAAAAACAATGAAAGAAACAAAGAAAGAAAGAAAAAAGAAAGAAGGAAAGAAGGAAAAAACAAGGAAAGAAAGAAAGAAACAAAGAAACAAAGAAAGAAAGAAAGATAGAAGGAAAGAAAGAAAGAAACAAAGAAACAAAGAAAGAAAGAAAGATAGAAGGAAAGAAAGAAAGAACGAAAAACGAAAGAAAGATAGAAAGAAGGACAAAACAAGGAAAGACAGAAAGAAAAAGGAAGAAAGAAGGAAAGAAGGAAAAAACAACGAAACAAAGAAAGAAAGATAGAAAGAAAGAAAGTAAGAAAGAATTAAAATTGGAAACAAAGACAGAACGAATTAAAGAAGGAAAGAAGGAAAGAAAGAAAGAAAGAAAAATAGTAAGACATAAATAGAGAAAGATAGAGAGTTAGAAAGAAAGAAGGAATGAAGGGAAAAAAACGAAAGAAACAAAGAAAGAAAGATAGAAAGGAAGAAAGAAAGAAACAAAGATAGAAAGCAAGAAAGAAAGAAAGAATTAAAGAAGGAAAGAAAGAATTGAAAAAAGAAAGAAGGAAACGAGGAAAGAAGGAAAACATTTAAGAAAGAAGGAAACAGAGAAAGTAAGAAAGGAACACAGAACGAAAGGAAGAAAGAAAGAAACAAACAAACAAAATAACAAAGAAACAAACAAAGTAAGTAAGAAAGAAATAGAGAGAGAAAGAAAGAAAGAAAGGAAGAAAGAAATAAACAAAGAAAGAAAGAAGGAAAGAAGGAAAGAAGGAAAAAACAAGGAAAGAGACAAAGAAAGAAAGAAAGAAAGAAAGAAGAAAGAAATAGACAAAGAAAGGAAGCAAGAAAGAAAGAATTAAAGAACAAAAGAAAGAAAGAATTAAAGAAAGAAAGAAGGAAAGAAGGGAAGAAAGAAAGAAAGATACTAACAGCAAACAAAGCAAGTAAGTAAGAATAAAATAGAAAGAGAAAGAGAGAAAGAAAGAAAGAAGGAGAGAAGGAAAAAACAAGGAAAGAAACAAAGAAAGAAAGAGAAAAATAAAGAAAAAAGATAGAAAGAAGGCAAGAAGGAGAGAAGGAAAAAACAAGGAAAGAAAGGAAGAAAAAAAGGAACAAAGAAGTAAAGAACGAAAGAACAAGGAAAGAAGGAAAGAAAGAAAGAAAGATAGAAAGAAAGTAAGAAAGAAAGAAAGTAAGACAGAAATAAAGAAAGTAAGTAAGAAAGAAAGAAGGAATTAAGGAAGAAACAAGGAAAGAAACAAAGAAAGAAAGACAGAAAGATAGAAAGAGAGAAAGAAACAAAGAAAGAAAGCAAGAAAGAAAGAATTAAAGAGGGAAAGAAACACAGAATTGAAGAAAGAAAGAAGGAAACGAGGAAAGAAGGAAAGAAGGTAAGAAAGACGGAAACAAAGAAAGAAAGAAAGAACGAAAGAAAGAAAGAAAGCAGGAAAGACGGAAAAAACAAGGAAGGAAACAAAAACAAAAGAAGGAAACAAAGAAACAAAGAAACAAAGGAAGAATGAAAGAAAGAACGAAAGAAAGAAATAAAGAAAGAAAGAAGGAAAGAGAGAAAGAAAGAAAGCAAGAAAGAAAGAACGAAAGAAAGAAAGATACAAAGAAAGAAACAAAGAAAGTAACAAACATTCAAAGAAAGAAAGTGAGTAAGAAAGAAATAGACAGAGCAAGAAAGAAAGAAACAAAGAAATAAAGGAAGACAGAAAGAAAGAAGGAAAGAAGGAAAAACAAGGAAAGAAAGTAAGAAAGAAAGAAATAAAGATAGAAAGAAAGAAAGAAAGAAAGAGAGAAAGAAAGAAAGATAGAAAGAAAGAAACCAGCAAACGAAGAAAGAGAGTAAGTAAGAAAGAAATAGAGAGATAAAGAAGGAAAGAAAGCAAGAAAGAAAGAAGGAAAGAAGGAAATAACAAGTAAAGAAACAAACAAAGAAAGAAAGATAGAAAGATATAAAGAAAGAAAGAACGAAAGAATGAAAGAAAGTAAGAAACAAAGAAAGAAACAAACAAACAAACATACAAACAAAGAAAGTGAGTAAGAAAGAAATACAGAGAGAATGAAAGAAAGAAAGAAAGAAAGAACGACAGAAACAAAGAAGGAAAGAAAGAATGAAAGAAGGAAAGAGAGAAAGAATTGAAGAAAGAAAGAAAGAAAAAGAGAAACAGAGAAAGAATGCAAGAAAGAAAGAAGGAAAGAACGAAACAATTGAAGAAAGAAAGGAAAAAAACCAAAGAAAGAAAGAAACCAAGAAAGTAAGAATTTGAGAAGGACAGAAAGAAGGAAAGAAAGAAAGCAAGAAAGTAAGAATTAGAGAAGGAAACAAAGAAAGAAATAAAGAAAGAAGGAATGAAAGAAAGAGACAAAGAAAGAAAGAAAGATAAAAAGAAAGAAAGAAGGAAAGAAAGAAAGAAAGAAAGATGGAAGGAAGGAAAGAAGTAAGAAACAAGGAAAGAAAGAAAGATAGAAAGGAAGAAAGTAAGAAAGAATGGAAGAAAGAAAAAAGCAAGAAGGAAAGCAGTTAAGAAAGAAGGAAATAGAGAAAGAAAGAAAGGAACACAGAACGAAAGGAAGAAAGAAAGAAAGAAACAAACAAACAAAATAACAAAGAAACAAACAAAGTAAGTAAGAAAGAAATAGAGAAAGAAAGAAAGAATGAATGAAAGAAAGAAAGAAGGAAAGACGGGAAAAAATGAAAGAAACAAAAACAAAAGAAGGAAACAAAGAAACAAAGAAACAAAGAAAGAATGAAAGAAAGAACGAAAGAAAGGAATAAAGAAATAAAGAAAGAAGGAAGGAAAGAGAGAAAGAAAGAAAGCAAGCAAGAAAGAAAGAAAGAACGAAAGAAAGAAAGAAACAAAGAAAGAAACAAAGAAAGTAACAAACATTCAAAGAAAGAAAGTGAGTAAGAAAGAAATAGAGAGAGCAAGAAAGAAAGAAACAAAGAAATAAAGGAAGAAAGAAAGAAAGAGGGAAAGAAGGAAAAACCAGGAAAGAAAGCAAGAAAGAAAGAAATAAAGATAGAAAGAAAGAAAGAAAGAAAGAGAGAAAGAAAGAAAGATAGAAAGAAGGAAACCAACAAACGAAGAAAGAGAGTAAGTAAGAAAGAAATAGAGAGAGAAAGAAAGAAAGCAAGAAAGAAAGAAGGAAAGAAGGAAATAACAAGTAAAGAATCAAACAAAGGTAGAAAGATAGAAAGATATAAAGAAAGAAAGAACGAAAGAATGAAAGAAAGTAAGAAACAAAGAAAGAAGCAAACAAACAAACATTCAAACAAAGAAAGTGAGTAAGAAAGAAATACAGAGAGAATGAAAGAAAGAAAGAAAGAAAGAAAGTAAGACAGAAAGAAAGAAGGAAAGAAAGAATGAAAGAACGAAAGAGAGAAAAATTGAAGAAAGAAAGAAAGAAAAAGAGAAACAAAGAAAGAATGCAAGAAAGAAAGAAGTAAAGAAGGAAAGAAGGAAACAATTGAAGAAAGAAAGAAAGAAAAAAACCACAGAAAGAAAGAAAGCAAGAAAGTAACAATTAGAGAAGGAAAGAAAGAAGGAAAGAAAGAAAGCAAGAAAGTAAGAATTAGAGAAGGAAAGAAAGAAAGAAATAAAGAAAGAAGGAATGAAAGAAAGAAAGAGACAAAGAAAGAAAGAAAGATAAAAAGAAAGAAAGAAGGAAAGAAAGAAAGAAAGAAAGAAAGAAAGATGGAAGGAAGGAAAGAAGTAAGAAACAAGGAAAGAAAGAAAGAAAGAAAGATAGAAAGGAAGAAAGTAAGACAGAATGGAAGAAAGAAAAAAGGCAACGAAGAAAGAAGGAAAGAAGGTAAGGAAGAAAGAAAGAAAGAAAGAAAGTAAGAAAAAAAGAAAGAAAGATGGAAAGACAGAAAGAAGGAAAGAAAGAAACAAAGAAAGAAAGAAAGAAACAAGGAAAGAAAGAAAGAAGGAAAGAAAAAAAGAAGGAAAGAAAGAAAGAAACAAACAAACAAGGATAGAAAGCAAGAAAGAAAGAACTAAGGAAGGAAAGAAAGAATTGAAGAAAGAAAGAAGGAAACGAGGAAAGAAGGAAAGAACGGAAGATAGAAAGAAGGAAACAAAGATAGAAATAAAGAAACAAAAAAACAAACAAATAATTAAAGGAGAGAAAGAAAGAAAGAAAGAAGGAAGGAAAGAAAGTAAGAAAGAATTGAAGAAAGAAAGAAGGAAACGAAGAAAGAAGGAAAGAAGATAAGGAAGAAAGAAAAAAGGTAAGAAAGAAGGAAAGAAAAAAGAAGGAAAGAAGGAAAGAAAGAAACAAAGATAGAAAGCAAGAAAGAAACAACTAAAGAAGGAAAGAAAGAATTGAAGAAAGAAAGAAGGAAAGAAGAAAGAAGGAAAGAAGGTTAGAAAGAAGGAAGGAAACAAAGAAAGAACGAAACAAAGAAACAAAGCAAGAAGGAAAGAGGTAAAGAATGAAAGTAAGAAAGAATTGAAGAAAAAAAGAAGGAAACGAAGAAAGAAGGAAGGAAGGTAAGAAAGAAAGAAGAAAGCAAAGAAAGAAGAAATAATTAAAGAAAGAAAGCAAGAAAGATAGAATTAACGAAGGAAAGAAAGAAAGATTTGAAGAAAGAAAGAAAAAAGAAAGAAAGAAAGAATTATAGAAATAAACAAAGAAAGAAAGAAAGAAAGAAAGAATGAAAGAAACATAGAAAGAATTAAAGAAGGAAAGAAAGAAAGAATTAAGAAGGGTAGACGTAAACGAGTCAAGAAGGAAAGAAGGTAAGAAAGAAGAAAACAAAGAAAGAAAGAAAGAAAGAAAGAAAGTAAGAAGAAACGAAAGAAGGAAAGACAGAAAGAAAGAAATAAGGAAAGAAAGAGGGAAAGAGAGAAGGAAAGAAATAAGAAAGAAAGAAAGATTGAATGAATGAATAAATGAAAGAAAGAAAGAAAGAATGAAACAAAGAAAGAAAGAATTTAACAAGGTAAGAAAGAAAGAAGGGAATAAAAAAGAAGGAACCAAAGAAAGAGAGAAAGAATGAAAGAAGGAAAGAAAGATAGAAAGAAAGAAAGAAAAAAAAGAAAGAAAGTAAGAAAAAATTGAATAAACAAGGAAGGAAACGAAGAAAGAAGGAAAGAAGGTAAGAAAGAAAGAAGGAAACAAAGAAAGAAAAAGAAACAATGAAAGAAAGAATGACAGAAAGAAAGAAAGAAGGAAAGAAGGATAAAACAAGAAAAGAAAGAAAGTAAGGAAGAAAGAATTAAACAAGGAAAGAAAGAAAGAAAGAAAGAAAGAAAGAAGGAATTAGAGAAAGAAAGAAAAAAACAGGAATAGATAGAAGGAAAAATCAAGGAAAGAAACAAAGAAAGAAAGACAGAAACAAAGAAAGAAAGAAAGAAAGAAAGAAAGAACGAAAGGAAGAAAGAAAGCAAAAGAAAGAAAGATAGAAACAAAGAAAGAAAGAAAGAAAGAAACAAACAAACAAAGTAAGATATAGAGAAAGAAAGAAACATAGAAAGAATTAAAGAATTGAAGAAAGAAAGAAAGAATTGAAGAAACAAAGAGGCAAACGAGTGAAGAAGGGAAGAAGGTAAGAAAGAAGCAAACAAAGAAAGAAAGTAGGAAGGAACGAAAGAAGGAAAGAAATAAATAAAGAAAGAAAGCAGGAAAGAAAGAAAGAGAAAAAGAAAGAAAGCAGGAAAGGAAGAAAGAAAGAAATATTGAATGAATAAATCAACAAATGAAAGAAAGAATGAAAGAAAGAAAGAATTAAACAAGGTAAGAAAGAAAGAAGGAAATAAAAAAGAAAGAACCATAGAAAGAAAGAAAAATGAAAGAAAGGAATAAAGAAAGAAAGAAAGTAACTAAGACAGATATAGAGAAAGAAAGTAAGAAAGAAGGAAAGAAAGAAAGAAAGAAAGAAAGAAAGAAAGAAAGAAAGAAAAAAAGAAAGAAAGAAAGCAAGAAAGAATTGAAGAAACAAGGAAGGAAACGAAGAAAGAAGGAAAGAAGGTAATAAACAAAGAAGGAAACAAAGAAAGAAAAAGAAAGAAAGAATAAAAGAAAGAATGAAAGAAAGAGAGAGAGAAGGAAAGAAAGATACAAATAGAGAAAGTAAGGAAGAAAGAAAGAATTAAACATGGAAAAAAAGAAAGAAAGAAGGAATTAAAGAAAGAAAGATAGATATATAGTAGGAAAAAACAAGGAAAGAAACAAAGAAAGAAAGATAGAAATATAGAAAGAAAGAAAGAAAGAAAGAAAAAAGAAAGAAAGATAGAAAGAAAAAAGAAAGAAACAAAGAAAGAAAGAACGAAAGAAAGAAGGAAAGAAAGAAACAACCAAACAAAGAAAGTAAGTAAGAAAGAAATAGAGAGAGAAAGAATGAAAGAAAGAAAGAAATAAAGAAAGAAAGACAGAAAGAAAGAAAGAAGGAAAAAACAAGGAAAGAAACAAAGAAAGAAAGAAACGAAGAAAGAAAGACGGAAAGAAGGAGAAAACAAAGAAAGAAAGATAGAAAGGAAGAGAGAAAGAAAGAAAGAATTAAACATGGTAAGAAAGAAAGATGGAAACAACAAAAAAGAACCAAAGAAAGAAAGAAAGAAAGAAAGCAAGAAATAAGAATTAGAGAAGGAAAGAAAGAAAGAAAGAAAGAAACAAAGAAAGAATGAAAGAAAGAAAGAGACAAAGAAAGACAGAAGGAAAGAAAGAAAGAAAGAAAGAAAGATAGAAAGGAAGAAAGTACGAAAGAATTGAAGAAAGAAAAAAGGAAACGAAGAAAGAAGGAAGGAAGGTAAGGAAGAAAGATAGAAAGAAAGTAAGAAAAAAAGAAAGAATATATGGAAAGACAGAAAGAAGGAAAGAAAGAAACAAAGATATAAACAAAGAAAGGAGAAAGAAGGAAACAAAGAGAGAAGGAAAGAAAAAAAGAAGGAAAGAAAGAATTGAAGAAAGAAAGAAGGAAACGAAGAAAAAAGGAAAGAACGGAAGATAGAAAGAAGGAAACAGAGAAAGAAAGAAAGAAAGAAGCAAACAAACAAACAAACAAAGAATTAAAGAAGATAAGAAAGAAAGAAAGAAAGAAAGAAGGAAGGAAAGAAGGTAAAAAACAGGGAAGGAAACAAAGAAAGAGAGAAAGAAAGATAGATAGAAAGAAAGAAAGAGAGTAAAAAAGAATTGAAGAAAGAAAGACGGAAACGAAGAAAGAAGGAAAGAAGGTAAGGAAGAACGAAAGAAAGAAAGAAAGTAAGTAAAAGAAAGAAATAAAGAAAGAAAGAATGCGAGAAGGAAAGAAAGAAAGAAACAAAGAAAGAATGAATGAAAGAAAGATGGAAAGAAAAAAAGAAGGAAAGAAGGAAAGAAAGAAACAAAGATAGAAAGCAAGAAAGAAACAATTAATGAAGGAAAGAACGAATTGAAGAAAGAAAGAAGGAAAGAAGACAGAAGGAAAGAAGGTTAGAAAGAAGGAAGGAAACAAAGAAAGAAAGAAACAAGCAAACAAAGCAAGAAAGAAAGAACTAAACAAGGAAAGAAAGGAAGAATTGAAGACAGAAGGAAGGAAACGAAGAAAGAAGGAAGGAAGGTAAGAAACAAAGAAGAAAGCAAGGAAAGAAAGAAAAAACAAACAAAGAAAGAAAGCAAGAAGGATAGAATTAAAGAAGGAAAGAAGGAAACATTTGAAGAAAGAAAGAAAAAAGAAAGAAAGAAAGATAGAAATAAACAAAGAAAGAAAGTGAGAATGAAAGAAAGAAAGAAAGAAAGAAAGAAGGATTGAAAGAAACAAAGAAAGAATTAAAGAAGGAAAGAAATAAAGAATTGAAGAAAGATAGAAGTAAACGAGTCAAGAAGGTAAGAAAGAAAGAAGAAAACAAAGAAAGAAAGAAAGAAACATAAAAAGAAAGAAAGAAGGAAAGAAAGAAAGAAAGAAAGAAACATGGAAGGAAGGAAAGAAATAAGAAACAAGGAAAGAAAGAAAGAAAGATAGAAAGGAAGAAAGTAAGAAAGAATTGAAGAAAGAAAAAAGGCAACGAAGAAAGAAGGAAAGAAGGTAAGGAAGAAAGAAAGAAAGTAAGAAAAAAAGAAAGAAAGATGGAAAGACAGAAAGAAAGAAAGAAAGAAACAAAGAAATAAAGAAAGAAAGAAAGAAGGAAGGAAAGAAAGAAGGAAAGAAAAAAGAAGGAAAGAAAGAAAGAAAGAAACAAATAAAGATAGAAAGCAACAAAGAAAGAATTAAGGAAGGAAAGAAAGAATTGAAGAAAGAAAGAAGGAAAGGCAGAATGAAGGAAAGAACGGAAGATAGAAAGAAGGAAACAAAGAAAGAAAGAAACAAACAAGCAAATAATTAAAGAAGGAGAGAAAGAAAGAAAGAAGGAAGGAAAGAAAGTAAGAAAGAATTCAAGAAAGTAAGAAGGAAACGAAGAAAGAAGGAAAGAAGGTAAGGAAGAAAGAAAGACAGTAAGAAAAAAAGAAAGAAAAAAGGAAAAAAAGAAAGAAAGAAAGAAATAAACAAAGATAGAAAGAACGAATGAAAGAAAGAAGGAAAGAAAAAAAGAAGGAAAGAAGGAAAGAAACAAACAAACAAGGATAGAAAGCAAGAAAGAAGGAATTAAGGAAGGAAAGAAAGAATTGAAGAAAGAAAGAAGGAAAGGCAGAAAGAAGGAAAGAACGGAAGATAGAAAGAAGGAAACAAGGAAACAAAGAAAGAAACAAACAAACAAATAATTAAAGAAGGAGAGAAAGAAAGAAGGAAGGAAAGAAAGTAAGAAAGAATTCAAGAAAGAAAGAAGGAAACGAAGAAAGAAGGAAAGAAGGTAAGGAAGAAAGAAAGAAAGTAAGAAAAAAAGAAAGAAGGAAAAAAAGAAAGAAAGAAAGAAGGAAAGAAAGAAAGAAACAAAGATAGAAAGAACGAATGAAAGAAAGAAGGAAAGAAAATAGAAGGAAAGAAGGAAAGAAAGAAACAAAGATAGAAAGCAAGAAAGAAACAATTAAAGAAGAAAAGAAAGAATTGAAGAAAGAAGGAAGGAAAGAAGAAAGAAGGAAAGAAGGTTAGAAAGAAGGAAGGCAACAAAGAAAAAACGAAACAAAGACACAAAGCAAGAAAGAATTAAAGAAGGAAAGTAAGAAAGAATTGAAGCAAAAAAGAAGGGAACGAAGAAAGAAGGAAGGAAGGTAAGAAAGAAAGAAGAAAGCAAAGAAAGAAAGAAAAAATAAACAAAGAAAGAAAGCAAAAAAGATAGAATTAACGAAGGAAAGAAAGAAAGATTTGAAGACAGAAAGAAAAAAGAAAGAAAGAAAGAATTATAGAAATAAAGAAAGAAAGAAAGAATGAAAGAAAGAAAGAATGAAAAAACATAGAAAGAATTAAAGAAGGAAAGAAAGAAAGAATTGAAGAAGGGTAGACGTAAACGAGTCAAGAAGGAAAGAAGGTAAGAAAGAAAGAAAGAAGAAAACAAAGAAAGAAAGAAAGAAAGTAAGAAGAAACGAAAGAAGGAAAGAAAGAAAGAAAGAAAGAAATAAGGAAAGAAACAGGGAAAGAGAGAAGGAAGGAAATAAGAAAGAAAGACTGAATGAATGAATAAATGAAAGAAAGAAAGAATGAAAGAAAGAAAGAATTAAACAAGGTAAGAAAGAATGAAATAAAAAAGAAGGAACCAAAGAAAGAGAGAAAGAAAGAAAGAAAGAAAGAAAGAAAGAAGGAAAGAAAGATAGAAAGAAAGAAAGAAAAAAAAGAAAGAAAGAAAGTGAGAAAGAATTGAATAAACAAGGAAGGAAATGAACAAAGCAGCAAAGAAGGAAAGAAAGAAAGAAGGAAAGAAAGAAACAGAAAGAATGAAAGAAAGAAAGAATGAAAGAAAGAAGGAAAGAAGGATAAAACAAGAAATGAAAGAATGAAAGTAAGGAAGAAAGAAATAAACAAAGAAAGAAAGAAAGAAAGAAAGAAGGAATTAAAGAAAGAAAGAAAAAAACAGGGATAGATAGAAGGAAAAATCAAGGAAAGAAACAAAGAAAGAAAGATAGAAATCAACAAAGAAAGATAGAAAGAAAGAAAGAAAGCAAGTAAGAAAGAAAGAAAGAAACAGGGAAGGGAAGAAAGAGTGAAAGAAAGAGAGAAAG